>CM017556.1:7381341-7929863 GCA_007844125.1 Sinonovacula constricta
GTGGTTTTGATGGTGGTGGTGGTAATGATGTTGGTGGTGGGGATAGTTGTGGTGGTGATGATGGTGGTTGTGATGGTGGTAGTGGAAGTGATGGTGGTGGTGGTAATGGTGGTAGTGGAAGTGATGGTGGTGGTGGTGATGGTGGTAGTGGAAGTGATGTTGGTGGTGGGGATGGTTGTGGTGGTGATGGTGGTGGTCATAATGGTGGTGGTGATGGTAATAGAAGTGGTTGTAGAAGTGAAATGGTAGCGGTAGTGCTGGTGCTGGTGATTGTTCATTGTGGTGAAAGAGGTAGTGATGGTAAGTTGGTGGCGGTAGTGATGGTTAAATGGATGGTTGTAATGATGGCAGTAGTAGTGTAGGCATGTTTGTAGTGAGATGACGAAAGTGTTAGTGGTAAAAGTGGTGGTTGTAGTGATGTTAATGGTCATATTGGCGATTCCTAGCTTATTAATGGTGTAGGGAAGGCCCCAAATATATGTCTGGGTAGAACCACCAGCGAACCGCAGGTCAGTTAAGGTCCTCCCAGCAATGAATGTTATCGCCCCTTACCGCGACTCGAACCCACGCGGTGAGGGACTGATGAGTTGTCGACTCTAACCGCTCGAACACGGGCGCTCATCGTAGTAGTAATTGTGTATATGTAGGATGATGATGTCGGGATGGTGGATGTGGTGGTGGTAGTGGTGGTTGTGATGGTTATGATGGTAGATGCAGCGCCATTGTCATCATTACCACCATCCATATCATGGCCGTCAGCCATTATCATGAGCCATTAACATTAACTATTCCAGAAGTAAGTGTCAAAACGACACTGTAAGGTGATGCGTGCCAGGCGACTGACTATTTCTGACACCTTCGTACTTCTGTAGTGCACCTTCGTGTCAATGACAGGGACATTGTACCCGAGCTGTGGTCCTGTTTGTTGCTTGTTTGTTGTTGTTGTTTTTAATTAAGTACCGCCAGAATATGTATGGCAACGACGCGATGTAACGACGAGGTGAAAAAAAAGCTTTGGCCAGATAAAACCTCCGACGCACCACATGTCAACAGGAAGACCTTTCCACATGACTTTCCCAGGTAATAGCAGGATCAATGGCAGCTTTGAAACGTTGTGCCATATACTTTGTGCCAGTAGGAAATACTATTAAAAGGCCATAGTATGTTTTACTTAAAATATCCTATTATACGTTGTCTGTTGGTGCCCTTGATTTTATGAGAGTAGTAATGTAATTTAATAAAATAAGTAATAAAATATAAGCGTCACTGTGTGATCTCTTTCTGTACACGCTACACTATTTTTTATCTTTATCTCGAATCAATCGACACACTATTTAAAATATCGACCATCATGTAACATTTTAGTCGGTCTATTTCAGAGAGAAACTGTATTGTATAATTTTAGTCAGTTTATTTCAGAGGGAAACGGTATTGTATAATTATGAATCTGTCATAAAAGTGAGTTGAAGAGACTCAGGTCAGATACGTATAAAGCGGAAATCACAATCAGGTGTTAAGGATATAGGAATGATGAAGAAAATTATAGTTCACTCTGTCTTTAAATTGGAGAAGATATTAATGAAACTAATCTTACCAAAGGACAAGATTACGCACACGGTCGAAAACAGACAAGTCCAGGTATGTTATATTATACTGTTATTGATATTCCCGTAAGTAAACTGTCGGATACTACCTTGGATGACATATTTTAAAGGATGATGAAGACAGTGATGAAAATAACATTGAATTTAGGTCAAATATTTATGGTGAGAATAGAAAGCCACACAATGAAGATCAGCAAGAGCAGGTGTACGGTGATACTGTAAACCCCTCTTTGTTACAATAAAAGGGACAGTGTGATGAAAGGCATGATGTAGATCACGTGACTCAATATTTTATGGTCACGTGACTATCGATCACGTGGGGCCAATCCCTGTAACCGGGTAACACTTGTAACAGGGTAACAATCAGTTTTAAAAGAATTTAAAAGATTGCAAGGTCAGACTGATAAAGATTTCTCAACCGGTCCTCGATTTTCTAGCGGGAAAATAAATAAACTACACATCAGCATGTTTGTTTTAGATAACTTTAAATTTTGTTCTTAATATAATTTCGCTTTTCCTCTTTTACTTGTCTGCCGTATCCACTCCATTGTGAGTGGTAAGTGGGTACTTTAAACTCAAATATTGTCGCTATTTAAAATGTTCGTTTAGTTAACTTAGGTAAGCACAGCTCGTTGTCGATCTAGTAATGTAGGCATTATTTTTGTACTCGTTTATTCATGATTAAGAGAAAATGATATGTTTAAAACGGTTTCAAAACCCTTTGTCGATAAGTCACTTCCTTATGATTTTATTTCGCATTTTTATTTAGGGGTACTATTTCTCCATGTAATGTAAACGCAACGTTAATGGCTATATTGTATTTCTCTTCTTGTAACTGAAGTATCTTTGAGATCGTGTTATGTATATACGCCTACTTTACGTGTGCAGACAATATGTTGTATGGCCACTAAGTATTAACACATGCTCTTAAGTTAATGTCGTGCAGATTCTATTGACATCTCACAAAATATTTTAAAGCACAACCATTTTTTAAAAAAAAAACAACAACCAAGCACGCCTGGTCTGAACCTGTTTGTAAAACTTGCTTCTTGTGAAGGTCAAACGTTTATAACCAAATATAAATTACGAACATATTTCAAAGTAACAAAACTTTTTAAGTATGGTTTGCTCTTTGTTTTGCGCAATCAGTGCCTTATAAAATATATTCTGATGGAAAAAAAGTGCAAATACCCGACTTGTTCAAGATAACTGAAAATACTAGTATTTGGCAATCTCTTGATCAATGAAATTATTAATTCCACTTCTTTGCACTGTACTCAGATTTGCGGTAAAAATAGCCTATCCAGACAGAGATTGCAAAATAGCAATAAATCTTTTTTTCAAACTGCGCGGGAAATTGATTACGCGATTATTAGTGCAGGGTTATCAAGACGTTAAAGTTACATGTGTTATACATATACATGTATAACATACATATAGAACAGCGGATAGTAAAGGCGAGGGGTAAAACAATTATTGGTTCAAACAGCGGGTTTAAATGTGGTGAAAATCCCGCAACTGGTTGCCACGCCATATTTGAATTGTGAACTTATTAGGTTATTTCCGTTACGGGTAAGAAAATAATTCACTGTGCTGAATATGTACCGCGGTATTTCTTGTCGATAAATGGGATTCGGCGTTGTTAAAAAAGACGATAGATGAGGTCGTGTTGTCCATTCTTTGTAATGGTTTTGTGCGTGTGTGTGTATTTGTGGTTGTTTTAAATATAACTACTTCATACCTGGAACTTTTTTTCCTATGTCAATACATTTTGGGTGACATTTATTGGTTCAAGATGAAACAAACAATTGGGTAGTTTATGTAATAGCTAATGACTATTGATTTGAAATGAACATTTCTACGTATTTGTGAATACCTTTTTACATTCAAATTAGATCTTTTAAAACCTGATGCTAAATTGGAGTCTAAATCGAAATTGAAGAATATGTAAATATAAAGAGAAAATCTCCATTTTGACTTACTGAATTGCGCGTTTCATGGACTTGCTTGCACATCAACTTGATGTGAGAATAAAATTAAAGTCAATTCTTAAGTCAATCCAACACACATACATATACAAAAACAAAACATACACGTCCATTCTTGGATTTATCCGACAGAAATGTACACGTTGATAACAATAAAGTTAGATCAACAATGAGATTAAACCAATGATTAACACATTAAAGACTCTCAACAATAATTTCTTTGCCTAAATGCATATATTATATAGCTGAATACATCTACTGCACAGACAAATAAACACATTCAATCCTTGAATCATGAATGAGCCATTGAATGAGCTAGCATATACTAGAACTGATCAATTTTACAACCAGCGTTGTGTTTATTTTTCGTGAACATGTATATAAACACTTTCAACTCAGAGGTCAAGCGGTCAGGTCAATTGGTAATGTTATTTTAACTGTGATTGGAAATTTACAAGGCGGTATTCACAATTTTTGCATTGCAGTTATCTGAAAAAGGCGTACGTGAGAGTTATCATATAGATCTGGCTATTACGAAATCCAGTCCTTTATGTTTTTTCTGTTCATTTTCTTCTTTGATAGTACGCGTAAACAAGTGACATTAAGAGACACTCATCCAGACTTTTCTGCACCCTGGTCAATAAATGGTGCTGGTACGACTATTAGTAGCCAGTGGTAAACAAAGGACGCTTTACTTTAAAATCATCGTGACTTTTTACATTACATGACAGGCAAGATGTAACGTTTCATTCGATGATCAAGATTCTGGTGGTTTTTACACAAGATTACGAGTAAACAGTACATTCTTTTACTGATTTTCTAGCTTAATATGATTTTCTGTAAACTCCAGTAAAGGTGTAAAACAAGTCATCAAATTTTCTGATTAACCAACTTCCATTAGTCAGGATTTACAGTGATACGAATTAAACATGATGTTAACATGCATGTGTTTAATTTCGATATATTTGCAGGATATGAAAATATATATTTAATTATAAAAATTACTAATAGTAAAAACTACATTAACAAATCGTTGAAATACTTCTGGTCATCTTCGGGAATTGTAGACATTTTTGGTCTCAGTTTGCCGTAAAGCCCAAACAAAACGAACAATTTTTACCTGTAAAAATGTGCAAATCAATTGCGGATCCATGAATATGGATCAGGTAGGGGCGGTCCCAATGACCCCTTTTATGATATGGATCCGTTCTTGCAAATATAAGATAAAATATCTGCATATATTGTATAATACTGTATCAGTATGATACCAAAATGCATAAACAAATATACAGCTACAGATGTAGTGGAATGTGCACCCGTGTTATATCAAATCGTCATGTTTAGATTAGATAAACGCATACAAATGTATCTTTTGAAAACACGGTCTATGTGCCGCTTGACGAAAACATTGTACCTTTCTATTATGACACAAGATAATCGGTTAGTTATCCGTTAATGTTTGTTTGTTTATTGGGTTTATCGTGCCACCAACAGTATTTCAGTTATCTGGAGACGGTTCCGTTAATGTCATTTAAAACAAGTTTCGATGATAAGTAGTTTCTTTTTAATTTTGATGTATTTAATTGTATCTTATAACAGGTGAATAAAATCCCTGATTTTCAATTATAAATGCACGTGTGTGTGCTTGATTAATCAATGGTCGACCAATGCCGTCTGATGTTATACACGGATCTAGGTTAGGTACAAAAACGTGGTCATTATGTACTTAAAGCGATTCTTTTCAAATAATTAAATTTGCAATTTTGAGAAAAATCTACCGTTGAACCTGAAAGCAATGTTTACAGCAATAGAGAAACACTTTGTGCATTGAGATATTGTTTCAACATAATACCAACCATGTCCCAAGGTATTGAAAAGGTTACTGTATTGGCATCAACGCGTGTTCACTGTAGAGTCTGACCAGAAGTTTGCCGGTATATAGAACATGTACGACAAATACTGCGCTGCAACAGATATAACCTAAGAAGTAGACAATGTAACCTAAACTTAAATCTTAAAGATAACTATATCGTTAAATATGGGAACCCTTTCAGCAATTGGTTGATGACAATAATTGTCGATAAATGTTAGAACCGTCTGCGTGCTCTATAAACCTTGTATTTTAACATATGTTGATATGTCTTTTAAACACGATAATCATTCCCTAATTGACCAGTTTTAGTGTAAAGTGTACACCCCATGTAAGCCGTGTCGTCATTAACACCTCGATCCATCAACCCTCTGTCACCTTCACTAGTGTCGTCTGTCATGGTCAGGACCTGTCAATCTTGAGATTGTTAAAACAACAGCAGAAACCTTGAAAATTGCAAGAAACTTCTATTTTGTTGTTACTATTGTTGTTAAAGTAGCTGCTGCTGTTGTTGTTGCTGCTGCTGCTGCTGCTGCTTGCTAATTTTTGTACATCACTTTAAGTGCCATGCTTATGATCATGATAAGACTTCCAGCTAGAAAAGTTTCAACCCTTACTGTATAACTCCTCAAAAGAAAGACTGCCTTTTTATTTTATTTTTTAATTATTAGAAAAATATATTAATTATCATTAGATCCATGTGTTTTACCGGGGAAAATATGCACAAAATGGACATCAGTTCAGCAACATGACGTGATCGTATGACGTCACCTCGAATATCGTTTCTATCTCATACACCAACTGCGAAATTGCTACCGCTTTTCCCTATTAATTTACATCCTGACGTTTATAGCACGAATACTTACAATATTAGCTCAGTAGATGTTAGATACACGCTGCTTTTGTTGCTTAGTGATTACGTGTATAGATAATTAGTAGTTAAAAATAAAGAAATCGTTGCTAGTTAAACAATAAGACAAATTTTAGAAAGAAAGTTCATTATAAACAGATTTTGTAAATGATAAACTTTAGTTATAGACCATAACATGTGCACATTGTAAGGAATGCTGAATGTTACATTGAAAATATGTATACGACACAGACATTTGCTTTAAGCAGGAGAACACTGAATGTAAGACCTTTGTACTGAAAAATATAAAAGCCATAAAACGTCCGTGGTGTCTTGAATTTTAAAATATAATTCAAAATTATTGTAAAAAAGATGCCCCATTTGTTTTAATAATAAAACAAGCACATCTTTTGCGAAGCATACATTCGGGTATTTACAGTTTGTGTAAATACATAGCAGGCTAGTAGTGACCTCGCTATGAGTCAACCACGCGTACCGCGTACACCACAGTACATTACTAAGTACTTTTTCAAATGTATTTAAAGCCCCGCTCGACTGGCTTCCTCTACTCACTTGCTCAGTTCACTGGTTTCTCGATGACAAATCTGTGCATACATACCGTTCTTTATAAACGAAATTGGAGCAAAACTAACGCTTTAACATAATGTAATAGTAACGTCATCATCGCAGCTACAGTGAGTGGGACTTTGGGCTAACGTTCAGTGCTCGAAACAGAGTGCTGCACGTCGATTCGCTATCTTATTAAGTCAGCATATGCGAGAGTTTGAGAGGAGACATTGATAAAGCTTTGTTTATAATTCCATGTGACTCAGTTAAGATAACCGTATGCCGGTTTGTGTTGTGGAGAAAATCGCGGCAAATATGAAAGGGGAAATGGAAACACATGACAGTCTTCTGTCGGAGTACCCAAATTTCCCGGAAGAATCTCGCTCCAAGCTTGCTACCTATCTAAAATGCGGAACTATTGAAACATCTGACGTATCCAGACAAGATCTGGAACTTTTTCGTCTGGCAGCCAAACGTCTTCGGATTTCTGCTCTAAATTGTGTGTGTGAAACAATGGAAAATAAACTATCAAAGCAACTTCCGACTCGGTTTCAGAGAGATGAGATGCCAATGGCGGCGTACAGGCGGACCAACTCGGAAAGTAGTGGACCAGAAATGAACCAAAATCTTCACCGTCATCTGCGTCCAACAGAAAGTGTGTCAAACGACGAGTTTCCTCCAAAACAGATTTATTTCCTCATGATAGGAAAGAACAGGGAGGGCAAGGAGTCGGTCTTGGTGTACAATATTCTTCATAAACGACTGTACGAGAAGGAAATTCACCTAAAGGGCCATCGCGGCGACATTGTAGGAGTCTGTGGTGTCCCTCTCGAAGACGCGCCATATCTGTATGTCTTAGTGTCCTGTGACGACTCCGTGAAAATGTTACGTAATGACGTTATAAAGGATAAATGGAAGACATGTAGCAAATACAGGAGGCCAATTAATAAACCTACGGTGGTGAACTTTGGGGACTGTATCTACGTCTTCGGAGCAGACTGTTTAGATATAATTAAATACTCAATAAATGAAGATCATTGGTCTGTCTGCTCCAGACTGGATCACAAAGTTACGTCACCCGTGGTGACGAAACACGGAGGTAAACTGTACATTTTCGAAGAACGATATCTGCAGGTGTTTGAACCATTTACAGAAAGAGTTACCAGTCTTGACTGTGAACACTATACGTCAACAGGGTATGCAATATCTGTATTTGGGGAAATTTTCATTTTGTCAGAGAACACCATTACGTCTTATGACGTCACATCTAAACAAAACATTCGTGAGGATTATCCTTCGTTAGGATACCGTCCACTGCACGCGGTGTTTACGGGATTCGGTCGTGTGTTCGCGCTGACGACTGATTCCCATGGAAAGTTCGAACTCAAATCCACGCGGGATCTCGTTACCTGGAAACCGGAACTTACATTCCACAAATCTGTGCAATTGGAACTTACCGGATTGGTCAATTACCTTCAGCATTGTCCAATCGGGCCTTTCGAGACATATGAGGAGAGCCTGAGAAAGGCGACATTTTCGAGAAAATAAGGCATTTAGTTTTCACATTGTATTGTTAAATCTTATAAGTTTTGCATGTTTTATTTTTATTTTGTTTTCCATTATTATTGACAATTTTTCGAAGCATAATATTTACATATTTAAAAGAACAAACATGTTTATCATAACCATATGCTTTCAAACGATAAAATGTGTTATAACTTATGTGATAATGTTGAGTCTGTTTATCAGTATAGAGGTTTACTGAACACTTTAACATGTTGTTGATATGTTATTGCATGGCTTGAAACTAAGCTCCTGTTAAGGAACAAAACAGAACAGAACAAAACAGAACTATACTTTCCATCTTTAATATGTTACAGTTTATTGTTAAAGATACAAAATGAAAACAAGAAAAGCACATAACATAGAAAGACAATAATCTACTTTTAATCTTAGTTCAGTAAAATGTACTTTTGGTACAATTTATTCTATAGATTGCGATAGTGCCATACCCCAGATTAAGGATACCCTAGATTAAGGTCGACATTTACAATCAATTTCTGCACTCATTTTGCTAGCATTTGTCTTTCCAGTAAGGCATTTTTATTACGAACAAAATCTTCATTTGATAGAAAAGAAAAGGTTCGATAGTACTGCACCAGACCGGATTCTTCCCTTTCATCTTGATCTTCACTTACTGTATTTTTAGGTTGATTGTTATGTGTTTAGTATAGCAACGGTAACGGAGCTTCAATGAGCAACGTGTCCAATTCAATATTCCATTGTGGACAACTTCAAGGAGGATTTCAACATTTATAGTGCGGCTTATAACTTGTTGTTAAATCACTTGTGTAAGGTGTACAGTGTTCAAACCATGGCTTCGCATTACGCGTCAGCTTTAGGTTCTTTATTTAGACATTTTATATTGAATACAGTCTTGTAAAACAACTTTAAGGTGGTATCCGGCTTGCATGTGGCAATGCTGCTGTACTGTTTGTGGGATTTAGGTATAAGTTAATAAACATATACTTTAGTGTAAGTAAAGGCGATTTTGAACATTACCCTAATTGTTAGTCCAAATCTTGATGTAAATCGTTCAAAAAATATATATTATCCAAATCTATGTATTAGCATGTTAGGGTGTTATGCTAAAATAGATATCGACGTCAGAGCGGATGTCCAGGTTTACGGTAAAACATTATCTCGACAGTATGAGGACACTTGGTTTTCTTAATGTAACAGTAGCTAACAATGCAGCGTGGCACTTTGTAATGGCGAGTCGGGTGCTGCATTTCACTTTTCACATAGATGTTGAATATCAACATGCGGCATTTTATGGTATCTTTTCAGGTACCAACATTTGTTTGAGGTGGGTTGGGGTGGGGACTTGGTCAAAACTGCTGGATACCACATTTAAAGGCATATGTGTTTACGTCTACGGACAGGACATTAACTGGCCCCTTGTACGTATCACATTTATAACTAATTATAAGATGTTGGACATTGTAAATGGACAACCCACAATAATGGAATTTAATTGCTTAACTGGAGAAATTGCCCAAGTAATGACATGGTTAAAATTGATTTCCTTATTTGTTATTTTTTAACACAGTACTGTTCAATTTAACATTAAAACGGTCACAACAACAGTATTTTAATACTTTTAATCCCCCCCCCCCCCCCCAACACACACACACACTAAAAAATGAGTGGGTGAATTCTCTTTCAAATGTAACTGGCAATCGCTTGTAAAAAATACGTACAGTGCAGTTTCTATATCAAAACATCAAACTGAATGTCAAGTATAAATATGGTCTTTGATAGGTTCATTATTAGCGGCATGTGAACGTTTACTTCAAGCCAATAAAGTGCCATTATGTGTATTGGCATACCGCTCTATTTCTTATGTAAACGGATTATTATCTCTATTATCTGCCTTTTGAAAGAAGGTAAATACACGGGAATGGGGTAAACTTAAATAGATTTCATCGAATCTATAACTTAATAACACATATTTTAAATTCAAATTCATCAAGTCGTGATAATTTAATTTTGGCTCTGGTTAGAGTCAGTGTTATCAGCCATAAGGAAGTTTATGATCATAGCGGAAACTTTGTGTTCTATCCTCCGACAACCCGCAAGAAAGCATTCTTTTTTTGTCCTAGTAGTGAAGCATTTAAAAAGGAAATTCATTATTATTTTTTAAATAAAGCATTATGTCTGGACCATTTGACATGATTGTACCGTTTTTAATAAATATATTTTCATGTTTTACTAACAATAAGAACATTCAACTTAACAGCTAATATTTATTACTACCTTCAAATCTATACTCAAGATATGTTCATTATTTGCTACATTTATCTACACGTTTGTGAACTTCATATACCCAGTTTGTTACAATGTCATTGTCATCTTTTCAACGTGTTCTACCTCTTATGAGAAATTTGAAATTTAAATGCATGCTCACTGACCGAAAAAAATAACGTGTTTTCTTGCGAGCTAAGTAAATTTTAAGTTAGAATTGAAATACATCGAGATGTATTGAATGTTCAATATACTTCAAAGTTATTTTATTTCGCGCTTAAATAACTGAAAATCTTCTATTTTTGAACACCGAGATAAAGTAACTATGCTTAAATTACAGTTTTTATGGTTACTTTGCCATGTGTTTACATATATTCCTTTAAAGTAGTAATAATTTCAATAAAAAGGTTACATTTAATTGTATCATTACTAGTGATGATAGTTTAATACAAAAGTTTGTTCTGATCACAGATTGACATTCTGGCTTTGGTTGGTTAGAAGCAAACACCGACTGGTACGACAACTTCTGATATGACAACTTATTCCTTGGTAGCATATTGCATAACAAACTCAATACCTAGTTACCTTTTGCATGCAATCATACAAACAACACACTCTTATTATTGTCTTTCCATTTCATTGAGGTATGCACTAAAGCCCCCTTGATAGTGTCACCATACACGTCATCGGTCACCTTCCACATTCCACTTTTGGAGCTTTGTGTTTAAATTATAACAGGAATCAGCCGGTTATGTTCTGCTCAATGTTCTTATCGCTTAACTGCCTGTAGTTGATCAGTGAGAAAGTTCATGTGTTTTCCACTCGAAAACTGCATTCGGCAGTCTGGTATTAAACACGGTCACATATACTCACGATAAGCCAAGCATGACATACCGAATTATGTAGCCACTTTATGTGTACCTTGCCATGCAGCCGGCATTTAAAATTTGTTATTTTCATCATTCGCGAATATGTTTAGAATATTTGTGACCCATTTTATTTAATCTTGTTATATAATCTTTATACGTTATGCATGCTTGATTAAAAGAATATGTAATGATCAAAACAAATAAACTAGTAAACCTTAATTTAGCGTTTTACTTATACGTCTATCAAGCCCCTATCGTTTGCCCGTCCGTCGACTTTCTCTGATGTTCATTTTAACTTGTTAATTTCTCGTTTCCATCGTTCATTCTATCATTTCTTAAATTCCTAATATTAGTCTTTAACACTTTAATTATCATTTTCTTTGTATTTTTCTATCCTTTTTTGCAACGCCCTGATGTCCTTCGACCATCAACCACTTTTTTTTCTTTTCCAATATCTTCTCTTAATAACCCATTGTTCCTCCTTTGCCTCTCTGATTTCTTTTACTTTCATTAATTCAGCTATGATTGTGTGTTCTTTTGTCTTGTTTCGTAGTTTCATATCTTTTACCTTTATATCCTTCAACTTCTTCTTTCTTCCTCGCCCCTCATCCACTTTTTTATGCTTTTAATTAATTGGACGGCGCCCGTGGCCGAGCGATTAGAGTCGTTGACTTGAAACTCCCCAGCCCCTCACCGCGTGCGTTCGAGTCCCGGTCGGGACGAGAACTTTCATATGGGGGGGGGGGGGAGGGTTCTCCAGTTAACCCGTGGTGCTCTGGTGGTTCTACCCAGATGTAAGTCTGGGGTCTTCCTCCACCAATAATTAGCTGGACGTCGCCAATATGTCCATAATTGTGTCACTGCGATGTAACAAAAAACAAAACAAACGAAAGATTTACTTGTATACATGTCGTTCTATGCTTAGAATCGATGGTTCAAAACACTGCAGTGAATCATGACAAGGGAACACGTAAAGAAGCCTCATCTTGTCAACAACTGATTAACCGTATATAAACAATATTACCCATGTAAGCCGTATATGCACAACTCAATAGACATTGGTTTGTTTAGACAGTAATTTTAAATATTTGGTTTGATATCTTTTAACTGACTTCAATCATTCTAAAATTTTATATTCCGACTCGGTCGAGCTTTCTTACAGCCAATTAACATTCAACAATACCACACACCGCACCTTAATCCTCTAAACAATTAGTTATGGTGAACTTTCTTATAATCACCTGTTTGGACAAAGCTTACTTCAAAGTACCGACCCAATACCGTTTAAAAATCATTGTCCTTCGCTGGAAAGATTTTTACCTTTCAGTATATGTCACGTGACCTTTGCGAGAGGTCATGGAACTGTTAAATATCAGGATACTAATAATACGTTTGCCACGAGTTTGTAAAAGTTCGTGTTTTTATTTGAGCTAAAATGCGGTGTTGCCTTAGTGCTTTGTTATTTATTTCACAACAACTTGCCATATTTATTTTGATCGTATGTTTGTTATCGGCAACTTAAAATCGCTTAGTAAGGATTATTGGCTGTGACGGTGGTCACATAACGACATGCTGTAGAAAAGGACAACATTGAATAAGCCTGCTGTTAGCAATTTTAATCAAATTACATTATCGTTAACCTCATCAACAAATAAAAGCAACGACAAGTAACAGATGCAATATGCGGATAAGTAAATTACAACAATGTATCTGCGAAACAACAATATGAGAATGTATATACATGTCTATTTCACTTCCTATTATACCGTCTATATATGTTTTCCTTAATGCCTCGGAATGTAAAATCCAACTTCTTTCTCAGCCTGCTATGCGAAAATGTATCCGTCGTTAGTAAATATTGTTCAGATGTACAGTACAGGAACCTCCCGCTAGGACCTGGGGGTCAGGATCTAGACTTACTGCTTCCGAGTCTCTTGGAATTAGTCTGATATTTTATTGATCTTGTTAGCAAATAGCCATTAATTAAGACAAGATAAATAACAAATGTAACATGACAAGGGTTCAACAAGCCAGAATAGTGTCACTAGAAGCATGTCAGGCCCTTCATGCTTCTTTGTCCTGTCCTGCTCTCGCTTATTTCCGCCCCTTCTCTCGGGTCTAAGTGGAGCTCTTAACAGTGAACGTAAACCGGAAATTCGCAAAAAGAATGGAATCTCATGACCAGACCAAAATAGCTTCGGTTGTATTATAATAAAGATACAGATTACAACAAGACAACATCAATGGTACCGCGAATGAAATGTGTTTTAGAGACATTGTTGATTGACTTACTGCATTTAAACCTAACAAATAAAAATCAACATTCCTGCACAACAACTGTCGTTAAACTGGTGCATATAATTATATTTTAAACAGGCCAACACTTACAGTTCAATGAAAAAAGAATATGTCGAAACTTTTGCACATTAAGTTGACGTCAGTCGAATTGTGAAGTTAGTTTCCGGGATTGCGTGATGCATTGATAGTTTGGTTATTCGCTTGCTATTACCACTAGGAAACATCACCAAAACCTCCGTTACTCGCTTGCTATTACCACTAGGAAACATCACCAATACCTCCGTTATTCGCTTGCTATTATTACTTGGAAACATCACCAAAACCTCCGTTATTCGCTTGCTATTACCACTATGATACATCACCAAAACCTCCGTTATTCGCTTGCTATTACCACTAGGAAACATCACCAAAACTTCCGTTACTTCGCTTGCTATTACCACTAGGAAACATCACCAAAACCTCCGTTATTCGCTTGCTATTACTACTAGGAAACATCACCAAAACCTCCAGGATTGGATAGAGTTATGTCCCTTATTGACGTTTTTTTTTTTTTATTTTTTAATTTAAAGGTATGAAGACGATGTCATCCATTAATACATTTGAGTACACAACAATACCTCATATGCACTGATTGCAATTAAATATATCTCCTTAGATTTTTTGACATCTCTATAATCTTTAAGTATACCCAACTTCTCTCGACAAAAGAAATGCACAAATGCCGTTTTTATTGGGTTACTCGTTAAAACGCATACACAAACATACATGGACGCTGCTTGTGCGCGAATCTGGTAAAGTGAGGCTATTTTTCCATTAATAAGATGCAATGATGAAGTTTATTATTTATTCTTTAATTAGTGAAAATGCTCATAAAGTTTTCTCAAGTATATCTATCAATTGTATCTACTTACGATAGTATCTTACATTTACATAATTCATTAAGATGAAATTATGTTTTAAAATAGTATGCAAAACAGTTTTTTTTTTATATTTGTTATTTGTTATTCTTATTACATTTGTTTTAGAATTTAAGGGTAAAAATGATCTTAAGCGGCCTTGAAGCAACGAATGCGACCGTCCCCGCTTAACAAATATCCATTCGGTACAAGAGAATGTTGGTGTGGCGGTCGTCCAGCTGACCTGCTGTCGGCTGGTTATTGTACCCAGACCATTTATAGGTTCTTCATTCATCTATATTAGCCGGATGTTGCCAACATGACCATAATCGTGGCAGTGCGAAATATCTAAAATACAATTATCGTTATTGATTTTATCATATAAGTAATATGCTCAAAGTTTGTAAAAAGCAAGTGTTACATATGTAAATTTAAGAATAGAATGATTTACTTAAACACCTTAACACTTTAATAATTTTTCAAATGTCCTTTAAGTAACATAAAATAAACGAAAAGAAGACTTATACGTGATGAATTAGTATAAAATAGAAATATTTGAAATATCATTTGAGATTGCATTGTTTCAAACAAAACAGAAATATAAATTAATTAATTTATATTGAGCAGACTTATTAAATCAAATATAACGTCGATCTAAGGACTCTATCGGATTTCACTGGGAACTATTCATCGAAGTCTTATGGCTATTTTGGCTATGACCATGAAGACAGCGATTAAACATTATATAGTTAGGTTAAAAGTTAGCTATTCTAAACATTTGAACTTAATTTGGAACCTGTATATAAGAAAACTAATCTGCTGTAATCCGATAATATTGCATACCTACTTTACATTAAATCGTTTAAGGCCAAACTTGACAGCGTCGCATCAAGGGTACGTTGGGCTCTTTCTGTGTACTGTTAGCAGCTCACACACCAACCTTAATATCAGACACAAAGGCATCAATTAATATTATAATAATCCAATTATAATTCGAAGCTAGAAGTTTCTGTGTACAGGTGTACAGCAATCGTCAAACTGACAGATTACGGTGTTTCATGTGCCAATTTGCAGCTTACTGGTAGGTCTGCCATTGCGGGCCCAAATCATATCATGGGACAATTATTTAAAAGTTAATAAAAATCTTAAGTCATAAGCTAACAACTAATATATATATATATATATTAGTCGTTAGCTTATGACTTAAGATTTTTATTAACTTTTAAATAATGATTTGCAATATTTGCTGAACCATTTCTATAGCTATATATAAATATATAGTCTCTGCGGGTGGCTAATCTTGAACTTTATCATCGCTTAACAGGTAAAGAGCTAAGGATGCGCATGTCTGAGATTTGGAGCAAAATACATCAGGGCTAAACGCCCTAAACTAAATGAGCCAGGTGAGTGGATACAGTTTCACTTGGATACATTAAAGCCTTGCCAGGTATTTATTGTTTTTAAACTATATTTTATTTTAATCATCGGGGTTTCACTCACACTGAAAAATAACCCCGTTGGTCCTTAACAAAGAGTCTGAAAAATCGAACCGTCATTTTACATGTATGAATGTGTACATAACAGGCGGTTCTGCGCTTGCCATTATTGGCTTATTTCTTTATAATAAAGGGCCAGAGCTTTACACGCCAAATAACAATAAGTCATAAGTCAATAGTGAATGTTCAGATGATACCACCCTGTTGAGATCTGTCACAACATCTCGACTACTTGCTGCACACTCTTGGCCAAAAGCCATTTTTTAAAAAAATCTACCTGAAGAACTTAATTAATTTTAAGGTACCTTCGTGCTCAAATAACGGATAGTATTCCGTAAATTTAACATTTTAATGTAACCATTTAACATATTACTGTAACATGCCGATTTTCACAGATGGAATCTTCTGAAAAATTCTGAGTGTCAACTGTGCAGAAGACGGTACCATTGGAACGTGTGCCCTGGCTTATCCAGATGAAGTCGGCTGTCGTTGATTCCTCGTCTTATATATGTGGGGAATGTTCAGCTCCCAGAGGGTTGGACTCTCTGGATGATGTCTAAAGACCTCAGTGACCCCTGTGTTCGCCATCGCGATGAATCCTGCAAATTTTATCGAAAGTATTACCCCATCTTTAGCTAGATGTTTGAATGAACAAGCATATTTAGCATTATGTTTTTGCCGATGAAAAAAAGAAATAAGAAATCCTATTGAAGAATCATATCATTATAAAATATAACTTTCACGTAATCAAGTGGTCAATATTAAAACCGATTGCATTTTTCATGTTCCAGTATGCAGTACAAAGAAGCTACTTGAATGTCAAGGTCAAGTTAAGTCGTAGTTAA
This sequence comes from Sinonovacula constricta, assembly GCA_007844125.1. Lineage (NCBI taxonomy): Eukaryota > Metazoa > Mollusca > Bivalvia > Cardiida > Solecurtidae > Sinonovacula > Sinonovacula constricta. The sequence continues at coordinate 7,398,432 of CM017556.1, forward strand.
TATAGTTTGGTAGCGGAGAATATTATCTAATTATTGTTGTACAGTAACAAATGGTAAGACTTATCCTAATTTGAAATTAACACAATTGTCTGATTAACTGTCGCAGACATAAATATGGTGATTTAGCATTTGGCCAGTAAAATATCCACTGATGAATCGAGTACTTGTGAAAACGCAATCCGTTTATAGTTGCTGCTGTTGTTGATTTTGCTGCTGCTACTCCTGTTGCTGCTGCTGCTGCTGCTGATGATGTATTAATGAACTTGGAATGTATCTGCATGTGTGACTGCAAATTTATTTTCACATTCATTACAAGTGATTAAACATATGTCCTCCTAAAACAAAGGTTATAAAAATATACTACGATTATAGCTTTGGCAAAAATATGTGTATGGATTTTGTTTTTTATTTTCTTGTGTTATACTACAAATGGCTTTATTACAAAACAGTACGTTTAAAATGGCTGTTAATTGGTTAAGAAAAGTACATGCACGTGATTTCATTTATTTTTCTTCTTCTCCGTGCATTAAGACTACCTTTATATCTTGGGACTGTGTGTACAGGGAAGGCAATGACAGTAATTACGTCCCATATCTGCCGTCTTCCAAAAGGCGCCTATATGCGGTATTCAGAAATAATTGTAAAGAATTTGTGACGGTTGTTGTAAAGCATGTCAAGGACTCGATTATTTTTTAATTAAGCGTTTTAAAAAGGTACGTTTTTCTTGTAGATGTTTTTCCACCTGTCGTAATTTATAAGTCCTTGGGGATTTGAATAATTTCAAGTTGATAGGACTAGCTGTATGCAGTATTGAAATTTAATGATAGTTTATTACAGTGACGTAATCTACAGATGTTTTTTGTTTTGTTTGTTTGTTGTTGTTTTTGTTGTTGTTGTGTATTTTGTCAAATACAATTAAAACAGAAAGAGAGAGAGAGAGACAGAGACAGAGACAGAAACAGAGAGAGAGAGAGAGAGAGAGAGAGAGAGAGAGAGAGAGACAGACAGACAGACAGAGACAGAGAGAGAGAGAGAGAGAGAGAGAGAGAGAGAAATCGCAAGACTGTAGAAAGCCTGGAGTAAAAAAGAATGCAGTTTCCAAATATAATATATTGCCTTTTTTTGCCGTAAGGTCTTCGATATTTATATTACATATGAGGCCGCAAAATAAAACTTGAATACTAACGTAGAGCTAATTTGTATAATGTTCAATGTACAAACTCGATTAAAATGTTAATTATATTCTGTTGTTCTAAACCTGAAAATGCATTTTTTATATTCAGTAATCAATTTAATATTCACCAAAAAAAAGAACAAAAACAATAAAAGACATTTTCAGCAACATAATGTAACAGCTTAAACATTAAAATACAGTTCAAGCAACACAAAATAAGAACTGAAACAAAGCTACATTTTCAGCAACACAAAATAAGAACTGAAACTGAGCCTCATTTTCAGCAACACAAATTAAGAACTGAAACTGAGCTGCATTTTCAGCAACAGAAAATAAGAACTGAAATCGAGCTACATTTTCAGCAACACAAATAAAGAACTGAAACTGAGCTGCATTTTCAGCAACACAGCAGCACAAAATAAGTCGTCTGGATCCGACAATAATAGAAGAACCTATTAAACTTAAGGTGAACATTTTTTCACTTTCCTAGTTGCAATCTAAACGGGGCATTCTCAACAACCAACAAAACTGTACCGATTTCTTAATAAATTGTAAAATTAGTATTTTTAGTTTGTAATGATCTTGGTTCTTTGCGAGTTTCAGTTATAAGATTAAGAAAAGTGTTGCAGCTGTTTTCTGTTTGTATAATTTACGTGTCATAACGTGTAGTTGTGATGTACTGTTGATACTGTCAAACGTCCCTGGTGTAACTCTTGGTCCTGTTGTATGTATACATCTAGATCACATTACTTATAAACTGTAACAGTTGCTGGTGTTATTATCAACAAGCAAAACATTAAAAAGAGGTAAACGTTGTCAGACAATAGCTCTATAAACAATTAATTAAATGCGTTACATGTATATGAGGATGCACTTACTCCACCAACTTGAAACAGAATGCAACGTGCTGTTGTTGTTGTTGTTGTATTTACATTGTTGTTTTTACATGCAATAGCAAAGTACTTTACATAAAATATATTTCTTACGTGGCGTTATTTACTTGATAGTTTGTCTCGGCACTTCAATAAAATATTACACATTTTCGCTTTAAGCAATTTGGTAATAGTTACATTTATAGGAATCTGTACAAGTTTATAGAATTTGTGTTGCTGTTGTTGTTTTGTTGCTTTTGTTGCGTATTTTCTTAAACAAATCAAGTTTTAAAGTGACTTCATCAAAGTTCAGTTGTTATGTTAACTAGTACATTATACGCGTTACTGTCGAAACTGATCATGCTGAAAATTTAATAGTTTGTTGTTGTAGTATTTTTTTACTCAAAGATACAAAATACTAAAAATTAATTGCTAAGTTAACAATCAAGCAGGCGAGACTTTCATGTGGGGAGCTTTTCTAGCTAACCTGGGGTACACCGGTGGTTCTTCTCAGTCATATTTCTGTTTTCCTCCACCTAAGAATGAGCTGGACTTCGCCAACATGAACATAATTGTGTATTGCGATGTAACAACAACAACAACAACAACAACAAAACAATAAAGTTCCTTTGACCTCGATTTAGATTATAATGTTTGTATACAAACATGTTATATATAGCTGTATCTTCCCGTCCGGACAGTTGTGTGTCTGACAGACGTTATTGATGACCGTCATGTCACCGGTGTCACGGTCATTTGGGCCATTGGTGTCGGTCACGGTGCTTGCATGGATAATTATAGATTAGACCATTTCCGGGGTCTCGTGCCCCGCAGGATAGTCATGTGACACTGTCATATCCATCACAAATTTAAGTAAATTAACATTCATAAAATTAATGATAAGGTATCAATGCAAAATTATTCTCTCGTTTAATGATATAAAATTTTGACAACAACATATGTGCATGTGATACGTTTATATTCGTACTGTTAGCTATAACATACATGTTATGGATATGCAAATGAAAAATATTAGCTTATGGTATTTTACAATAAATACCCATTTTCATTCAAACAGTGTTATTATTATTTTTCCTTACTAGTGAAAGTAGCTTTCTGCACTCATACGTGATTGAACAAATAACATAAATACATATTATGAACATAAAATAATTTATGTATTTTAATCGTTCTCTTTGTCAAGTATATATTACATGTACATTATGTCAATGTGGGAACCAATCAGATCGAGGTCTCAGATCACATGATTCATGTGTCCAATCAGAATCGAGATATCCAGTCATCCAATGGGTTCAATATGACGCCATTCATCTTAGCGTCAGCCCTTTGGAAGCCAAGTTTAAATGTTTTATTCAACCCCCTCAACCCTTACCTCCGCCACTCTGTCTGGTTCCCAGCATTATTATTACTTTGTATTTTTCTTTTTCTATCACATATGTGTTTTTGGCATACATGTATTAGGGCGGCGTTTTGCCGCCCAGATAAGAAAAAATAATGTTAAAAATATTAGCTTATGGTATTTTACAACAAATGCCCATTTTCATTCAAACAGTGTTATTATTATTATTCCTTACTAGTGAAAGTAGTTTTCTGCACTCATACGGGATTGAATAAATAACATAAAATATGTTATGTTTAAAATCACTTCTGTTGCATGATCCGGCACAGAATGTGCTAAACCATATTGTCCTCGTGATGTTTCTAGGTTTTAGGGGTTGTTAATTAATTTGTGTTTCAAGAGGTTTGAGGTCATTCGAAAGAATTTGATTGGTTTATGTTAAATTGACAAATATCACTGACCAATCAGGCATTTTGGAACGCGCACAAGGTCGAGCTCAGACTTAAACTTAATGAAAGCTGACAAATGCTATTTATGAACTAAATAAACAAAATTTATGACAATTGTGCACTTGGATTGATATGAGAATAGTATCACCATACTCAATTGATTGTGTTGAATTATTGAATTGTTTAGTTGCGGCATTTTGTTGCTGCGAACAAACGTTTATACTCAGTTTTATTAAGTTTAAAAATAATTACAAGCTGCATTGTTAACATGGGCATACTCGTTTGTTTGTTGTTGTTATTTGCTGTTTTGTTTTTGTTTTTATTGTCTGTTTGTTTTGTTGTTGTTGATTAATCTTTTGCTCTTTGTTCTGTTTTGTTGTTGTCGTTTTGTTTTTGTTAAAAAAAACACAGTCTAACAACGGCGAATTCGTATTGTATGCATTCTATCTTTATATAATTGCAAGCTACACTCTATTGTTGCAAGTTACACTTTAAAAAGCGGAATACATGTACTCATTTTTTTCTTTGACAAGAGCATCACAGGACAATTTCTTGTTATTGCCTTCTACACTATCGTTCCCATAAAAATTAAAAATGCATATATAAGAGGCATCACTACAACAATTTTCCCCCACTAAACAAAATGTAGATGCATAAAACGGTCACTGTTTATTGTTTTTGTCGTTATTATGGAAAAATGCACGAGTTTAGAATCTTTAAACCACAGGGAGATCTGAATCTGATCTAGACTTGCTTTAATGGAAAAAGTGAAAGCGAAAGTTAAAGGACATTAGCAAACACCACGACTTTCATTTTTATAAGTATTTATATCATTTAAAATAAAACATTAAAAATGAAGTAATGTTTCGACATTTCTTTTACTGAAGTTTTGGTACCTGGTTCTGGTATGTTGAAAAGTGACCACTAGTGCACCCGGTGTAAGTGTTATGTTTGGTTATCCTCAGGTTCCAAACACCCGAACAATGAGCCTTTAAAGCATTGTTGACAATCTCAAAATCCTCCTCGATTAATTGTCAGTTTTCTCCAATTTCCGCTACATTCAACACCAGTCAAACTAAGCTTTTATTGAAAGATTTTTCTAAATGAATAAGTTTAAACTGATTTTCCAGTCTGATGCCGGACATTCCTAAATAACTTAAATCTCTAACATTTAAACCTTCGACTGTTAGAACAGATTAATTATTTCATACACCTTCTAGTCATGGTCTACACCGTTTGCTTGCCAATGCTCTAGGCATACTGTTTCCTGAAGGCAACACTAAGTGTGTGTCGAGAATTGAAATTATTATCTGAAAGAAAAGCAAGTTTATGTAAGTTGTCCCTTTTCGTTAAACAGACATTTGACCGCAGAACCAACTATCTGAATCACATCACTAAACAGTAACTAGATATTTGTGACTTTGATGAAAGTGCAAATCTCCTTGAAGGGTCATATTGAATTTGATATGTGTGTTCTGGTTATTTTTGTTGTCATTAAATCAGTTTGTACTACCTACTTTATTGTTTGAACCGGATACGAGTCAATGTTTTGCATATATACAAGTTCCGTGTAAGTTTTGTTACAATGACCGTCTGGGAAACTGCTTATTTGACTCATTGTTTGTGTATTGTCTATACACCACATGTATACTTCAGAAAAAGTGTATGTCCTGTTTTATTCTGTAAATATTAGTGACATGTTTTGTCAGAATGTTCCATTATTGACAGAACAATTTAAACATTACACATAATCAGTATAAACATGATAAATAAACAATGTCTTGTCACACGTGACGGTGTTGATATATTTTAAAGAAACGTCTTATAATTTGGATAATGGTACAACAATCTCTACTCAGTTGGCCGCAATGAAAAGCAATAGCAAGCTACGGCCTATGACCCCATCTATGAAATGAAGGCGAGCGGTAATAAATGCGCCTTCTCACCCTGCCGAGTGACATGGTTATAATTGTTACAATAATTATATAATTACCTCCCACATGACCACTACATGACCTTGTCAGCACACTGGTTAGAATAATTAAATGCTCTTAACTAATGTCAGAGAATAAAGACAGGGTAATGTCGTTCTGTTTTGCTTTTTTGTTCAGACTACAGACAATTTTCATTACAGATCATGAGAGAGTAATATCAAAACAACTACATTCGATTAAGTGACGTATACATGTAAACTGTGAAATTACGCAATACGATGAGATTTTATGAAAGCAACCTTATTTAAGTCTTTATTTAGCTTCAGACCCGATCCTATATTTACATATCCAAGTAATTTAGGATTTTAATAGTATCGTCACAAAATATTACGCGATACAAATGAAATTCAATGCTTATGACTTCTCATTTAATGTCAAAACTTAATTTGATAACAATTTGATAGTTAACCGCTTATGACGGAATCCTATGGCTTTATACCAGGTGAGAGGATCTTCCCATAAACAAAAAAACATATACGAGCGAAAAATGTAATCATCATTCGAAAATAAAAGCTGCAACTGTAGATTTCAATTCTACATGTATAAGCAAATCTGGTCGCCTGGCTCAGTTCTTTTATTTAGCGTAGAATTGCGATCATTTAAATTTGCACATCTCTGCACCATCTAAGATTTCTTTGTTCACCAAAAACATTATCATAAAAACAACAAATACTGTCCCAAAACAAAAATGTAAAATGCCAAGATAACGTTTAGGGTTTCTATTTTTCGCCTATCGTCACCAATGAAAATATTAGGAAATATGATAATTAGTTAATTACACAACATCAAACTTGGTTTTCTGGTATTTTGTTCTTATGTTGGAGCTGATGTTTTGAAGTGGCTTTCCATACTTTCATATTTAACTATGCGTAATTTATTTCATTCACATAACATGCTTACTTAGGCTACCCAAGTGGCTTAGTATGTGACTATTTTAGGCCAGTAAGAAATAGAAGGGGAATTCCAATAATTTTTCTACCAATAGACAGTTTCTAGTGTATCTGTCAGTAACAATTTAAACGCTAAGCGCGGGCTTTGGACCGTGGTATATTCAATTATTGCTGTGATATTTTTGGTAATGCCCGTGGTGTTGATAAAAAGACAGGTGGCGGCGATGGTGGTGATCTCGATGTTGAGAATAATAATGTATTATTTGTTGTTGTTCTTGTTGGTGTTAATGATGATGATGATGATGATTATGTTGTTGATCTTGTTGTTGATGATGATTAATTTGTTGATCTTGTTGTTGATGATGGTGATTACGGTGATGATGCGTTATGTTGTTGTTGTAGACGATGATGATGATGATTATGATGTTAATAATTATCTGTTAAGGCAGATAATTCGGACAAGAAAACAATGGTACACTAATTCATCGCGATTTATTAAGGGAGGTAATTCGACGAGAAAACGATAGTCTTTGTGAGTATGGATTGTCTTTCTTCCTTTTAGTTGGTCTATACATAAGTTATGGAAGCCAAATATTGACGCCTTATGTATAAGTCTATATCAAGTTGTCCATAATGAAGCGTCCAATCCAGTATTATACATCAGTAGCTATATTTATCTTTATTTATTCTCCACTAGCAGTTTTTAATTGTATTATATTTAATATAAACCCCGAATAAACATGGTCGATCATAAAAGCTTAATCAAAAGTAAGGCTTGTGTCTTACTGGTTTCCGCTTATGGGTATGAGTGAATGTAAAACATGATCTCTACTACATTGGGCTAAAATTAACGGTGTTTCTAATCGTTGTTAACTTTTTTTTCTTTTGTTTAAAAAGCGAAGAATTTTATTAGACTAACACAGACACACACATACGCGCACACGAATCTGTACGCGCGCACACACTCACACGCACAAACTGTTGCCCTGTTTAAATAGTATTGTGTCTGGAATGACTTACCAATCGTAAACCGTATACTGTAGCATTCATAATGTCAATTCTTTTACAAATTATAGTCTCACGCTAGATTATAGATAAAACGTCTGGCAATTTACCATCATAATAATAACAACAACAATTATATTATTAATTATAAAATAATGATGATAACGATGATGATGATTGCCCCGACCGAAAGACAAACCTACCTTATAGGCTTGGGAGAACATGTTCAAGTGACATAGACACAATGAGATTCACTTCGACTGAAATGTTATGATTTTTCCCTAAAAAGGAAACACCGAGCAAGTCAGTTAGGAACGTAGATAAACGTCAAAACTATCCTTATATATAGATTGTTCTTAAAAAGAGATGTTATACTAGTACAGTTTAAACGACTTTGGTATGCCGCGGTTGCTCCTGTAGCCGCTCCGATGCTCTGACTTCTGTGCGACATGGTCAGGTACTAATATAAGTAAAGCAAGAAACACTATGTGAAACATATCAGTTGAATTGTATTATATTTAATATAAACCCCGAATAAACATGGTCGATCATAAACATGATAACATAAAGATAAAAACAACAGTTATTGGTTTAGTATAAATCTTAATTTACGTCATCTTAACAAAAATCTGGAAGAAAAGGTCAGACAGAGAGGGAGTATTAATAAAAATGACATCTTTCATCACTGCAACCACTCTACAAAAAGTAACAAACGAAATGCGCAAAAAAGAAACAAAGAACAATACAAAAAGCAGTATACAGTAATAAAATGTTGCTTATATGTTGTGGTTTCTTTCGCCTGCGTTCTCACGCGTTCCTTGTGAGGCGGTGTTAGAGTACTTTTACCACCTTTGTCTTAGTAGTGTCATTTAGTTCCGATTTGTACTCGACACTGACACAATAAAATGGACATTTTATATCGAAAAGTGATTTTTCTTGTTGTTTGGGAAATTTTCTTGTCACAGGTAACGTTGAAACTTGAAAGTTTGTTAACATTACTGCTGTAATTATGCCGATATCTTTTGGCGGTGTGTTTCTTAATAAGGTTAAATAGATAATATAAAATAAATACACAGTTCTGTGCTAAATGAATAATTGAGGGAGATGCAGATATAATGTAAAAATAAAACACTTATCTTGTTTTCCACTGTCGTCATCTTTGTAACAGCTGCCATTGAACTATTTAAAAAGGCAGTTTATCGCGTTTCACAGAGTTCGGCAAAATGTTGTTGCTTTTTTTACTTTGAATGTGTTTGTAAAAAAATATAAAGTTATTATAGTTATATTCTATTGAAAATTATAAACATTGTAAATATCTTCAATGCATTTCAAGTCCGTTATTATGTATATATCCATTATGTAAATATTTACATTTTGTCTGCTAAGACCAACAATATAAGGAAGACGAAGTACATTTACGTGTCTGACCTTTCTGTACTAGTGCTTGTATCTTTCATTAAAATGTTCAAAATATCAGTTTTAAAAAGCACTGCGTGACTGTAAGCACCATGCTGTCGTATTTTATGTTTTTAAATGTCAATATATCATAGAATATAAACAAACAATAATTTAGACAATACGCGCCGCTTGATTTATGCAGCAATTATGCACAAAGTCCATTGAACCGGCATAAGATGTTATATGTGTTAGATAAATTATGGGATGCCGCCTTTAAATGTCGACTGAAATAAGACAAAAAGACAGGTAGAAGGGTTCTACGTGTATTTCCTGTGCACTTTTTACTTAAAATGTGACATGTTAATTGCAAACTTAATTGAAACAAAACTGTTCGTGATATATTCAGTGGACTAGATTTTATATTTCTCATGGCAGTTTGTTGTGAGGGCGTGCATTACTTTTGTATATTTTTTTGCGATTTTAAGTAAAGTAGTTCAAACTTGTCTGAATATTTTAGGTAAATGTCGATTGCAAAAAAAAAATATACAAAAACAACAAACAAACAAACAACAAAAATAACGATACACACAGAAATGGGAGCAATATTTTTAACTTATATCTGTAATACAGAGCATTTAGTGTCACTCAATAGTGTCAACTGGTTATATTCCTGCGTATATCGATGTATATTAAAAGCAAGGTCTAAACAAAACTTAATAACTTTAACGGAAGATGTCTAGGTCAACGAAAGTAAGTTAGGGTACGTAAATAAACACAATTTTAAATCCGAACACACATTCACTTCTATATTATAATAAAACATGTGACTTTTGTCAACTATAATATATGTTTATTTTGAAGCATCAAGTTATTAAGAAAATATTACGTTCAAAATGTGAAACTCAACATTTATAAATATACGAGTTTCTACGCAGATTTAGTAAAATATTGTACTGCCACCTTTTAGAATTTTCAATCGATCAAACTGACCTTTAGGATGCAGTTTCTTAGGTACGTAGACTATGTTTATATAACGTTTTGAAGGATTTTCATGATAAATAAGAAACGATTTCAAAAATTAAGAAAGATATAGAAATTACGCGGTTATCCTCAAGCAAAGGTACCACTTTATATTTACTTATCTTAATTGGCTTCTGCGCTTTTTGTGAAGCTAAAATTAACGTCAGTTTCGACCGAGCATTAAGGTGTGACTTCGTCTCTTACGCTATATATATTATTAATAATGGACAACAACTCTCGTCTTATCACGCCTACAACATCAAGTGTAACAATAAACACTTCTTTTGACACATATAGCCGGACCGGTGGTAGGTTGGACAATTATGAGTGCAATAATGTATGGTGGTATCTCTGTTAATGATATTGCATGTTGGTGAGGCTATATAGAGAGACTGGCAGAGTTGGTCCGATGTTTGGGAAAAAATTTCAACCATCATAGCAGTCAAAACTAATATCAAAATAGTCGATAAAGGTGAAGCTTGATGAAGCAGGTTGGTTTATTGCAGATGTACAGCTGGATAAACAATACTGAAATGTGTTGCTTAATGTACGTAAGGTTAGTACAGCGTTTGGTATTTGTCACTGGCATGATACCAGTTCAAATTCAATCGACAATAATAAAAATTGTCGGTTTCAAATTGGTATGGGTCAAATGGAAAGCGCGCCGAGTTGTAGTTTACCGCAAATATTACCCTTGTTATTATTATCTTTTACATGTCACCAGTCGATGGACTAAACTAAATTAGTTGAATTATCTCGTTTTCTTCCTGTGGACTTGTTATTTTCTGCAAGTTTATGCAAAAGGCAAACTTAAAGTAATAACTCTATATATATCACAGTTTATTATTTGCATCAAGGTCAAGGTCACATAATATTTGTAGCATGAATGCACGTAGTATTCAACCAGACACATGACTTTTTTATTACAATTGTTTATGGTTAGTGTTTTATTGCAGACCTGGGTCACCAGTCAGGATGTGCAGGGTTACCGACCGCCAAATGACCAAACGGACCTGAGACACATGTTGAAGGTTGCACTCCAACAAAATAGACAACTGGAGATACAGAACACACGGCTCCGACAGGTTCGAACACGTGGACTCCTTAATTTTTAAATTCTGATTAATCAGCGGCCTGAAACTGCACGATATATGTGTTCTGCAAGTCTCTATGGATATGTCTTGTTATCTGTGTCTCTATGTAATCTAGAATCAAACGGCTTACGATTATAAATGCTCAACGTAAGAGGAGAAGTTTTCTGTAACGATCTCCTTAAGCTATGCACAAATTAAATTCGACACAGTGACATTCTAAACATATCGCCACTTCCCGCTGCTTTTCGTAATATTGGTACAATTGGTTGAGGTGGTTCTAATGCAGCAGTGCTAGTGAAAAAAGGTACGCAACTCTAGTCGCTCAACTATGCGGGTTGGGGAGTCGAGGGTTGCTATTTATTCGTAATTAGTGCATGTCTGCTGCAAATAATGACAATCACGGCAATAATTTCTGACATGTTATCGATGCAGCTGACTTAATAGAGCATTCTTTAGCTATTTGAGTAGGTACAAAAAGGTGCAAAAAGTGTTGGGTGTTGTTGCACAGTTGGACAATAAGTTTACAGAAGTAGCTTTAACGAGAAATGAAACAGAAATCAATACCACTCTTAGTAAGCATGGACATGCAAGCATACTGTATATTTCATCAATTAAAATAATCCCCTATCAAACAAGCGGAAAATATAATGTCCGTGAAGTTGGCAGCCTAGCAGCCTGAAGTTGGCAGCCTAGCAGCCTAGCAGCCTGAAGTTGGCAGCCTAGCAGCCTAAACTTACCGACTTATGTAAGAAATTTCGAAACGGCCCGAAATGCATTATAATCACTTTTTAAGGACACTAGAAGCTCATTTGCTATATAATTAGCCTTATTTGCATCCGAATTTTTTTTTCGCTTGTAAAATTGGAGAAATTCTAAAACGGTCTGAAATGCCTTATAATCACTTTCTTACGACAAAACAAGCTTATAAGATACCAAACGAACCTCAAAACCTTAAAAATTCACATAATCCCTAGGCTGCTGGAATGTGAAGCTAGCAGCCTAGCAGCCTGGCAGCCTAGCAGCCTGGCAGCCTAGCAGCCTGGTAGCCTGGCAGCCTAGCAGCCTGGCAGCCTAGCAACCTGGCAGCCTGGCAACCTGGCAGCCTGGCAGCCTAAACTTACCGATTGATGTAAGAAATTTCGAAATGACTCGAATTGCATTATGATCACTTTTTAAGGACACTAGAAGCTCATTTGGTATGAAATCAGCCTTATTTGCATCCGAATTTTTTTTGCTTGTGAAATTTGAAGAAATTCTGAAATGGTCTGAAATGCATTATAATCACTTTCTCACGACAATACAAGCTTATAAAACACCAAAACGAACCTTAAAACCTTAAAAATTCACATAATCTCTAGGCTGCTGGAATGTGAAGCTAGCAGCCTAGCAGCCTAGTAGCCTGGCAGCCTAGCAACCTGGCAGCCTAGCAGCCTAAACTTACCGATTGATGTAAGAAATTTCGAAACGGCCCGAAATGCATTATAATCACTTTTTAAGGACTTTAGAAGCTCATTTGCTATGAAATCAGCCTTATTTGCATCCGATCTTTTTCACTTGTGAAATTTGAAGAAATTCTGAAACGGCCTGAAATGCATTATAATCACTTTCTCACGACAATACAAGCTTATAAGATATGAAACGAACCTTAAAAATTCACATAATCTCTAGGCTGCTAGGCTGCAAGGCTGTCAGGCTGTTAGGCTGCTAGCTTCACATTCCAGCAGCCTAGCAGCCTAAACCTACCAATTGATGTAAGAATTTTCGAAATGAGACAAATGGGGCCTCAAATATCTAACCAAAAAAACAAAAAACAACACATTTGTGCGACAAATGTGCTACGAGAAACCTTTTTAAGGGACAAGAAAGCACATTCTATAAATTTATAGATGGACATTCCCGTGTTAGAAGCGCCCCCTTGCGTCCTAATGTTGAACTGGTATTTGCGGTGTACATTTTACATGAGATTTGCGCCTCTAGATAAGTAACATGTAGATTAGATTCTAGAAATGTAAAATGTATTCGTGATTTTCGCCCGCGATTTGTAACTTGTAAATTGTATATGCGGTTTAAGATTTTATTCAAAAAAAACAACAACAATAACAACAGCAACAAACATTAGAAAACCTGACATGAGGTAAAAGGATGAACCTCGATTTCAATTGGGTTTTTTTTCTGCCGTTGACAAATATGTGACAAATGTGCTTGTATTTCATTTAAATTTACATGAGAGAAATGTGCTTTCTTGTCCCTTAAAAACGTTCACCGAAGCACATTTGTATTGTCTTAAGAAAGTGATTATAATGCATTTCAGACCGTTTCAGAATTTCTTCAAATTTCACAAGTGAAAAAAAATTCGGATGCAAATAAGGCTGATTTCATAGCAAATGAGCTTCTAATGCTCGTAAAAAGTGATCATGATGCATTTCGGGCCGTTTCGAAATTTCTTACATCAATCGGTAAGTTTAGGCTGCTAAGCTGCAAGGCTGCTAGGTTGCTAGGCTGCCAGGCTGCCAGGCTGCTAGGCTGCTAGCTTCACATTCCAGCAGCCTAGAGATTATTTAAATTTTTAAGGTTTTAAGGTTCGTTTGGTATCTTGTAAGCTTGTATTGTCGTAAGAAAGTGATTATAATGCATTTCAGACCGTTTCAGAATTTCTTCAAAATTCAAAAGCGAAAAACATTAGGATGCAAATAAGGCTAATTTCATACCAAATGAGCTTCTAGTGTCCGTAAAAAGTGATCATAATGCATTTCAGGCCGTTTCGAAATTTCTTACATCAATCGGTAAGTTTAGGCTGCTAGGCTGCTAGGCTGCCAGGATGCTAGCTTCACATTCCAGCAGCCTAGAGATTATGTGAATTTTTAAGGTTTTAAGGTTCGTTTGGTATCTTATAAGCTTGTATTGTCGTAAGAAAGTGATTATAAGGCATTTCAGACCATTTCAGAATTTCTTCAAATTTCACAAGTGAAAAAAATTCGAATGCAAATAAGGCTGATTTCATACCAAATGAGCTTCTAGTGTCCGTAAAAAGTGATCATAATGCATTTCAGGCCGTTTCGAAATTTCTTACATCAATCGGTAAGTTTAGGCTGCTAGGCTGCCAGGCTGCTAAGCTGCCAACCTCAGGCTGCTAGGCTGCTGGGCTGTCACTTTCAGGCTGCTAGGCTGCTAGGCTGCCAACTTCAGGCTGCTAGGCTGCCAACTTCACGGACATGAAAATATAACATTATCCCTCTAATGATATTGACGTTCTAAGCATGTACACAAACTCATGAAAAGGTAACAACATGCATTTTACTGGAACAAAATAAATTGAAAACATAAAACCCCAACGCGTTTTGATTACGTCTAGAATGTAAAGACATGCATATCTGTATATTTATTTCACTGAATAAACTTTCACCGAAACACCAATAAATGAACATTCATTTTATGTAACACTAGTAAACACTTAGATATTAGGAGGCGGGGGCATGGTGTTTGCGAGTCTGTACACGTGCGTGCGTTTGTGCGTCTGTTTGAGATCTATGTTAATCTTAAGTTTAAAGTCAACCCTTTTACTAAAAAAAAAAGCAATTGTTAAAGTGGCATTATTTAAGTTGTTAGAAATATCAAGGTAATAAAGTACCGACAGGCGATATAAAATTACTCAACTATTGTAATATTGCAATGTCAAGTCACCTAAAATGACCGCCAATATCATTTAAAATTCAAAAAGAAAACATTGATTTTATATATTATGAAAGTGTGAAGTGATGGATACAAAGTTTGGTATTTTGAGACAATGTTTTAGTGTGTTGTTGTTTTTTTGTCACTGACATAGCAAATTCGCAATAGGAAAGTACTAGTAACAACGGGGTGTTCCGAACGTTGACTCTGAAAATGTTTTTATTGAATTATTGTTTTCTGTTTCGATTAAATACTGATGTTTCACTGCTAGATCTATACTAAACGGCCATATATAATAAAGGTTTAGCTTAAAGGGAACTAAATACATTTATTCTTGCGCGTGTCCTATCACATAAAGGTGAATAAACTGTCTTTGTTTAACACGTCGTCCGTGCTGCATTTGGAAAACTTTATTTGTATCTAAAATACATTGAACCCTTTTCGTCCAGGTTTGGACGGGTTTGCAGCACATGTGCCGGGCCATCCAGCCGTGTGAGTGTCCATCACTCCCTGTCTCCACGGATCTACCGATCGCACCGGAGACACAGGTGAGTGTGTCCTCTCTTCACTTCACCCCGGGGCAAGCGACCACGCAAGAGACTAAGGTAATGTAATTGATACCACTCACACCCCACCCCATCCCACTTTCCGTCACCCCAGGACTACCGACCACACTGGACATTCATGTGGGTGTCCCTCCCTTACTATTACCAATGGACCACAATGAAAACGAAGTTGAAGGTTCTTTCCTCTCTTTTCTTACATAAATGTCAATCACTTCCAGCATTGAGTCCTGGCTATAGTTACTTTCTGTAACTGACGACAATTGTTTGGCGACAGATGTGTTTATTGTCCCCTTTTGATATTTCACAACAGAGCTTAGCTGCATTCAAATGAATGTGCTTAAACATTACAATACTTCAGCTCGTGTCTCGATTCAGACAACATACTTAGCTGCGAAGCCAAAATAAAACATACAAAACTTCCCTGCAGTCATATTTGCAAAGCGTACAAAAGTGAAACCACAACTTGTTCATGCACGTTTTGTTAAAATATTTTCAGAAAATCGTGACGAACACTGTTTTTGTTCTATCAACAGTCCCCCAAACACTATAAGGTATATCTTGTCATTACACAGCAGGAGACGACCATGGAGCCCCAGCTTTTGGAACCGGTCGAGACACTGAAGGTCGTGTCCATCTCGTCCTCGGGCACGTCACTGGGCATCGATGACGCCATCAACGTCACCGTGTACTATACGGCACCCTCGGACCACACTGTGGAGTGGATTGTGTTCCGAGTATCCGGCGGAATGACTAGAACAAGTAAGGACACGGTGGAGTGCATGAAATAACCATCGCAGCGACACATCATTAATATTGCCATAGCAACGTCCTGCTTTAATATGTGGAGGAAAGTACCAGACAATGAAGAAGCACCTCCACATCACAAATCTGCTGGAATATCTACCCACATGAACGTTCTTGCCCTGGCCGGTACTCGAACCTGGCACGGAGGGCCTCTGAATCTGCTGGAATATCTACCCACATGAACGTTCTTGCCCTGGCCGGTACTCGAACCTGGCACGGAGGGCCTCTGAATCTGCTGGAATATCTACCCACATGAACGTTCTTGCCCTGGCCGGTACTCGAACCTGCACGGAGGGCCTCTGAATCTGCTGGAATATCTACCCACATGAACGTTCTTGTCCTGGCCGGTACTCGAACCTGGCAAGGAGGGCCTCTGAATCTGCTGGAATATCTACCCACATGAACGTTCTCGCCCTGGCCGGTACTCGAACCTGGCACGGAGGGCCTCTGAATCTGCTGGAATATCTACCCACATGAACGTTCTTGCCCTGGCCTGTACTCGAACCTGGCACGGAGGGCCTCTGAATCTGCTGGAATATCTACCCACAAGAACATTCTCGCCCTGGCCTGTACTCGAACCTGGCACGGAGGGCCTCTGAATCTGCTGGAATATCTACCCACATGAACGTTCTTACCCTGGTCGGTACTCGAACCTGGCCCGGAGGGCCTCTGATCGCGTGGCCACAGGCTCTCCTCGAAATATGAGAATGGAAATGTCGATGATATTTATAATGATTGTGGCGGTTTTGCTGCTGGTGGTGATGATGATAATAATGATGATGATGATGAGTTTGCGATTAAGTTTGTTGTAAAATGCACCGTTTCGTTTAAATGTAAGAAAGTAACTAAGAATAAGTATGTAATATTAACCAAAAGTAGCATGATAAGGGCTAAATAGACAAAACAGCAGCCATTAAAAGATACAGGACATCAATTTCGGTCAGGTGACAGGTTATACCGGATGCTGTCACTAAGGTAACGTTTAATGTCAACACACAATCACGCATATCAATTTTCAGAACTTTAACACATCGTTAAGTGCGTTTATACATTGCTTTTGTTTATAACATGCACGAAGTAATCTTTTCTCGTCGAAAAAAAAGTTGTCTGTTTATCTGTTAAAAGGCCACAGCCTCCATTTATTTTTTGCTTTT
Source organism: Sinonovacula constricta (assembly GCA_007844125.1). NCBI lineage: Eukaryota > Metazoa > Mollusca > Bivalvia > Cardiida > Solecurtidae > Sinonovacula > Sinonovacula constricta. The sequence goes on from CM017556.1 coordinate 7,415,881, forward strand.
TATTACATCGCACCTGAACACTTATAATCATAGTTTGCGACGTTCGGCAGATTATTGGTGGAGATACCCTTTAGACAAATGTCTGGGTAGAACCACCGGCGCTTCACGGGTCAGCTGAATGACAGTCTAACATGAATGTTTGCGCCACAACCGGGACTCGAATCCACGTGGTGGTGGGCTAAGGAGCTACAATGTCAGTGGCTCTAACCTATCGGCCACGGGCGCCCCTTACTTTCAGTGTAATAATTACATATAGGAAGTGTTTTAAGAAACGAAATGAACATGTTATATATGCCTGAGATAGCAGTGCCCTTCATAACGGCCGAACTTCTCTAATATTGCAAAAGTCCTCATTCTACCCATGATAAAATGAACCGTTCAAAAATACGTCTTTTTTAAAGGTGAAAATATAAGAGACAACCCATTCAACTTGAAGTGCAAAAACTATCACACAATATGACACATTGCAGCTATACTGCATTAGACTTAATAATAGATAGCAGGTATATTGTCACATTTTAAACAACCATTTAAGTTATTAAGGAGTTTCAGTTTACAATATGATTTAATAAAAATAAACAAGACAACATATCTTATTGCATTAAAGATGGTATCCGACAGTTTGCTTTTAGCAACAAAATTCCTGTCTTAGAGAATTTTGGCGAAATTTCTGCAACCTATTCTTCAGTCTGATCAAGGACTACCTCTTACATACTGCTGCAAAACTCACCCTAAATATTCATTCTTTCAATATCTATAAATAGTGATCTCTGCTAAAAATAGTTGTCGACGTCAGAGCGGACTACCCGGATGACGATACAAAGTTATCTCAAAAGTCAGTTGTCACGTGGTTTTCTTAGTTTAAAAATAACCAACTCTGCAGCATGGCTCAGAGAGGAAATACCTATTTGCAATTACGAGTGGGGATTTATGCTTCACTGTTTACGCAGATGTAAGGTATAAATGAACACCATTTTGCAGCGCCATTTCGGGTAATAATGACTTATTTGGTTACTTGAAAATTAATGTTTGGTCCAAATTGTCGGATACCCCCTTTAAGCATTATATAAAAACAAAACTGACAGACTGGTTTCATGACAAATGTATCTTGCTGTAAAAAACAACAACGCATTAATGAAAGAATACAAATTTATTGCTCCCGAGTCAAACTAGTTTAATTTAAGTGCGAACTCGGATTTGAGACTATGAAGTTGTTCGGAAATATATCTAACCTGTAATATATCCTGAAAATTCGATTCAATCGAAAAGCCTCGGATACTTCACGAATCAGCCCTCGGATGACGGAAAAATTCCGAAAAATAAATAAATAGATAAAAAAAACATGCCAGTGCCTCAAAGTTAGTCAAAACAAAACAACAACATAAATGTTTAATATCTACAGAAAATGCAGTAATTGTAAATTAATAATGAATTACCCGACGAGTACCAACAGGAATTCGAGTGCATAAGAACAATGGCAAGGCGAGTGAAATGAATGTGTGCGTCTAAAATACATATTAACTGCTCAATATAGTAATTTCGTGTTGAAATCAGTAGAATTATGCTCTCAACCTACTGCAGAAATATTGGCAATATTATATATGTTCTTTGCCAACATTATTGTCACAAAGAACTCGGATTTTAAGCTCCTCTTTTAGAAGAAAAGGGTGAAGCTATTTTCATTAAGGTCCATACTTGGAAACTGTCAGCTGTTCATTTCAAACTTGGACTGTTTGTTCACAATAAAAAGCGAAACCAATTTCAAGGTCATGTAACACTGGAAATATTTTGTCACAGTTTTACCTTTTTCTGATGATTAATATTCAGCGTATTTGTTAAGGTTTAGCCACAGTTGACATTTTACTATCCAGTATGTAGAATAGTGGACCGTACTTCCTGCCTGTATACAGATCTCAGTACTTTACTAATATCTATGACGATAGATTTCCAGTACGCATATCATGTGCATCAAACAATAACATCGGGAATGCTTGGGCTCATACTCTGTTATCTGAGACAAATGGTTGGTTTTATCTAACAGAGCATAGATCATAACTGACATCAGTCCCCTTTATGTCCGTATGTAGTTAACGCACCTATGTTGGTGAGTCTGGCGCACACATCAGTTAGTGTTTGGGAGTTTGAGGTTATCTGTGTCGTATTTCCGAGTCAGAATAGTTATATGTGATACATGTATAGTTATAAAGATTATACAATATATTTTTTTTTGTCGAAAATTAGCTTCAGGAAACAGAAGTATTTTCAGCATTGATAAACACTGTATATACCGGGTTGAACAATCACTTCTGTAACGGATTAATGTAGTATAACAAGGAAAGCAAAGGAACATAAATGATTCTTTTGATAAGGGTTTTCAAACGATAATATATTAAATTTACACGTGGCCAAACATAAACATTAAACTATACTCTGAAAACTCACGTAAGCACTATGGTGCGTTTATACATTTCTAGGCGGTCACATTTCAGTATACTTGAATCCGATGCTTTCTTGTATTTATATACATTCGCATTGGAGTAAACAAACGCAAAAAATGATGCTTTCTTGTATTTACAGACATTCATAGTAGAGTAAACAAACGCGGGAGCTTGCCACATTTCTAGGCGGTAAAACTGGAGTATTCTTACTCTATTCCTGCCACTTTTCTGCCTTTCTATGCAGTCACGGGGCAGCATATAAATGCAAACTACATGTATTTCCAGTATTTCTGGATAATTATAGCGAATTATACAGACAAACTCTTGTGCTTTACTATATCTCTAGATGATTCTAAGTGGAGTAAATCTAGAAACATTATTATGTTTTTCTCTATGTCTCTAGGCGGTCACAGCGGCGTATACAAGGACGACAACAGCCATCCCCGGAGATACACACGGATGCAGTTCAAAGAACTAAACCTCACGCGTACCGCTATGCTCCGGTTTCATAGTAACGAAGAGACCATCCATATTCGCCTGAATCTGACAAAATTGGAGTCGGCTGGGAACCAAATAATCCCCGAACCAGACCAAGACCTTGTCCAGTTTAAGAGCAGCTACGAGTCTTCGGCTGACAGCGACCTTGATATTGATGTCAAAGTCAAGGGAGATGTCAGAGACAGTCCGATTTTAGCTCATTCGGAAATTTTCTTTTCCGGTCTCAACACAAGCATGAACCCTCATTCTGTCTTTGAGATATTTTCACTGAACGCCAATCCTGGAGAAAATGGAATTGGATTCGTTGGACAGAGTCTACCAAATGATACGAAGTACTTTAACATTAAAGTCACATTGAAGAAGTCCTATGTCAAATATGGCGGCATCCTTACTCTGCGCTTTCCCACAGAGCGTGAGCGGTTATGTGAGCGAGTTCTTTACGGGGAAGTTTGTCACCATTCTGTCGCCCATTGAGAAAACCGTTGTCCAAAGAGGTGGACTAGGAGTGTTCCATCTGCCGCCACAAACATTTGTGTATTCCCCCTCCCAGAGTATTCTCTGTGCATCAATGGGCAACCCGCTACCGGAAGTAGGTATTCTCAAAGTCATGCGGAATGGTTCGGTGTCACTGCAGCCGACCGAAACGTTGATAAAAGACCGCGTCTCCCACGTTAAGTCGTTAACGTTGTTGTACAACTCTCCCGGAGACGACGTGGACGGAACATACATTTGCAGGTAAATGCAAAGAAAATCACTTTTAATAACTTATTTATGTGGAAATAACTTGAGAATAAAGTTACGGAGAATTTTAAAAGGTATAACGATTAAATGCAAATGTGTTATTTAATTGCTGTTTATCGGAATTAAGATGTGCCTTTAACTTTCTTATTCTATGTTTTGTCGTATAACAATGACTTAAAATGCATGCTTTTGTTACTGATTTTCCTCAAGGTAAAAATAGCCGCAGCAATTCGAATGAAATACATGTAGCATGTTTGTTGTTGTAGTATTTTTACATTTGCATTTTCTGTCTTGCTAGAGCGACCAACGGTAATACAACAGCCGAGACAAAAACAGTCGTTATGAGGCTCCAGCCCGTGGATTTCGATGACCCGGACACCGGGGTCAGCAAACGCAATCCCGATGACGTTGTTGTCACTTGCCAAGCATCCGGGTTCCCACGACCTCGCCTGGAGATTCGTCTCTACGATGGTTACGGCCCCGATCTGGCCTCCTCAGGCCTTTATACGGTAAACTTAGGATTATTTTCTTTCAGTATTTAATTTTTATTTATTATTTTTATGAGTAATACATTCTTTGGAAGAAATGTCTAGTCAAACAAGTCGAAATGTGGGTTGAAGGATTTGGTGCATTTTACGAATAAACGTAATATGTGGAAAACACAAAGTAAGTTATTATAAAATACACATTACATTTCTTGTTTATACACAGATCGACATCACAACGCCGTCCGATATGACGTCACGGATGACGCTGCACTTGTCTCCTACAGACACCGACGTCCACACTGTGTATTGTGTAGCGCTGCAGGATAGCAAGATCAAGACCCGCCGCATGGAGGTGTTCCCTAGCACCAGAATCAACTGGGAGCTCTACAACAGACTGTCTCGGAATCAGTAGGTCATCGTGATTTCTTAGTCATGCGACATCGGTTGTCTGACGTCTTCGGTATCATGGAAAGAATGTTTCAATTTCGACGTCAAAATCGACATAGATCTAACCCTACATCCTCTTCGCTCAAAGTGTAGTGTTTGTTATTAAGATTCTTCAGGCAGCCGTTTAAAGAAACTTGGTCACTAGTACTGTCAAATTTACATTTTAAGCTCACAGTTAGTGTGCTCATGGTTTACAGGATCGCCTTCAGTCAACTCTACACAGTAATGTTTGATCCAAACTTTATGTTTAGGTCGAAATATTTGTTTTTATTGATGCTTGGATGAGTTCAAATTTCTAACCGCTTTTTTCCTATTCAATATATTCGACTTTTAAAGCCGTCTTAAAGCTATACGCCTATAGTGTATTTTTTATACATCTTGCACATACCATAAATTACGTTATTCAAAATACTCGCGGACTCCTCTCCAACGATTATTTTTCGAAGTAAATTGTCTCTGCATAATCAATATTCAATAGAATATCTCTCCCTACCAAGTACGTATTTTCATTTTTCTTTAATTACCTTAATAGTTATCGTAGAAATACTAATGAAAATTGTCGTTAGTTTGGGAGCAAGAACAGCTTTTTATGTGAGTTGTGCAGTAATGAATACAATTCTGACAATAGGCCATGTATTTAACATCCAAAACATACAAGCTGCTCATATATGTCACAATATTTGACCATACAATATGGTATAAATGACAAAATGTAGCAGATAATATAAATGCAGGCCTGGATGTTCAGAGCTTATCTTATGTAAGGACAGCCTTTAAAGAACTCCAAGGGTTCACAGTTCTAACAGGATGGATACGCTTGTTTATCATGACATATACTACCTGTATTATCGTTTGATGATTGAATAAACCAAAATGAAACTCCTATCGATCCGCTAACCATTGTTTTTGTAGTTCTTTCAATCCACAACATGACTACAAAATACAACAAAGTATATGCATTTTATCAATATTATTACCACATATTATAAGAAAGTACTAAAAATTATACTACTGGACCCACATTCCAGCACATCTCCAATTATTTTTAAAAAGTTCCAAGACTTTGCATTTATCCATTTCTAAGAAAGAGTAGCGAAACCTACAAATAGCCTGTTACACACAATTCTAACATTATCAATATTTTACCTCAATGAACTAAAGAAGCATTCTGCCACTATTAAATAAACGATATATCACGGCATAAATCAGGACTATCTTACTGCATTGTGCAATGGAATAGCTGTTCCTTTAACTTTTCCCTACCCATTTTCGTATTGATGACAGAGCTGACATATTGTGATAAGTTGTTCTTTTCTTTCACATGGCATTCGCCTGAAAACTTTACCCTATTTTGGAAAGTAACGGTTTTGTTTTACTAATAACATAAATATTAAACTATATTATATTATTAGAATGGAAAATAGACTTAAGTTAATGCCCAATATATCACTGGTTTCTTGTGCATATGCGTAAATGTTATTACTCAGGCCTACGGCCTTCGTGGTATTGAATTAATATGCATCTGAACTTGAAATCGTGATATAATGTTAAATCACACAAACTTAAATCTATTTCCTAATTTGATCTGACCTTGGCAAAAGGTGAAGAATCAGATCAGCCAGCTATTGCTGGAAGATTTCTGATCCAGGATCTTTAGTCTTTATTACTAGTCTTCAGCACTTTGGAAATGGTTATGACAGTAGCATGTCCTTCCCATGCTATGAACCTTCAGTATCAGCTCCATATATCTCGGAACTGTTTCTCCTCCACATTACTGATGTTCTGTAACTCCCTTAAACCCTCGAGCACTAGATTTATATTTGCCCTCACTTTCATTGCATCCGCTGTCAGTCGATCAGCATGACCCTGCAAAAATGCAGTGCGTTTGTCGATAAATTTCAATGCCTCACTGAAGGTCATCTCAACAAAAAATCCAAAACCAACAAAAACATAAACCCGAGTAGCATCAGGAATATTTGCCTGGGCATAGAAATTGCACCCAAGATCCACTTTGGTTTTCAGATTTTCTGTGATGCCACATTCTTGTATTTTCTCAATGGAAGTTTTCAGCTGCATATACTCTGCTATCTGCCCATATACGATGTCCCGTTCATCTAATAACCTTTTTAAGTCACTTCTCAAAGTCTCATTGAGGAATTTTTCATATTCCAATACTTTGGCAGGTACTGAAGCCATTTCTTCTGAAAAAAAAAAACACACAATGAGACAAAGAATAATGGATAGCTGAATTGCTACCAGATTAAGATCAAAGTATAACGAGAGAGAGACGAAGAAGAAGACAAAGACCTTATTGATTGAGACCTTGGTTAACACTAGAAAGAAAATTAGCTGTAGGACACTGCTTCGTCTTCTTTACTTAAAGACTCTCAGCAACACAGTCACTTGTCTTTACATACAGCTGTATACTGAGATATGTATTTTTATGAAGTTTCAACCAGCGATGACCAAACGACAAGTTGCAGTCAAATGAAGCTTGAAGTCAGCAGTGACATAAATATGATCATTATAGCGACCTCTGGCTAGCAACCTCTAGCTATTATCAATGAGAAGAACATCCCAAATGCCACCAGCACACAAAAGGACATCTAGAAAAGCATGGCACATAAACGTGTTTGGACTGACCGGGGCCAGCTCCAGGTATAGGAGGCGCCGGGTTCGATCCCAGGACGTGACATAACAAAGACATTAAAAATGGTAGTGGTAAAGCTCCCTCGCTAACGCTCAAGCAAACAAAAGCATATTTCCACGTCTGGTTGGCCCAGTGTCAGGATAATGTGACTAGGTGTGGAATCATGCCCGGTGTCTCACGGCATGCTATGCACAGTGAATGCAGCACTATATCTGTTTCAAGTGAACACCATCTCCAGATGACTGAAATACTGTTGATGTGATGATGCCCCCAATAAACAAACAAATAAACAAACCAAATGACTGGGATTCAATCATATCTGTTGAGGAGTCTGAAGAGATAAAGGAGTTACAATTCTGCAACTCGACCCATTCATTCAATAACGTCTAGTTTGGGGGAGAATTTATATTGCTCACTAAGTAATTTCTCCTCAAAACCCCATTATAGTTCTAGTCCAAAGAAACACAATATGAATAAAATGTGACACAATGAGTACTCACAATGGTAGATTACGTCGAAGGTTGACCAATCAGTTAAAGCCATATTGCTTCTAGCTTATGATTAACAGGTATAGCATGCATTGTCTAATGTACAAAACCTGCTATATGCATCCCATTGCTCAATAGTTGAATCAGTATAGCAATGACTCTGTTAATTTCAAAATCTATTTGAGTTGCTGGTTTGAGTCTCAAAAACACCTGTTTCTTGCATCAAACACAATAGTGAGACATTGCTTATTCAATTAAACAAACTGTTTTTCTTCTTTTCCAATTTCAATTGCAGGAAGTGTTTTTCTCAGTTCTTGACTATGTTGATCAGAATTGTGTACATTTGAGATGGCAGTGAAAATATGTTCAGTTTCCCTAATTTCTATTAAGATTACAATACTGAATAAAAAAAAGTATTACAAAGTACAACTTAACCAGATAAAAACACAAAATAGTTCTATTCCAAATTTTTGGATGCCTCATAAAACAAAAACAATTGCTGAATTTAAAAAAAAGGAATGAAAAGGTAGACTATCAACTCATACCTGTGGTGTTTGGTCTTAAGTTAATATGTTTAACCACTAGTTCGGAGTTCAGTATGGATACCTTGACAAGAACTTTAACAGATTTAATTAATTCTGCCAAAGAAATATACAAAACACTTACAAAAGAAAATAAGTACAAAGGATTCATATCTATTATACATTTTATATGTTCTTACCAGTCTTTAATGTCCTTGTTCTGTGCCTTCCAAGCTTTCAGGTCTTCCTCTCTAGTCTTCAGTTTTCCAATCTTCTCACCAATAAGATAATAACCTGTTACGAACAAATGTGTCATGTATATGTCAGGAATTAGGAAATAAGGAATACCTCATGTTAGTTATTGAATTTAGGTCCTAATCCCACTGTAAATAACTATATTTAGTATTTTTTTATGTGTACTGATCAGAGTAAAGACTAAATAATTTTTTGGTCATTTTTTTTCTTCTTTCTGTCAACAAAACTTTGACAAATGTTGTTAAAAAAAGTTTTCAGATGTTTAGAAAAAATAAAAATTAACACTTGTAAGTAAAGCTAAAAGACATAGATTCATTGCTACTGTAATTAGTTTTTATTAGTTTCAATTTCAAGAGACATCTTAAAAACAACATAAATACTAAACAGCAAGAAAGCAATATCAATATTATACAAGAAAAAAAACACAAAGACATAATATCTTTACCCTTAATTAATTTCAATGAGCAGAAACATACATACAATAATGTGTACCTAGAGCTAAGGAATGTCAAACAAAAACAAATAAAGTACCATTCAGGATGTATGGACAGTTTTTGTAACAGCTGTAGCGAAACTCTGAAACAAAAATAAGTATTGGTGTAAGGCAGAAAAATATACATCTACATCACATGTAAGCATAAAAAGTCAAAAATAATTTGTAGTTAATAAAAATCATTTAAAAATGAAAACAATGATTAAATATATATATTTTCTAAATGTATTTTATAAAATGTGTCACATATATTCATGAACAGTTGATAGTGTTCCTTAACTGTATATGAATGTATTGGGATTTGCCAGCATTTTTGCCGATACTGTGCAGCAACATTGCTATCATTATAGCACAGGGGCACTTATGATGTGCCCAGGGACTGAACTCGGCCAGTCCATTATACTGACAGACTGAGTCAGGTGTTATGCTGTCCCCTTAGCTCCGAGCGTTAGGAGGGAAGCCACTAGGCACTACTAGCAACTTAAGTCTTTGGTTTGACAAGGCCTGGGTTTGAACCCTGTGACCTCCTGATCTGCAAGCCGACGCTCTACCACTTGAGCTATTGTGGCCTGTGACATGAAATCTAGATGTATCTTGACATAAATATATATACAACTGCTTATATTAACATATCACTATTGAACCAATGTTGTATGTCAATTGTATCACTCTGTGCTGAAAATTCCGGTGACTTTTTGTATTCATTGAATAAAGAATATTTGAGTATTATTAAACTTGGATAATTAGCACCAGCTGACTACACACCCTGGTCCCTATTCAACTGTCTATAGAAGAAGTAGGCAGCTCCAAACAAGGCAAGTTCTACTGCGGCTCCAACCTTGATTCCTCTCCACAACCATTTAGTCATACGCTCATTGGAAGAGGGTCTGGGCTTTCTCATCCTCAAGACATATACAATCCTTTAACATAAAAAATACAAAAAAACTCCAGATAAGATGAGTCAGTCTACATAAGCTGGCAAAGAAATATATCAAACATTTCTCAATTAAATATATTATAAACTTATAAAAATTGTAGAAGACATGAATAATGACACTTAATGATAAATGTTTATTATTTAGACAGCACAAACTCAGCAAGAATGTTGCTAGTGATGTAGTACACGTAAAATCAACTGATATTTTAGCCCTGACACAAGAGAAAAACGGTTTGTCAGTTTTACAGTTACAAAATTAGATCTGAAAATAATGTAATTATCTAGTAAAAGTTCTACAGTAAAGGTTCCTGGGTGGGGCTTCATTGGCTGAGCAGTTAAGAGTCACCAAGTTACAACATTATCATATTAGTATGAGCGATTGAATTCTAGTCAGGGCGAAAACTATGTGGGAAGGTCTGCCATCTAACCTGTTGTTACAGTGTGCCAGAGGTTCTACACAGACATTTCGGGAGGTCTTCGCAACTGTATCCATGGGTGATATGTAACATAAAAATGGAAAACAAATAATGATTCTGGCTAACCCAATTAAATGTAAACATTATTCTACAATTTACTAGTTCATAACTAGTGAAATACTATGAAAACAGAATTTGATATTAGTTATGATACTATCATAAGAATCAATTTACATGAGTATAACATCAAAGAAGCTCCTCAACGTTTATCGCAAATGTGTTGTTGTTGTTTTTCAAATACTATCCATAATGAAAATACTATCTAAACAATATTAACAAGAAAACTTAATTCGTATTATTTTGGAAAATACTCTTTTAAAGTTTTTAAAGAACACAAATCGTCATATGATTACGAACGGTACAAGGACGAATACGAATTATTGTTTTGAAAGAATCTAAGCAACAATGTTTCTTTTTCAAGCGGGCAATACACATTTTCTTCTTACTGAAGTTACTCGGGTAAATAATTGTCCCGAAAAACTGACATTCAAAACATTTTACCGTTTTTTCTTCGTCCTGTCCGCTTTGCCTCGCACAACCTTGGGGAAGCAACAAGGACTACCAAAATAATCGCAGTTGTTTCCCTTGCTCTAGTTGAACTTTGGGAACGTAACGCGTAGTAAATATTGTAAAACAATTGTGTAATTAATGGTATTCAAAGTTTCAAATGGTCATGATTAAAGTATTAAAGATGTGAAAGTATGCTTTTGAAGGACGAGTTATAATGGTAATTAATATGGTCATATGAAATGGATCAAAGACATACCGTACATGTATATTGTAGTCAGTATGAAGAGCGCAACAAACAATTAAAGTAGGTAAAAAGTAAGTAAAATCATCAATATCATTTAACAGTTTGTGAACTAAAGGTATTGTTCAGATAAGTATTAAAACATAATTGTACTTAAAGATGAATTAGTCAAGTGAGACTACCACCAGTACAATGTGTTTTTCCGTGCATTGAATGTGGAATTAACATCACTGGAAGGAGCCACACACACTGAGCAATAGGCCTACCATAATCCCTATATAAACTAAAGATGGTACATTCGATCCAAAAATGGTACATTAAGTCCTGGTACATTACGGTAATGGTACATTAAGACCAGCACCCTTCCAGTACATGGGTAACGCATATTTACGTTAGTTGTACACTGTTATAAAAGAAAGAGGGAAACACTGAATAATCGAGAACGATTAAATTTCTTCATGAATATTCGGGCAAGCATAATTACGAAGGACTTAAATGGCTACTACAGTAGTGCTAAGTTTTCGAAATGAAATAAAACTGAACTGTTTTTAGAAATAAATTAATAAACATTACTAATACTACAAGAAGTAAACCGGAAAGAAACATTAAATAATTTACGTGTACATTTACTATATGCACATACTTTCTAGATTACAACGGACACCAGACAGAGACACAAAAAGCAGCAATAGCTTAAGTATTCTTTGTTACGAATATGCCCTACTTAAATATTTAAAAGAAAAAAAGAAGTTTATTTTAATAGATCAAATAGATTTATAGTGTTTGGAATAGTTTGTATATCTATTTCTTCCATTTCATAAACCGAGAGCCTTTTATTTTATCACCACTGCTTTGGCGTTGTACCTTCGTATATTCGCTATTTCTTCATAATGAATGATTACAATATTTTCTATATAGACTTAAAACCACTGTCTTACCCCTGCCTTTAATGACGTTAACTGACATTATTAATCCCATGTTTGTTTTTGAAAAACGATATACTACAGAACCCCGAGTTCCTATCTGCATGTCTACACGTTCGGCCCTGTATAGATATAGATAACATTGAAAAGTGTCAACTTTAAAAGTATGTCGAATAACAAAACAACCAACCATCCACAGCACACACCTATTGTCCTAACTCTCGCTAACTTAACTGGCCATTTTAGTGAATTGTGATAGCTATATCGTTTTTACACCAATACAGTAGACCAACAGTATTCATAAACAGTTCTGTGTTGAAAAATAAATCACATAAATTACACATACGGATAAATTAATGGTGCTGTAATAAATTAACCTAATTATTTTGTGGCTCTGTTACATACTGTATTATGCAGACTTTGACGAGGGTACTATACAACTTCATATCACTGTAATGTTTTAAATGACTTTGGATGATTTGAAACGATTACAGTTTCAACTGTCATTTGGCTTAATAAACATTACTAATCGAAATATATCAAAAGTTTTGTGTGTAACTTAAATTAAAGCCAACAACCTGGGTTATTCTAAGCCATGTCTCAGCGATATGGAATACGTTACTCGCTGGAGAAACTAGCTGTGAAGTACGAGCCGCCAAAAATTGAAGAACCGACACCACCCGAACATGTTTGTGCGCCATGTGCCCGAGAAAAACACGTGGTAGAGGCCGGAAGTTACTGTCCCGAGTGTAAGGAAAAGCTGTGTCCTAAGTGTGTTCATCAGCACCAGAAATTCCAGATTCTCAGCACCCATAAAGTCCTTGGCATTGACGCCGCGCCACAATCAGACGAACCAAAACGTCAACATTCTGAATCGAAGCTTACAGACCCATGTCCTGAGCATTCTAACAAAGTACTGAACCTCTATTGTAAAAAACATGATGAGGTTGGATGTGCCGTGTGTATGGCCAAGGAACACAAGGAATGTGAGGATCCTGGAGTACGTCACCAACGTGTGCCAAGGCTTCAAGAAGACGGGTCTAGCCAAAGAGACGAGAGATGGTCTGATTAGTAGGAAAAAGGACCTCACCGATCTAAAATTCAAACGTCAAGAAGATAAGAAGAGGTTCAAACAAGAGAGGGATGATATAGAGGAGCAGATTTCAGCATGGAGGAAGAAGATGAATGAAATTATTGATAATCTTGAAAATAAGGCGAGGACGCTGCTTAATGAGAAGTTTAGTACTGACATTAAGGTGATCTCGAAGGATATAAAGCAATGCGAAGAGAAACTGGCTCTAACAGAGGACTGCATCAAGAAGATGTTTGTGATAGATGAGGCTAAACTCTTCGTGTACACCAAATATGACGGAAAACATTGTATCCACCAGACCAACAAAATACTAGAGATTGTCAATGAGAGAATAGGGACGGAGCGGGTCGCCTTCTTACTCGATGAGAGCATCGAGGAATGGATGAGAAAACTGACGGTTCTTGGACGATTTGAACACGAAGAAACAGCGTATGTTGGTTCTCCTTTTGGAAAATATGACGCGGTTGTAAAATCAGACGTAGAGAAGTCTGACTATGTTTTTAACGACTCTGCAAACATGCCAGATGGCCGCACGGTGATCACAGATTGGAAGAACAAACGGGTGAAGTTGCTGGACAACAATTACGTAGTACGTTCACATTGTGATGTCCCTGGAAACCCATATAGCATCTGTGACATCAGTGCTAATGAGATCGCTGTAAGTCTAAGAGACGAGAAGATTATACAATTTATCAACATCGTTGATAAAGAGCTCCACTTAGCCAAACGTAAGTTTAAGATCGACGAATATTGCCGTGGTATCGCACACTATAATGGCGAGATATACATTACATGCGGTAGCGGTGATGGCGAGATTCATGGACAGTTGAGAGTCTATAACATGATGGGGGAGATAATGAGAGTGTTTGAAGAGGACATCCAAGGCAAGCCGATCTTCGACGCTCCCCGCACAATCGTCGTGAACAACCAGGAGACTAGGATTCACGTGTGTGACCGGAAGAAAGGCGTGGTCACCCTATCCAACGACGGTAAACGAGTGGTGTCTGTGTTTAGAGACCCTTGCCTCAAAACTCCACTGGGTTTGTGTATGGACGGACGGGGAAACTTGTATGTGAGTGGGTACGAGTCCAACAACGTGGTTCAGATCTCAGCGGACGGAAAGAAGATGGGAGAGGTGTTGCGAGAGAGTGACGGGATCCAGAGCCCACTGTCACTGAGTTGCCACGAGAGCACGAACACGCGTCTAATCATAACGATGGAAGGCAGTGACACCATCAGGGTCTACTCTCTACAGGTGGCTTAAAGGAGGAATGTCATTGGTGGTGCTAATAAAAGAGGAGTTTATACGAAGGAAGCCACTTTTATAGTTGGAGAAATTAGTTCCGAAAGTTTAATGTCCATGAAATCAAATGTCAAGAGTACTGGTGACGTACAAGCTCACATTATACGAGTATTGTAACTATTGGAGTTCAGAAGTGAATATCGCACAAAACAAAATAACAAATAAAAGTTATGTTTTTTAGAAAAAGAGGAAATATGAAAATAATTAGAAATGGTCATATAATGGGCACAATCTAGAGGTGGTAAATTCTTGTAATTATCTTGGTATAATTATATCACACAGGGTTCATTTCCAGGTAATGTGAATCAATAGGCTGATAAAATGTGTTAAAGCTATAAATATTTAATGCATACATTTAGGAACCCCCCCACCCCCACCCCCTGAATCCACGAACCTGTCAATTTTTATCTCTTCAGTGGTTCATCAATAAGACATGCTTGTGACCAATAGAGTTCCAAACTTACCAGGAACTGATTACATTGAAAATTGTGCAAATGTATTTTAGAAAGAAGGTGTTTCACACAGTTATGGTGGGATATAAGGAATGATTAGGAAGATATCCATTACATACGATGTATCAGGCTCGGATTTACCGGCTCTGACCTACCCCAAACAGAGATAAGATTTTGTTATATAGGTCTATCCTCATTCCGGATCATCTGCATTCCGGACCATCATTTCGGACAATCATTCCGGACCATGTTATAATCATCCCGGACCACTTTGATCGTCATACCGGACCATATAATAATCATTCCGGACTTACATTACGTTCTTACATGTATATCAATTACATAGCAACGTTACAAAATGGACAACATTTCAGAAACAGTATGGTGATCCCAGTCAAATACAACACAAAATCAATACACATAACAAAAACAAGTAAATGGGCAGCTTGTATATATACACGACACACATAATTATTTAAGCACATTGAACAAGCACATTGAACAAGCAAAGGCACGTGTAAAAACTCATTCACAGAAGTCAATAAATCACTCTTACACTAGTCCACTACAGCGCGGTGCACGCATCCAGCTGACTGCAGCTGACTTTGTCGATCAGTAACCGATGATAATAAAACGAGGTGTGAACAACAGTCGAATGTTACTGATAAAAGTGTGCCGCCAATACGCCTGTGTTTATTTTGCATATTGAGATGTTATTAGATTTATGGAAACGATTTATGGATGCCATTTCCATGTCAAAATAAACAAAAGACTTTTCCAAATTAATATACACAATTATAAACTGACCTAATCGCTAAAACAAACAATAGAATTTATTAAGGACAGGTGTTTTAAACCTCAAGTTTTAAAGAATTTTTGCGCCAAAAAACGTTAAACGAGGGTTTTGCAGCGACCAAGGTAATATACGTGTTTAATCTTAGATCTGTCAATACTTCTTTCCTAAGTTCATGAGTCATTTGTCATTAATAAAATAAATATGGTCCGGAATGATTATACTAGTATTATTATATATACCAGTAGGCAAATTGTTGAAAACCACCTTTAACAATTTGTGCTGTTTTCGTTGGCTCAAAATTTTTGCTGTTTCAAACATTTAAACACAGCTGCAATATGCTTTGACATATTGTAATTATTATTATTTTTCTAAAATCTAAATTAACAGTGAACTGGAACACAATGGTAGTTTGACTGATGTGTGCACTATCTAGCATATTTTGGTTCAAGTTTTAATAAACATTTTGCTTGTTTGATGTGCCAAAACTCCAAACTTTGCTATTTTGTTTGTTCTACAATAATTACTGATAGTTGTAGTTTGTCATGCCGTCGCGGCAAATCTGTACTGTTTGGTTTGTCATACCATTGATTGAAGGCTTCACTGGAAATTTTTGTATTTTTTATAAAACGAGTTGTAGTTGTAAACTTCCATAAATACTCTACATCATAATTATGTACAACACATTCTCAAACACCCAACATAATTCAGTCAATATTAATGCATATCTGTTGAGCATAATATCCGACGATACTGCAATGGTTGTTTGCTGCAAAATTGCGCTATGATAGCAAGGTTGTTTTTTTAGTTATTATTATTCTCTTCTCAATATATGCAAACGACCATCGATGGGAAAACGAAGCTGCAAATGCAATATACCTGTATTTTACGTTCCATCTCGAAGGGAAGTATGTGTTTGCCTATTTCGGACAATATTTTTGGAAGAATTCGAACCAGTTTTCAACAACAAAGTTATGTTGCTAAAGGTTTATGTCTGCTCATTCCCGTATGTCATATTCGGTCTTCGGCCCCCCAGCTGAAACTTCTGGATCCGGGCCTGTGTATGACGTTTTGTGAGAATAACTAAACATTGGTGCAAAGCTATGTACATGCAGTATAACGACCGAATTACTGTTTTTATAAATACATAAATGATTGTTTAAATTGGTATAAACATTTGATTTATGATGTTTAAATCTTGCTGGACAGATATATGTTTTTAAGTGTGTTTCAATATCATGATGATAGAGTATATACCAAACACTTTCCCATGTTTAAACAAACATAATAGTGATGAATTTTCACAAGAGTGGCGATCAATTAATCCAGTAAATGGTTTTA
The DNA here is from genome assembly GCA_007844125.1 of Sinonovacula constricta. NCBI lineage: Eukaryota > Metazoa > Mollusca > Bivalvia > Cardiida > Solecurtidae > Sinonovacula > Sinonovacula constricta. The sequence continues at coordinate 7,432,969 of CM017556.1, forward strand.
GATTTCAATAAACATAAGCATATCTTGACATTGTTACACCTGATTTAAGAAATTTATCCCCTAAATGAGGATTTCAGTCCTTATGAATACACACAAACTCTGGCTATTTTTGTTAAGCAATCAATGTTATTAAGAAAACATCTGTCCAGTAGATATATTATTATTTATTGTTCTTTCTTTGACCTATTTACTTACTTTATATGTTGTTTTTTATTTTGTTCTAGATGATGTACTGTGTACAAATCTAAATAAACCTATGTTCTGTTATGTTAACATGTTAGTTTCTGACATTTATATGGAAAATCTCACTAAAAATATAAAAGACCCAACAGCCAGCACAAGTTCTCAATGGCACATTTAGTTTCCTATTCTGTACACATAGATCTGTATTAGTATTTCCATTTACTTTTAAACTATACAATCAATATGACAATAAGCACATTTTACTTGCAAATGATGTTCACATTATGTAATTATTATTGTGATTATGTAAATGAAGTTCATACGAAGAAGACATTACTTATTGTATCCATTACACACATAGTAAACTGGATGTATTGTTTATTTAGGGCTATGAACGATTCTCCTTAAACATTTTTTTGGTACTATTTGAATTATAAATGACAATAAGTGTGAACTATATTGCGAGAACAAGAGGAAAATGATGGAAAAAATAGCAACAGTAATTTGAAGGTAAGACGAGTTGTGTATATGTTTTGTGTTAATAGATTAATGGCTGGAAAATAATTGATAACCATGCATAAAATACCAAACAGGTTTATTATTATCATTATAGTGGATAATCCATAACTATTTTGCTACATTATAATAGTACATGATCATAGAAACATTACTGTACATAGTCAAACAACTGTGATATGACATACCAAAATGGACATCAAAGAAATAGACCTTCTAAAATCTGCATAATCTGTTTCAGCCAATGAAAACACAGCTTAATGAAAAAAGCTTCGTTCAAACAATTTGAAAATATGCAAAAACAAATGCAAGCTATAAATAATCAAACATACAAAGGACACCATTATCCAGGTCAAAAATATGATCAACATACAAGCGTAAGTTGTGGGACTTGATGGCAAGGTGTAAGCTCGAATACCACAATGGCCTGCCGTCAATATGTTGGCGTCATTACAGCATATTCAAGATATCACTTACTGATGTCACAGTGACATCAACATACAACAATTGCAACACAAGAATTACATAATCATTTTAAGATACATAGCACTTATGTGAGATGTATAAACTGTCGTTAGAACAAATGCAAAGGTATGTGTTTGTCTGAATGTAAAATGGGAGAGTTGATTACAAAATTAGAACAAGTTCTGATTCACATAACTGCTAAATGATTTGATAATGCTATTAGATATAGTATTTCTTATATTTTACTCATTTAAAGCATGTGCCTTCTTTGCTCTAAATGAAAACTAGTGATACATTATAATACTGCAGATGACTATTTAAGAAGACATAATTAAAATATTTATTAAATATAGTTTATGAAATTTGAAAATAACAAAAATGCAACATTTACCTACAATTCTATGAGTACTGGCATATTCAAACATTTAACAGTTCATGTTGTTCATGAAACTAACAAAAATAAATTTGGCAACAATTAAAATTCACATGTGTATATATTTACAAATCAGTTAACTTTTTAATTAAGTGATTTCATTATTTCCACATAATAAATCATAAATAAGAGAAATATTCACTTAGTTGGACTTAAATCTAAATTAGATTTAAATTAATATCAGCTCTGGATGAGAAGAAGAAATTAAAGGAACATTCTACCTCAATATTTCTTATGTGTAACAATATATTTTCAAAAGACCACTTTAGCATCAGCAAAGATGATACAAATTAATTATCCACAAGAAAGTTTCTAGGGAAACCAAACTATTATGACACAGACTATTCAAACTACTCATTACAACTTTTCTATTTGAGATTTCTTAACTACATGTTTTCAGAGTGTAATAAAAGATAGTTTTAGTAAATAAATTATCAATAATTTTTTCACAAACTAAAACAAGACAAAGAGGAAGCCCAAAAGTTACATATGGCAAATTTTGATGGTAAATCATCAAGTAGAACTTCATTGACCACAAGCAAACCCAACACCCTTGAAGCGACAAAATCTGAGGACATCATTATGTAAACATAATGAAAGAATCAACAAACAATGTATGAATAAAACTAAGCTCCAAAACCTTAGACTTCTCCTGCAACTAAACACGAAAAGGGGTGAAACGAAAACAACTAGCTGACTAAATGTCACACTTAACAAAAACCCACCAACTTAATGTGAAACCAAGCGAGACAATTTTCTAGCTGCAACAGAACAGAACTAAGGTAGGCATGAAAGTGAAGAAAGTCGAATGAATTTGCAAAAAAGCGCAAACAATTCATCTGGACTTTTACTCCACTTGGGGAGGTCCATGATGTTGTTATGGTAACTATGCCAGTCTTAAGTCCAGCATGTCACTTAAGGACACAGATCTACCAGTTATTACTGAGTACAATTGTTACTATTTTCAGAACATGGTGAGTCTGTGTATCTCTCAGGCATATTTTCATGTCAACAAACATGGAACAGTCAAGATTAGGACACCAAGGGAAATCAACAAAACCACTAGGGATTTAGGTTAAAAGCTTTTTTAAAGATTTCTTATAATAAAAATGCAATCATCTGATTGGTCAGACTTAAGAAAAAATAAATCTGACAAATCATGTACTTAAGAATCAATCAAGAAGGAAAACAAAAAAGAAAAATATCTTAATAATAATAACAAGTTTAACAGAGATGATTCTGGATCCTGTATGGTGTTGTACCAACTTGACATGCACAGGGACATGGATTCAACATACCAGAAAAATAAGATCATGTTGTACCCATGTCCCATCTACGGACTAACACTACTTCAAACCCAGCCTGAGACAGTTTCTTATGACAGAAACATGCTCTGAGTTTGGAGTAAATGACACAATGGCTTATCATATAAATAATCCTTTAGAACACAAAAACATGTATATGAGTACTATAAACTACAGTCCTTGTAAATGACTAAACAACATTAAATCTTAAGTATAAGTAGCAAATATCAAAAACATTTAAGCACAAACACTCTTTCTAAAAAGAGTTGCTTAAAAAAACCTAATGCTTAAGAAAATTAAAAACTCAATTTTTCCTAATCTAACAAAAGTAGTCTTAAGACATTTTATTAATTCACTCACAAATAACAAGTAATCACAAAGCACATAAGGCAACATCAGGCAGTGGCAGGACCAGGGACAACAACAACAGCAACAACAACAGAAGTAGTGTACTGGTTGAGAAGCAATCTGAAGAGGGAGCAAGTCACAGATCCCACATGTCATCTGTGAAAAACCAGCATGACCTACATAAGTTGACATTATGTGACAGTTGCCATGGCAACTAGTAACCCAAGGTCAAAGTCTAAGTAAGGTCAGAGGTCAGCATGCTCTCAGTGCAGATACTTAACACCAGTGTCAAATAGAAACAGGTGGCAGCAGTAAGAATTTTTCTTGGATCACATCTTAAGATTAAATCCTCCATTTTAACTTGGAACTTTATTGCCTCCAGCATTTCCACAAGCAAAAACCAAGAATCATTCAAAGTAAGTTGGCATTTTAACATGTATCAAAAGTACTGTACTGCTAAATACAGCTGCCATACCGATTTTATCCAGAATTCAGACTGTACCACCTGTCTATTCACCAGTATATAAGTGCAGGGTCTGTGTGTATATGTCGTGTATGATGGCAGGACAGAGAGAAGGCCATCAGTCTCCAACAACCCACAGATCCAACATGTCATCTGTAGTCATGGACAACACTGGCTCAAAATACCCCCAGTTTTGGAATTTATTGTATGGTTTACAATTTACTTGTTCACTCTTTAAAGTTAAACACAAATGAAGTTTACCTGATCAATTAAATCATAAATAAACTTGCATTTGAACAGAATCTTGTACCAGTGCTAACCACTGATGATGTATAGAGACCAAGGGCCCTCACTCTGTAATTCAACTATCATACATAACTTACAGACAGAACACATAGGCATGGCTATAGTCTCATGTTTGCAACAACAAATTGTTATTTCTGTAAAACAACAGAAAGCAAATTTGCTTCTGTTTCAATTTTATATTAAAAGAGCTCATGATAACATTAGCCACAACTAAAGCTGCACTCTTGACAAATATTCTCAATCCTACAGTGTGTGAAAAACAAGATGGCAAGAGAGGGACAGCTGCATTACAACCGATGCATACTCATCCATCCTAGATCGTGTCAGATAATGTAGATATATATATACATATATAGGACATCTATACTGGCAAGAGAATTGACATTGTGCTGTAATAAAAATGATAGAGTTCATGTTGTACCACAGGATTACTGAATAAGTATTATGTGTATGGAGTTTTTGTCTCCTAAGTCAGCTTAAATCACTTGTGTAAATAAACTTGCACTGTACTTAAAAAGTTGCCAATCTACTATAAAACTTTCTTAGTATGTTTACAATTGTTCTGACATAATCAATGAGACAAGTGAGTAATATTAACTATTTTCAGATTCTTCTCCCGAGTTTTTCTTTGAAAATTACACATACAAATATAACTTGCAACGTCCAGAATACCACTAAATAACACACACATTTCCAAGTATTAGCCTAAAGCTAGAAAGGCAACATCTGAAAACAAAGGATGGTTGGCTGAACTACCACAGTTGTTAACTCACACACTGCAGTTTAAGGAAATAACTTACACTACCATGGGAACAGAAACAATGAATATCAATAAAGACATTATCCCTTAAGAAAGACATAAACACAGAGTGGGTGAAAAAGAAAGAGGTGGTGAGAGAATAAGCAAAGGAGAAAGACAGTGAGAGAGCGAAGGAGAACCAGACATGCAGCACAATGTACATGTACAAACATTTGAAACACTGAGATCTTCCAAGAAAAGCCAAACCAGGGAGAGAAATTTCTCTGCCAAGTACTTCATAGCCTGCTGGGCACATGTTGACCAGGCTTTGATTCTCTGCCAAGTACTTCATAGCCTGCTGGGCACATGTTGACCAGGCTTTGATTCTCTGCCAAGTACTTCATAGCCTGCTGGGCACATGTTGACCAGGCTTTGATTCTCTGCCAAGTACTTCATAGCCTGCTGGGCACATGTTGACCAGGCTTTGACAAAAAGTGTAGATTTAGACAAGACAGCTACAACTGGGAGCTGTCTGGTCAGGATGTACACTTTTTGCTGCATTGGAAATGTGTCTAATTCTTCAATTGCATAAAATTGTTAGCCACAAAAAAAAGACTAAGAATTACGTAGGGTTATCATCAAATAAAGCATGTTCAGTGATGAAATTGCTTCACTGTGTTGGTCTACAAAGGTGCTGACAGAAGGTGAAGTTCCCCCTGGTAGCTGGCTTATATAAGTGTTCACAGGTTGACTGAGCTAGCACAGGTTTACTTAATCATAGAGGCATACTTATGTACAAGTTGGCCTCAACAACTGGAGTAATTACACTCTGAACAGCCCAGCAGGAAAACCAAGAATACAAAACCTATTGAAAATTATACTTAATTGCAATGAGTTGGCATTTCTATGTTCGAAATTAACACTGTAATCCCAATTGCAGTTAAGTATTATGAATAAATGGCTCATTCAGCTGTTAAAAAGAATGTTTGCCATTGAATAGCAGAGATGCAATAATCTAACAGAGGGTATAAATAAAGGCATCCACTGTAAATAATAACACTCATGCAAAATCACCATTGTTTATATCAGAAGCTACAAGTTTTGGCAACAAGTTTTACTGTTTTTGTTTAGAAATAAACCATCTGAAGAAAAGAAAAAAAAAAAAAAAAATATGTATTCACAGAATGTGGACACACTTGGTTTTTCTGCTTGGCAACTCAAATGTAGTAATGTCAGCTTACACTTATTTACACTATTTACAAGTCTATGTATAAAAACAGACAACAATGTACGATAAATATCTATAGTTAATGTACAATATTTATAATATTTATAATATAATAATAACTATGGTACAATTATTGAGAACCTGTAACAAGAAAAACACACCTGGGTCAGGGGTTGTAAACAGTGCCCGAGCCCTTGCTCACTTATTAAGTGTCTGATTGGTCATATGTCTATTAACAAATCTGATTGGTCAGATTTAAGTTAAAGACATCTGACCAATCATTTACCAGGAAACTCAATCACAAATGTGTACAACACTTGACCCTAAGTCTAAGCTAATAATCTCAAAGCTAGTGTGCAGAAATATATGACAGTATACATGTGACTGAGTTTTTTTACTAGAAAGTTATCAAATTGTCACAATATTTGTCAGGCAAGCAGTAGGTATTAGCAGTAGGTATTATGTCTGGACATAATAGCAAAGTTTATCTGCAAACAAAACACGTTATCTAAACATAACTTTCTGAAGACATACATGTTTCCATATGCCTATTCATTTGCCAATTTTAAACCAAGATTTACTTTCACAGAATTTTAAACTTCTACAATTATAGTTTTTATTCTTTGTCTTGATTACTTATATCTAACATTATACATAAAGATCCCACAATAACATTACTTTTTTACTAATCATTAAATATAATTCCTCTCCAAACTAAGGCACAGTTAAGTTACAATGAGTGAGTCTGTTTTAACTACACTATAATTATTAATTGAGATAATTAACTCAATAAGCCACAGCATATTTCCTGACAATATCTACTAACACCCATCTATATAGCACCTTGTTTGAACATTATATTTATACAATAGTCAAACATGTTCTTTAAATATCAATAAAAAGTTATCAAAACAACAAAAACAATCATGCAAGTTCTTGAAGGAGTCAGATCAACTAACATGTTGGATGCAAGCATTTGGCTGATACAGATTATGCAAACTAGACTGGTGACATGATGTGTTTACATTTTATTTCCTTTCATAACCATAGCAACAATCATACATAAAGGAACTACTTCCAGCTACATAGTCTTTAAACAGAACTCAAACACACAAGGAACAGCTCTGTTCTTATATTGAGTCTAGAATATGAAAAATAAAAAAACACAGAAAGCAGCATATTATTTGCAGACAACTTAGTAACAAGTTTAACTGTTCAATATATTTTTGAAAAAGAAATTCCAAACTTTACTTAGTGAAGAAGTTAGTTTTCCAGACCAACTTACACAAAGATTTTGGTTAAGCTGTTAGATCCTTCAATACTATACCAAAACTGTTTAAGTAAATTTCATTAACTGTTTCTAAAATTTACCATAGGCATCCTACATGTCACTAAGCTGTCAGTAAATAATGTACCACCTGTTTTCCCTACACATTTGTTAATTAATATTAACTTGGCTATAAGCAAAATGCTCCATTAAGTATAGAGATATACAACATCAAGAGAGGGGTTTGTTAATATGTAAATACTGATGTTAATATGATCTATAACACAAAAATGATATTTGAACATCTATAATAAAAAAGGCTTTTCATATATGCAGTGTTTAAAAATTGTTATTCTTTGCCTACTAAAATTCTCTTGCAAATCAAATAATTCTATTTAAAATGGTATATATTTGAAAAGTTTGAAATAAAGGCAGAAAGCACATTAAATTCTGTATTGTTATGAAGTTATAAACTCAGTGGTTCAGACAAATGCTTGAAACCTATGAATGTAGCTAACCCGAAGCTGCTGATTTTATTTTCAATACACCTAATTATTTTATTGACACTTTCGAATTCACTTACAAAAAAACCCCATCCACATAACAATCTTATGTATATGTTTGTAAAATGGAGTGTCATACAGACTATGGAAGTTATAGTTTATGCTCTCAAGGGGGATAATCATGGCAGGAGATAATCAAACACTATATCTTCCACCAAGCATCCTCAATCTACAGGAAGCTGTAATTCATTAATTATTTAAAACTTTTTTCATTAATTTTTCAGACATAACTTTTTCATACATATTAAGACAAGAGCGTGACTGACTATTAAGAAAATAACCTCAGCTCCACTAAATGTTTATCAATGAAAATTTTAAAAACTATAAACAGGCTGATTTTGTCTACAACTTTAATTATAATTTAAGCAGCTTAATATATAAAGTATAAATTCATTTAGGTTTCAATTTAGAGAAATATTTGGATATTATCTTTTTATTGCTATTTTCTAGGTTGTGTAAGGTAAAGCTTCTACACCTGGTGGGGAGTGACATAGTTGTCAAACCTCTCCATGATATCCCCCGGAATGAGATACAAAACAAAAACTAGAATGGCTGTCCTGGGTAGAACCAGCGAGGCAATAGACAAGAAGATTCCCTCCTCACTTCCCTATCACAAAACTTCTCAACTGTCCCAAAAAATTGCACTTGTAAAGTTAATGACATGCGTGTCCGCTAGTCAATGTTCCATCAACCACATTTCTCCATAGAGCTACTTGGGCTGTTGTTCAAACAAATACATTATACAACAGTGATCAGTTCTCAGACAGAGTTTCACAAGCTACAGATAGCTTGAACAGCTAAGAGCTTGCTGATCACAGATTCACACTGCTCCAACTACTCCGACTATATTTATGATCCTGGTCATAGCCTGGACAGTGGCTGGCACACGTCTGGTGTTACAGTTGAAACTAAGTTACACCTCCACAGCTAGATCCCACTGTTTCCTGGTTTACTGCTAGGCCAAGGAAGGAAGGATAAGCTGTCAGATTCCAGTAGCTGATGGATATAATGTTGTCAAGGGAACAAGGACATATTGGGTCCCATGTGTTAGTGTGTGGTCATAGTCTATTTCGAAAGCTTGCTTATAACGCGTATAAGTGCACCATTTTCTTCTCTAAGTCTTCGGTTATCTTCTTTAAGTTGATCCATTTTCTGAAAAACAAAAACACCAGTTAAAATTAAATTTCTAAAGCAGCAAAAAAGTTTATCCAATGAAAGTCATGTCATCAGGTATAGTGTTGTTCTGTCAACGAATCTGAAATGAAGAAACAACTTCAAAAGGACATCATTCATTTATGTAACATATCAAACCATTTTAAAATATTTATTGGTTTTGTATTCAGTTCTTATAATCCCAAGCTTAAATTTTAATCCTGAAAACAAAGCCAATAAAAAACAAAACATTTCTGCTCAAAGCTTAAATGAATGATGCTAGTTCTTTTTATTAAAACAATAATTTAATAAGTAATTATTTCAATAAGTCATTAATAACTGTAAGTTAATCTCGTTAGTGTTTTCAAATGAAGTTATTTATTAAGTAAGTAAACGGCTTATTCTACTATTATCGGACTAAATTGACAACAATACAAACAACAAATTAAGGAACGCCATAAAACATGTCTGCGCACAGTGGTTGCCAAGCTTTCTATAGTGTTAAGTGCCTGTTTGTTACAGGTTATTTGACAACATTGATTTATTGCGGACAAATTGCACCACTTACATTGGCTTGTCAGTACAGCTGTTGAAAAATCAATTTCTTGAAAATACTATTTTATAGCCTTTTGATGTAGATGCTTTAAAATGTTTCATTTGCTGATCGGGGAATTTTTATACTCATTACTGACAAAATCAGTTTAAGCAGGATAATTTAATCTTTATACGAGCTGCAAATACAAACTATAGATTAAAGTGCTTGACTGAAAAGACACTGAAATCAACATTTTCCTCAGACATTGTAAATGGCAAGAAGTTGATTCTTCCTCAGCCCTGTTCCTTCCTGTTCCTTTACTCTCCACATGCTACATAAGATAACAAGTTTTAAAGGGGAGACAATTTCTGCTAATCCAGGGGGAGAAATGTAAGAGTTGTCAGGCTTGAGTTTAGTCACCAATACTTCTACATGGATAGTAGTTATGTACAGTTAGCTATGTGAGGGACATCAACAATATTTAGTAACAGAACAATATTGATATACGTAAGTGACAATACCAGTTTGTTTATATGGGATTTTATGAATAATTTTAAAGAAACTTTGAAATGAAATGAATACCCTTTTTCGACACAGATTGTATGGTACAATGAATTGTGACTATTTGGGGAATGTTACAATTAGTCAGTATTTTTAACTATGAGCATTAAGGAAAATTGAAAGACAATGCAACAATTTCCAACTTAATATACAAGTGTTATCCTAAAATGCCTAAATGAAGAGCAATGATTAACAAATGTGAATCTATTGTTTTATTTTCTTACTGCTGCACTAATGAAAACAAGTAATTATGAAACCAAATGTTACAAAAAAATAAAAGAAGAAACAATTTAATATGTGAATACATTTTGCATAAAGTTAAGAAATTAGGACAAGTAGCTGCAGAAAATGAAGAAGAAAAAAGTGAACAATTAAATGTGCATAATACATTTTGCAGAAAAAAAAAGAAAAAAAAAAGCTGTACTTACTGTAGCAGAAAAAATGTATAGAAGGCATTCAAAATGAAAAGTACACATAGAAAAATGAAAGTTATCAAAAGAAAAATACTACAGAAAAAATATATGGCTTAAGATATAATGTAACATAAATGGAAAAAATACTGCAGAAAAATAAACAAATGATTAATGATAGTGCACAAACTCTCATGCCATTGGAAGGAAAATGAAACCAATGTATGTATACTGCAAGCCATGATCATGCTAGACACCATCATGAACACCTGAGACAACACCATGTGATGGGGTGAATAATGGGGGCAGGGGAGAGACAAAGTGTTGCATTCTTGCTCATGCAGAGACAAAAAGATAATTAAGAAAGAGGGCTGTCTATAAAGTCCAAATGTTATTATTGTGTTATCTCGTCAAAGTTTAAACTTGATCAAGATTTGACAGCCTTGACAAAAACCAGGTGATTGTTTTGTTTTTTGTTACTTCACACCAGCACAATTATGGTCATATTGGTGACATCCAGCTAATTATTGGTAGAGGAAGATCCCAGAGTTATGTCTGAGTAGAAGCACTGGTGCACAGCAGGTAAGCTGAAAAACCTACCCACAATGAAGTTCTTGGCCCGACCAGGACTCAAACCCATGTGGTGAGGACTGAGGAGTTACAAATCAGCGACTCTAACAGCCCTGCCATGGGCGCCCCCCAAAAACCATGGGGATATTGATAATAACAATACAGCTTCTTGGTAAAATAATTGAAATGACGTGATAAAAATGTTCTGAAAAGATTTTTTAAAAATACATATCAGTACAAACACTTAAGAGCACTAAAGGTAAAAGCCAGTTGGTTTTTCAAGTCTTTTGAATGCACTTATTAACAGTTAAATGGTTGAAAGAGTTTGAAACCTTGGTTGTAAATTAAATAAAGCTGCACCACATAATTAGAAAAATGACCAAATGTTTTACTATACATCTAATAACATTTACTTTAGTTTGTCCTTTTGTCAAATACTGATTACAGTATGTTCCTACACAGACTTTTAGCTCTTGTAAGTGTATGAAGATAGAGATTCTATCCTTGAATCCCTTTCCTATTATTCTGAATGGTGTCCTTCCAGTACAGTTCTAGTTCAATTTGAGGTTCAGGCTGAGAAAATGCAATTACTGCAATTATACTTTAGGCAGGTCCTTCTGACTTGCCAGTCTAATTCAGATACACTATTACAGAAAATAATCTTAAAACTATCATTAACTCTTACAATAGAAGGGAGAACAAAGTAGATACACAAACACAAGTCATTCTTTATAGCAGAAACTGAAATAAAAATATCAACAAGGCAGCAACACTTTGTACACAGTTTTACCTATTTTGAAAGTTTGGCAACCACTCGCGTTAGAGCTCGATTTTCCTCCTTAAGTTTTGCGTTTTCGCCTCTTAATCGATCCATCAACTGGAATACAGTGGCAGCTCGCATTGCAAAACTTATTAGAAAGAGGACTGATCACAATGTTTCGGATTTTGTGAATTTACCATTATTGCAGTTCAAAAGCAGGCAAATATGCATGATACAAGTCCAACCTTTAGCAATAGTTCAATAATAATTAAGTAGAATATCAATGACTCAACTCTTATACGGCAACATTTGCTTTTAAAATATATATCGCAGCAACAAAATAATGGTAATTATAGCGACATTCAGTGGTTTTGATGAATGAACCACCACTGGCACATCATGGCAAGTGAGCTGGAACTCTATTGCTCCTTCATGATGACTTGAAATCCACATGGTAAGGGACTGAGCAGTCAAAGTATATCTATTAAGTACATATGCTACATTTCAAGCTATCTGCAACAAGCAAATAGTGTAGATCCTGATGAGACAGATCTTGGCCATAGCAAACTGATCTGGACTCACACTATTTACCTAAACCTGGTCAAATATAGCAGGTCACAAGTTAATTATGCCCGGTAATATCTACTATGAAACATGAAATATTATATGGATAAATGGTCTTATAAAGCGATTTTCTTTTCAGAAGGCGTATGCGTATTTATTTGTGTCTGATTTTGTCTGTAGTTTAAGATGACAAAGAAATGAAGATGAGAATGAGGAGGAAAAATAAAGTATAAATATCATTTGCAAAAAAAATTTTTCAAGATGCTGCAAAAAAATCAAGTCTAACAATTGCTTTCTATTTTACCTGCTTTGATTCCTACTCCAATGAAGATTATTTTGACATGCATACACCTATCACTTTAGTAAACCATATAACTTAAGACTGCAACTATTTGGGCCTTGAAGGAGCAATGGCATTACCGGTAGATGCTGAAGGCTCCAGGGTAGACAAACCCAACACAAGTAACAAAAAAAGAAAGTAGTGGAATGGGTCCCTTTTTACTTTCTGCTTATAGGGACATTCCACAACAGGTTAGTCTAATGTCAATGTGACTGAGTTAAGTAGTAGCATGCCTGGATCTACCACAGTTCAGACAGAACTATACATGGCTCAATAGAACACTGTATTCAGATGGCTACGAGGCAGATGGTGAGACATTCAAGTCAACAAAAAATAGATATATTAACTGAAAAAGGCATGTTTAATAATTTGTGTTCACAGTTACAAGTCCTAAACCCCATATACAATACTTTCCCTAAAAATACACTTGCACAAACACTTACAGTACAACCAGAATACATTACCTTAATTTCTTCCTCTAGTTCTGATAATTTTCTTTCTAACGCTCTTCTTTCCTGCAAAGAAAGAACAACAAATAAATAATTTCTTGCCTCCAATCGTAGATTACTTGACAAATACCCCATCTGCGAAAAATCTACTGCGAGTAACGGTATACTACTAATAAAATATATCCTTACTATATGTTATCTTTAACCACATTTTAGTGAGCTTTTTCGTACAATTTGTCTTTTGACATGCATTCTAGTTACTATAGCAACAATGAATCATTTGGCTCAGATATCAATTAAAACTATGTAGTTTTTTAAAACATTATTTTATTACTATTTTAAAGACTTTGTAACTACAATATGATTCAATGTTATGTAAAACAAGTCTTTTCTTAAACATACATGAATTCTATGATAGAACTAATGTGCCTAAACATCTTATACCACCTCAGGTAAGAACAAATTCATTAGCTGATGAAAGCAACAGCAATTAAGGACAGTGAAATTTGTATTGTTCAAACTGACTTCGTTTTAACCAATCAGAAGACATACATTGATTGTGACAAGTATGAGGTGTGGAACAAAGAAACAAGTACTGTAAGATGTAGTGTTGGCTGAAGCCACTACCTACCCGTTTATCGTTGTTGTCTGTGAGTCTACTGGCCTCTTGTTTCTTCATCTGTCTGTCTAACTCTGACTTGGCATCCCTCAGTTCACGCTTACACTTTTCCAACTCTCGCTTCAACTGATCCTTCTCTGTCTTCTCTTCCTCGTACAACTGCATAACAACCAAACATACAGTAACACTTCAAGTCACATACGAGTCTAAAGTTAGTTCTAACATACAAATGCTATCTTAGTCTTGATTTTATTTTTATAAGCTTATCTTTAGTGAAAAAATGAGTGAAATATTGTGGCTCTGATATAGCCATTGTTTAATTAGAACCTATTTATATATTCAGCAAACTATGACTTAAGTCACAGCAGAACAATAGTCACATAGCAACTTCCTACTCTTCTCTGTGAATGAAGTATCTGTCCTCTTTAAAAAGTCTAGGGATTTACATAAATGTATATCAAGAGATAAAAGGAACATATAGACATCCCTGGCAGCCATGTTCTTGACTTGGATTTATAACAATCTTGATGGCCATCCAAAGAGTATGTATATTTACAGTATTTATTCTAAATGAGGCACCTGACCTTTTTAAAGCTTCCCCATGGTTTTTCAGAAATACTTACAAAATTTTGCAATATAACTGATTGTTGAGTTAAAGTGGAATACACTAAAAACATCAAAAATTAAGATATTTAGAATAAACAACCAGTTTTTATGCAAAGACATACTTACTGAACAATTTCCATCCATACCTTATTAAAATTTCAGAGATCCTCGTCTTCTTAAAGTAATTGGAAAGTATAAAAGACAGAATAGCTACTTTTAGGAAGAATACTCTGGTAGTAATAGATTTTTAAAAAATACCCGACCTATGTTATAAGAATTGGCCACACAATTGTTGCCTATTGGCCTTTCCGATAACCAAGATGTCTGCCCTTGAGTACTTTCAAAATGCGCATGTGCACTCCTGCTGAGTTAATGTCCTGGGTATAAGCAGAAATTTTATAAGCGTGTATAACACAAACATCGAGCGACAAGGAAAGTTTATTAAAGAAACAAAACCGAAATTGCCAAAGTATTGCTGCATATGTAAAGGTGTTTATTGCGTGAGGGTGTTAAAAAACAGAACAGCTTCAATGCATCGATTTCCTGAAAATAAAAGACTATGTCGCATTTGGATTCAATGATGTCGGACAGTAATGAGAAGTTTATATATATATACACATACATATTAGTACTTTCCTTAAAACTCTTGAATTCAGCTGCCCCTTTGAGTTCATGTTAAAGACGATGTAGTTATATATATACAGTCTTACCACAAACCGGGAACATTTCAATGTTTTAAGACCAATCTTCGGCCTTTTCACATTTCGCTCTGGCCCTGATTAACCACGCTTCGCCCAGAAGTGAATCACACTTTTAAATGTATCAAAAGTAAAAAATGTATACTTGTTAATTTATATCTAATTATTTCTATGGCGTTCACATTGTATTTAGATTCCTTTCATCTTCATGTAATGGAAATTATATTATTAGCATTGCTGATCCATCTGAGCAAAATCTACTTTTTCTTATTTTAAACTTGTAATCAGGGTAAAAAATCTTAACCTGAATAAAAATATATGAACGTTAACTATTCCTATGTTTAAAGGCAATGTTACTTCATATACATTTTTTAAATAAACAAGTGATAATCTAGATAATCAAATAAATACACATTTATATTAACTAAAATGTGTGTGATTTTCCTTTTATTATTTATAAAAAAAGAAAAGAGTTAAAGCATATGTGAAGTTTATTAATTTTATATTTTAATGAAGCTCCTCTGTTACAAGGTTGTTACTGTTACTACTTTTTGGCATATATTTTTGGTTGCCAATAATTTAATAAGGTTTTCAAACTCATGACAATTTGGAGTATGTAGTTTGTTTCATAATTGCACAACAATGCAGCCAAAGTGAGATCTTTAATTGATGATTGCAGCTCGTAAGAATTGTTATGGTAGCACACATGCTATTCTTAGTTGATAGTTAGTTTTGTACATTGATCATTTATAAGTTCGTTAACAATGTTATTTAACTGAACATCAACGTAACCTGCTCTACTACATTTGTATATTAAATGTCTTATTCATTTAAAACTTTGTTAGTGTGCACCTCCTTGTGAACATTTTTAAATGGTCATCAAACAGACTTTGCTTTAGTTCTCAAGATTTTTAATACTTTGAACGTAATATCAAAGCTCTGTTGCAAGAAACAATGTGTCTCCCATGATTTGTGCATTATTTCAAATGTCTTTCAAGTAGATTTGTAATTATTAAAGTTTAAAAAAAAATAAACAAAATTGAACAATCTAAGTGTTGTTCTCATTCATGAGTAACGTTAAGAAAAAGGGCGAAGTGTGAACATCTTTTGCCAAACAGGGGGGAACTGTGAATCTCGTCTCCTTTCATGAGGGCCAAGTGTGACCAATAAAGGGAAGGCAAAGTGTGAAAAGGGCGAAGTGTTACTAATTTATGTTCAAGGAGGTGATATCCCTTTTCCAGAAGGAAGAATCAACTGTTAAGAGTCCCTCTTCATCTTCTCAAGTTGGTCTCTCCTTTTCAATTCATATTTTCAGTAACAGCCAGCCGATAATTCACTCGATTTCTTCACATTTCTGTCCAGACACATTCAATCTGCGATTGCTAAGTACTTTTTTCCATCGTCCCCAGAGGGTCAGCAGCGATTAGCCTCCCTTTGAAATCAAGGGAAGTAACCGAGTTATCGGAAAGGCCAATTACCTAAGCAATTTTTATTACCTCATATAGCAGGGAGCTGACTGATATGCAGCTTCAATATTTGTTTACACCTTATAAATATGTAAGTATGTGATTAACAGACTTAAGTTAAAGGAAGCAGCAAGACAAGATTTAAGGTCTTCTATGGTTGTTCTCTCTCACCTTTTTGTAGTCCTTCTCCAGGGAGGGTGTGGACCTGGAGTATTCAGTGTAGGAGCTGGGCCGGGACGTCAGGTGAGATGGGACGTCAGATGCAGAACCATATCGGTTGAAGCGACCTGAGCTCTGCAAATTGTAACAATGGTGGTAACAAGATGTACTTTCTTTACTTAATGTGGCAAAATCCCACAAATCAAAGCTGGACTTGAGCCA
Source organism: Sinonovacula constricta (assembly GCA_007844125.1). Classification (NCBI taxonomy): domain Eukaryota; kingdom Metazoa; phylum Mollusca; class Bivalvia; order Cardiida; family Solecurtidae; genus Sinonovacula; species Sinonovacula constricta. Next base: position 7,449,895 of record CM017556.1, read on the forward strand.
TCAACTTAACGTCAGAACCAACAACTCACACTGCAGGGCAGGACATTCAATGTTCCTGATGTTCCCATGATGGTAATTAGAAAGAAACTTTTGGAACAGTTACAAAACATACTTTAGAAAAAAAAATTTTTTTTTTAAATTTGTCTAAGTAATACATAAGTAATGTGATAAACTGATTAGTTACTGGCTTTTAAGCAGATTCTTTACCTCCCTTACCTCCTACAGTGTGTTTCTACATGCTTTCTATGAGATGTTGAATGCAAACAGGAGCACTTTGTATGCATATCTGGTTCTTACTTCAAATGATTGCCTGGCAATATGCAGATGAGGCTTTTTATATGAAAACTTTCTGCTTTTATGGTGTGATAATAATACTGAGTTGTTTAGTGTTTATTATCCAACAAACAGTGCTTCAATTATCTGGAGGCGATGTTCAAAAGAAGCAAAAATAGTGATTTTTTCCACTATGTACTCAACACTGTATATACACTTGTGTATACCAGTGTTTTATTTGTTTTGGTGTGTCTGCTTCATTGTGTGTGTTTGTGTCTTACATGTGTGTCAAAGTGTGTGTGTCTGTGTCTTGTCAGTATGCATGTTTTATGTCTTGTTGATGTGAATGTGTGTCAAAGTGTATGTGTCTGTGTCTTGTTGATGTGCATGTGTGTCAGAGTGTGTGTGTGTGTCTGTGTCTTGTTGATGTGCATGTGTGTCAGAGTGTGTGTGTGTCTGTGTCTTGTTGATGTGCATGTGTGTCAGAGTGTGTGTGTCCGTGTCTTGTTGATGTGCATGTGTGTCAAAGTGTGTGTGTGTGTCCGTGTCTTGTTGATGTGCATGTGTGTCAGTGTGTGTGTGTCCGTGTCTTGTTGATGTGCATGTGTGTCAAAGTGTGTGTGTGTGTCCGTGTCTTGTTGATGTGCATGTGTGTCAGTGTGTGTGTGTGTCCGTGTCTTGTTGATGTGCATGTGTGTCAAAGTGTGTGTGTGTGTGTCTTGTTGATGTGCCTGTGTGTCAGAGTGTGTGTGTGTCTGTGTCTTGTTGATGTGCATGTGTGTCAGAGTGTGCGTGTCCGTGTCTTGTTGATGTGCATGTGTGTCAAAGTGTGTGTGTGTGTCCGTGTCTTGTTGATGTGCATGTGTGTCAGTGTGTGTGTGTCCGTGTCTTGTTGATGTGCATGTGTGTCAAAGTGTGTGTGTGTGTCCGTGTCTTGTTGATGTGCATGTGTGTCAAAGTGTGTGTGTGTGTGTCCGTGTCTTGTTGATGTGCATGTGTGTCAAAGTGTGTGTGTGTGTCCGTGTCTTGTTGATGTGCATGTGTGTCAGTGTGTGTGTGTCCGTGTCTTGTTGATGTGCATGTGTGTCAAAGTGTGTGTGTGTCCGAGTCTTGTTGATGTGTATGTGTGTCAAAGTGTGTGTGTGTGTCCGTGTCTTGTTGATGTGCATGTGTGTCAAAGTGTGTGTGTGTGTGTCTGTGTCTTGTTGATGTGCATGTGTATCAAAGTGTGTGTGTGTGTGTCCGTGTCTTGTTGATGTGCATGTGTGTCAGTGTGTGTGTGTCCGTGTCTTGTTGATGTGCATGTGTGTCAAAGTGTGTGTGTGTGTGTCTGTGTCTTGTTGATGTGCATGTGTGTCAGTGTGTGTGTGTCTGTGTCTTGTTGATGTGCATGTGTGTCAAAGTGTGTGTGTGTGTGTCTGTGTCTTGTTGATGTGCATGTGTGTCAGTGTGTGTGTGTCCGTGTCTTGTTGATGTGCATGTGTGTCAAAGTGTGTGTGTGTGTGTCTGTGTCTTGTTGATGTGCATGTGTGTCAGTGTGTGTGTGTCCGTGTCTTGTTGATGTGCATGTGTGTCAGTGTGTGTGTGTCCGTGTCTTGTTGATGTGCATGTGTGTCAAAGAGTGTGTGTGTGTCCGTGTCTTGTTGATGTGCATGTGTGTCAAAGAGTGTGTGTGTGTCCGTGTCTTGTTGATGTGCATGTGTGTCAAAGTGTGTGTGTCCGTGTCTTGTTGATGTGCATGTGTGTCAAAGTGTGTGTGTCTGTGTCTGTGTCTTGTTGATGTGCATGTGTGTCAAAGTGTGTGTGTGTGTGTCTGTGTCTTGTTGATGTGCATGTGTGTCAGTGTGTGTGTGTCCGTGTCTTGTTGATGTGCATGTGTGTCAGTGTGTGTGTGTCTGTGTCTTGTTGATGTGCATGTGTGTCAGTGTGTGTGTGTGTCCGTGTCTTGTTGATGTGCATGTGTGTCAGTGTGTGTGTCTGTGTCTTGTCAGTATGCAGGTGTGTAAGAGTGCATGTTTTATGTCTTGTTGATGTGCATGTGTGTCCGTGTCTTGTTGATGTGCATGCGCGTCAAAGTGTGTGTGTCATTGTCTTGTCAGTGAGCAGGTGTGTGTCATTCTTATCAGTGTGCAAGTGTATTTTCAAATATGGTAATATGCACAGATGTTTGCGCATTAATTAAATATGTAATTGTGGGTTTAATGCAAAGTCCTTCGCTTTCATGCATATATATTTAAGTGTTTATCAGATTGTGACATTATTGTGTGTGTGTGCATGTGTGTGTAATATTCATACCTGTTTCATAACAAATGCACACTCATTCAAGTCTACGCAAGTACTATAGAGTTTCCATCCTCAGAAATCCTATTAAGTAGTGCAGAGTATTATTTGTTGTAGCTAAACATATTGTTGGTTGTACTGGCACATGTTATTTATATGGCATTGTCAGAAACTATGAACTTGCAACTCTAAATCAAAATGTCTTTATTCTTAGGATATGAGCTCACACACATTCTCACAGGTCTCCATGAATATCGCATGCCAGATCATCCAGGATTGTGCACCATCAATGTGAAGCCCTGTACCATTGATAACAATCTGGAGGAAATGGCACACATGCCACAAGTTATCAACAATACAGAGCTCTTTCTACAGAACAAATTTGATAAACCATTACTACCTTGTACGGCTTGTATCCAAAATAATCCATGGCTGATGATAGTTTATCCGAGACACATTCTTTAATATTTAAACATTAGTATCCTCCATGAGCAGGAGCCATCAAAGTTTCATATGCTTCGTTCTTGTTGAGGTTATAATTGTTAACAGATATTGTCTCTGTCTAAAAAGGTAAACCATAATTGATAAAATCACTTCACAATATTAATCAACAAAGCATAATGAATGAATAAATGAATGAATGAACACAATATTTCTGATACATAGCAGCCAAACTTCTTTCAGAAGTAACAATTTTCTAAACTTTCAACAGATGATTATGTCAAGAGATTTCACTATTTATTAAAACATGTACAAAATACCCAATCACTTGTCAGCTTAATATAAGGAATATCAATAATGCCTGTAAAGCAACACATTTTGTGGAACTTGATCACAGTTTATCCTCTCTATTGGCCACTTGTTCTACAAAAGCTTGAGTATGACATTCAACAATAAGCTTGACATTTACATGAGAAAACCAACAGCAAGAGTACTTGACCTATATAGCACATAGAGCACAATCGTTTTCTAAGCTACAAATGATTTAACAAGACTTTTAGACATTCTGGTTTCTTGACTCATATACATACCCTACAAAACTAAGGAATGCTACACAAAACCAACAATTTGTTTACAGACCGATCACTACAAGCCAAATATATCATTATTAATTCAGGAAGTACTAGAATAGTTTTAGCTAATTTATAGATTTAATTTCTTACAGTACATGCTGTAGAAATAACAGTTGTGGTACATATATATATGTAAATTCTGACTATTCAGCTATTTGACCACAGTATTCAAGCAATATGTATATGGCCATTCATTGTTGTTTATCACACAAACAAAGCAAAATTGCTAATGCACACAACAATTATCTTTGACAAGTAAATGACATTTTTCCAAATATATTTCTAAACAACCAATGCTAAGTGTTAATTATTGGCTAAAAATTCCAGTCGTAAGAGTTAAATTAAAGACCTTGCTCTATAAGACTCCAGGTGTTCACCTAACATCTTATTTAGTTATTGGTAATGAGTTTGAATAAAGTCACACTTTATGGTCATTTTAGTCCAGTTCATATATGCACCTGTTTACACAATAACATATCTACCACTTTAATAATATAACTTTACATCCGACTTAAGCTGTAAAACCACTCTGTCTATTTCAATTCCTTACTTCAAAACCAAAATCCACTGGCAAACAACCTGTAAAACAACTGAATAATCATAATGCCTGAATTGAAGATAAGATACAGTGAAGGGTGGAGGGAAAACATCACAAAATATATGCAATGAAATATTCCAGAATTGCTCTATCACTGAAATTAATCACTCTATCACTTCAACTTCTGGAGGCTTTTCAAAACCAAGATTCCACATAGCACAGCTTTATGGTGAACTGCTGTATATTTTTAAAATCATGTGCAATGAAAAGCGCCATAACTGCTTTATCAATAGTTTGTAGATACATCACCTGAACAAGATTTCAACAACTGCAGCAACATGTTCTAGTTATTATGAAAATAAAGTTTTATCCACCAGAATTTCTGGACACTGTTCCAAAACAAGGTTTCTACCTATTAATTGTCTGGCTTTATGGCCAAAGGATAAGCAGAAGATAGGCCAGGCTATAAAGGCTGCCAGCAGCTAGAAGAATGGCCAATCATGATGATTGCATCTAAGTGATGATGACAGAAGGGCAAGTAGCAACTAATTAAACAAGCCCACCTTTAAGGGATATGTCTTACTTGATAATCTGTTGTTTTTCAGATAATTTTTGTTGTTCTAGTCATTATTTAAGCTGGGTGTATAGAATAATTCTCTGACACAGGAGGCTACTAACCTAACAGTTTATATCTGTCTCCAGTGAGACCAAGAAGCATTTCTGTGTATTTATATGAATGTGAAACAACAGCCAAAGTAACAGTTAAAATCTTATAACAATATAAAATTATAAAATGTTTAACATTAGAATGTACAGTCTGTTCACACATGATACAAATGTAATTATAAAATGCAATACCAATAAGGGATGCAATACTAAGGTGATCGTGAGACCCCACCTCTACCGTGTTAAGTGGGTTAACCAGTGTTAGATTCTGGATTGTTAACCTTCTGATTATATCTACTACATTGAAAGTGGATTTTTACAGAGGGATGATGATTTCAACAAGACTTTGGAGACTTAAACAAGTATTGGAAGTGACACAATGACATTTTTTTGCTCGCCCCATAACAATTTATGTCTTGACACCAAAACAAATATCTGGCTTGGCAATATAAAAATAAATAACTTCACAATATAACACACATTTACCGGTACCTTTTTTTATATCAAAAACTAAAATTAATGGCTTGACACAATAACAAAAATAAGTTTTTACCTTAGGTACAGGCAGTTTATTGGAGCGGTATAATTATAACTGCACTAATTGCTTCAATCTCTAGTAATATGTACAGTGAGTGACTACCTCACCTGCATTAGTTGGGTTAACAGTTCTTGATTCGCGAATGTTAAACTTCTGATTACGTCTACTGCATTGAAAGGGGAATTATATAGTCTGAGAAAGGATGATGATTTAATTTAGACTTAGGAGACAAATGAGTAGGCAAGAAACGTGGCCATGCCATAAAACCAGATTTTCAACAATTTAACAAATCCAATTCCAAGCTAGGTCTTTATGCAAGCTTACTATATCCAAAGTTTCAGCAAGATTAGGATAAGGATGGGGACTAGCCGGCATTTTTGCCGATACTATGCAGCAACATTTCTATCATTATAGCACAGGGGCACTTATGTGGTGCCCAGGGACTGAAGCCACTACTACCAACTCAATTAAAGTCTTTGGTTAGATCGGGCCGTGGTTTGAACCCACAACCTCCCAATCTGCAAGCAGACGCTCTACCACCTGAGCTATTGCTGCCGGTCAACAAGATTGGTTTATCCACACTGAAGGTATTGACAAGAAACTGTTTTTAGTAACAGTGACCTTGACATTGATCCGCGTGGCCCCAAATCCAATCCAAAGCTAGGTCTTCATGCAAGCTTGCTATATCAAAAGAATGGTTTATCCAACTAAAGTTATTGATCAGAAACCCTCTGTTTGACACCGCCGCCCGCCAAACCCCAATATAATAACCAGGATTTTCATTGAAAATTAAAGAATAAACTGCTAGCAAGGACCAGAACTTACAGCTTACATCCTGATGACTGCTTATTACATGTGACCACTAGCACACATCTGACTGTACAAGAATGCGACATAACTTGTAGATTACTACATTTATTAATTAGCATTACAAAATCTTGATTATTTCTTCTAACTGCATGCTATGGAAACAAGAAATATTATCTGGGACCCAGCACCAAATAGATCCTGATCAGACAAACCCAGCATGCTTTATTCACATCAGGTTCTAAACTGTTTGCAGATGCCTTATAAGTACTTGCTTTTAGCAGGCTAAGAGATAAGCCTCATAAAGTTTACAATAAAATCAATACCACAATTAACCATATATAAAGCTTAAATGATTTCTACTTTCACTTTCATTAGAAGCAAAAACCAGCCTTCTTAATAAAAAGCTCAGGTTGATTCAAAATGTCACCCATTTGTCAAATGTTGAAACTGGGAGTTAGGTGATTTAACTATGTATATATACCTTGAGTTAAAGGTGATTATAAAGGTGATTATACTATGTATATTTACCTTGAGTTAAAGGTGATTTAACTATGTATATTTACCTTGAGTTAAAGGTGATTTAACTATGTATATTTACCTTGAGTTAAAGGTGATTTATTTTAACTATGTATATTTACCTTGAGTTAAAGGTGATTTAACTATGTATATTTACCTTGAGTTAAAGATGATTATACTATGTATATTTACCTTGAGTTAAAGATGATTTAACTATGTATATTTACCTTGAGTTAAAGGTGATTTTACTATGTATATTTACCTTGAGTTCAAGGTGATTTAACTATGTACATTTTCCTTGATTTAAAGGTGATTTAACTATGTACATTTTCCTTGAGTTAAAGATGATTTAACTATGTATAGTTTTCGTGGCGATCGTATAGTTTTAGATTATTTAGTACTTCGCTTGTGAGAAAAACACAACCAGCTTCGACCTTTACTATTTAATGACTAGTGACGTTATAATAACAACATACATAAAAAATGACGTAACGAAAACGTACACAATCGCGGCGACGTCGTACGACGTCGCGCCAAATAATTGTTCACGACATACTGGGGGCCGCAAAATGATAAAACACAGTTTCACTTTAATACATAGATTGAACAAATACAATGATGAAATAGTTTTATATTTGTTTAAATATTTTTAAACAAAATCACTTGTAATGCATTTTAAAAGTCTTTAATGTTCATTAGCACTGATTACTTCAAGCGGATAAAGTTTGGCTATTGGTCTCATGGTAAACAGTCCGTTACTGGTTCGCACCTTGGCAGCGCGAACACCACCGTCTCTTCCGGTAACGACATCGACGACCACGGCAAGTTTCCAGCGACATCTAGGGCCCTCGTCGTGAATCTGCACGACGTCTCCGATGTTGATCGTCTGCGTGTTGGAGCCTGACGCTCGATGTTGCTCGCGCAGTGACGTCAGGTATTCGGTCCTCCAGCGTTGGTAGAACTGCTGCACAAGTTGCTCATGTCGCCTAGCCATACGATTCAATGTCGCATGATCGGCAGCTGCGACAGTTCTCCCGGCCTCGCCTGTGATGTCATCGTGTGGAAGCGTCGTTATTCTGCGACCGTATAACAGCTGCGAAGGTGTGATTGGCGCGGGGTCGCTCAAGTCTGAAGATGCATACGTCAGTGGACGGTCGTTGAGTACAGCCTCGATTTCTGTGACAATGGTTTGCAGTGACTCTAAAGTGACGTATGAGCGGCCAAGTACTTTCTTCAGGGCGACCTTCGTCATACCAACAAGTCTCTCCCACCAACCTCCGTACCACGGAGCACGTTGAGGGATAAAACGCCATTCTATTCCCATTCCGCTCAGAGTTTCCTGGACAGCTGTTGATTTCATGAGCGCCTTCATGTGGTTCGATGCTGCTACAAACGTGGTGGCGTTGTCCGAAATCATTAGTTTCGGCAAAGACTTCCGGTTGACAAATCTTCTAAATGCTTGAAGAAATGACTCTTTAGTAAGGTCCGTGACGACTTCGAGATGTACGGCGCGAGTTGATGCACAAGTGAAGAGACAAATGTATGCTTTCGTCTCACTTCCGTTGCTCTGTTTGACGTAAAGAGCCCCGCTGAAATCTACACCTGTCACAGTGAAGGGCGGGGTGTCTTCTACTCTTATCTTCGGTAATGCTGGCGGGTCTGGAACTCTGTAGGGTTTTCCAACGACTCGGCGGCAAGTGACGCACTTCCGGATGACGGCCTGCACGCATTGTCTAATGGCGGGTATCCAGTATTTCTGCCGTATGTGAGTCACAGTCGCGTTGACACCAGAGTGTAGATGTATTCTATGCGCATCTTGCACAATCAAGCGGGTGAGGTGATGTTTTTTCGGTAGTAGTATCGGGAATTTCGTCATTTCAGATACAGGAGCGTTGTTAATTCTACCGCCACATCGAATAATCTTGTCGCTGTCGATAAACAAACGAAGTTGTTTCACCAACGGTTTGCGGCTGATCCTTGTATTCAAACTTGTTATTTCGTCACTGTATTCTGTGGCTTGGCAATGTTGTAGCAGTAATCGCTCTGCGCTTCGAAGTTCCCTTGAAGTTATTGTGCCGACACTTCGTTCTTCACGTGAAAGTTTGCAGTTTTGTACGAAACGTTGCACCAGAGCTGTCACACGCAACAATTTTCTGTATGAACTGTGGTTTGACACGTTCATTACGTTTTGGATATTATGTCGGTCTTCAATAGTCGTCTGTAGCGCGTGTGCCGACATCTCTTCACCTCTAGCGCGGTCTTCTAAAATAGTGTGTTCTAGCAGTGGGTCCGTCTCCCAAATAGGCCAGCGTCTTGTGTCTGTGATCCACGTGGGTCCTGTCTGCCAAATACTGCTCTTCATGAAGAAGTCAGCTGATACACCGCGCGTTAACAGGTCTGCAGGGTTGTCATGCGTTGGACAGTACTTCCAGCTGTGTGACTTTGTCAACGCGTTGATCTCAGACACTCTGTTGGAGACGAATTTCTTCAGTTTCTTCGTTGTAGATAGCCAATGAAGAACGATCTGGCTGTCCGACCAAAACGTTACATGGGTTGTCTCAAGTAATGGTATCAGGTTGGCGGCTAGTCTCGCTCCGATCAATGCAGCCATCAGCTCTAACTGGGGAAGTGTAAGCTGTTTAAGAGGAGCAACTCTACTTTTCGCTATAACCAGCCTTGATTCTTTCTTGTTGCAGATGTATGCCGCTGCACCATACGCCTTAACGCTTGCGTCTACGAATACGTGTAGCTCCGGCAAAGCGTCCTTTCCGGTAACGTCATGAGTGCGTAAAAGTTGCCGTTGAAGCGACGTCTCCTGCACGACAGTGTTCAGATCAGTAGCGATGTCCGACCATGTTGAATGGATATCGGACGGAAGTAGTGTGTCCCAGTCATACTTCTGTTTCCACATGTCTTGTAGAAGTAGTTTTGCTCTCACTGTAACTGGACACAACAGACCAAGGGGGTCGTAAATCTGTGATGAAAACTTAAGCACCGTTCTCTTCGTAACTTCTGTCAGAATTGGTATATGTCTGTAGGCGAAGTTGATGACGTCTGAATCTGGATTCCATCTTAGTCCGAGCACCTTGATGACGTCATCGGCGTCCAAAACATTCTCGTGTTTCGCCGCTGTTTTCAGACTTGCACTGTTTGATGTCCATGCCCTCAAATTCATTCCAGCGTTGGATATCAACTGTCTTGCTTCTGTGAAGTGTCGCAACAACTCTTGTTCAGATTTGAAGCTTGAAATGACGTTGTCTACGTATAAGTCGCGTTCAATGACGGTTGCAGCGTTCACATGCTTATTCTGTCTAAGATGTTTCAGCAGTGTAGCGTTCAGAATAAACGGAGAGCAGGTTGCGCCAAACAACACTACCTTGAACCTGTATGTCACAAGTCGACTGTCTGGATCTGATGGGTCTTCTAGCCAGAAAAATCTCGTCATGTCACGGTCTTTCTCGTGTAGTCCGACGTGTAGAAAAGCCTTTTCTATGTCGGTGGTAACGGCGTACTGCTTCATGCGAAAACGAACAAGTATCGACGTTAGTTCGTTCAATTCGGGCGGTGTCGACTCGAGACAGTCGTTTAAGCTCGGTGAGTCACGTGACTGACGACAACTGCAGTCGTAGACGATGCGGATAGGTGTTGTAGAAGACTCTTTCTTTACTGGGTGGTGGGGAATGTAGTGTACTTCCTCTGCAGATTCTTGTTCAGGGGTTACTCTCTCGACGAAGCCACGTCTTTCCTGTTCTGCAATAATATCACCGTATGTTTTCAGTACTTCCGGTTCGTTGCGAAGTCTCTGAATCATGCCTACTGTTCTCTTCATAGTGATGTTGTAGTTAGATGGTACAATAGGGTGGTCTTGTTTCCATGGTAGTTTGGCTACATACTTCCCGTCTTCGTATTCGATGGACGTCTCCTGGTACTCTTCGAGGTACTCGGCGGACTTCCGGTCAGGCACACAGGGTGAAATACCAATACTTTCCAGCTTCCAAAAACATTCCAGTATGCTGTCATCAGGGGCACGGGACGCAATCACGTTCAACATGTGCTTGTCCGTCGGTGTTTGTGACTTGGACGGCATTGGACCTGACAGCAAGTATCCTATCTTTGACTTCACGGCGGTCGGTCCATCCCCACGAACAACACGATCTTCTACGACGTCCCAGTAATGATCTGCTCCGACGAGAAGTGAAATATGGAATGTGTTGCCTGAGACGGGATGCGCTAGCTTCAACCCTCGGAGATGTGGAAGTGCAACTACCGATCTGAGAGAAGCGCAACTGATGGGAGCCGCGATGGTCGGGACGATGAGAACACTGACTGGTATCTTCTGTCTTTTCTCTGTCAAAATATACACAGTGCTGCGTTCCATGTGCTGTAGTTTTCCACTGGTATTACCCCCGAATCCCGCGACGCTGAGAGCCTCCATTCCCTCAGACGGAAGTTGAAGTTCGTCTGCTAACTGTCTTGTTATGAAAGACCGTTGCGCGCCTTCATCGAACAATATTGCTGCATCTGTATTTATGTGTCCCGAAGCGACAGGTGCAATGGCAGTTTTCAGTAAAACCTCAGCGTGTGGAGTTCTTGTTGAAGACAGGAAAACAGCGGCTTCCGGTTCAGAATCAACTTCTGATCTTCTCTCTGGGTTCTTACAGATGGACGTGTGATGCTTCCGGTTACAGTTCTGACAGCGGCCTCGCGATTTACAGTCTGTGACTCGATGTTTTCCCAAACAATTAAAACACAGCTGTTTCTGTTTAACAATTTTTAATCTTGTCACACTGTCAGAAAATTTCTTACACTCCGAACTGTAATGAGCAAGATCACAAAATGCACACACGATTGAAGGCTTCTGTGTTTTAATTTTCGCAGGCTTGTTGCTATGAAAGTACGTAATCTGCTTACCCTTCGTAGCTGTGTGATACAATGCAGTTGCATTGAGGTCGTTTACATCCGGGAACGTGTGGGGATCTCCGCTGCCGATCTCTAAGATGTTGATTTCTTTATTAATCGCTCTTCTTAGTTCATGCAGTTGCCAGTCGTTGTTCTCGTTGATACGTGCGAGATTGCGACGTACATCTACCGGCAACTTCTCCAACACGACTGGCACTAATAAACTCCCATACATGTCTTGATGCTGGCCTAGTGACTCAAGTCCCCGAATGTAGGTTTCCATTTTGTCGTCAAACAGCCTTAAGCTAGCGACGGACGGTGTAGGTGCTGGCAGTTTTAACAAGGCTTGCATTGTTGCGTGAACGATTTTGCAATGTTGCCCGTACCTCTCACGTAGAAGCTCAACAGCGCGCGTGTAGTTCGCATTTGTGAGCGCGAATCCTTCTACTGTCATGGCGGCCGCTCCCTCTAACTGTGCTTTTAAATAGCCAAATTTCTGAACGTCTGTTAAATAACTGTTTGAATGAATTGACGATTCAAAAGAGTCCCAGAAACTTTGCCATTGCAGTAAATCGCCGTCAAATGTAGGCAGCGTAAGTTTGGGTAATTTAGTACACTGAGTAGATGATTTACTTATCTTTGGTTCTGGCTGGCTGTTGTTGTTTGATGCATTTGTGTAGATACGTTCTGCCTCTAGTGGCTGTGAAGCGGAAGCGGATGTCTGTGGCGTTGTGTCTGTGGTTTCTCTGTTCGGTGTGTCAGTGCGGCGTTGTAGAAATTTCTTGTATTTTCGTAGCTTGATCTCTACGTCCACGGTGTATTCTTCTATTTCGACAATTTCTTCAGGCGTGTCCGCGGCGTCGGTGAGCGAAAGGATCTTCTCGTTGATGTTGTGAAGAATTGCGATTTTTTCTTCCACTTTTTCTATAAATGTTTCTATGTTTTCAAGATGGTCCTCTTCTTTCGCTTCTTCTAATTTATTGACAAAACTGTCAATAACTCTTCTGAAACCTAGCCGTTGGCCTAAATACTTCTCTAGTGTCGTCTGCATTTTTTCTTTGGTCATGGCACCAATTTCGTGGCGATCGTATAGTTTTAGATTATTTAGTACTTCGCTTGTGAGAAAAACACAACCAGCTTCGACCTTTACTATTTAATGACTAGTGACGTTATAATAACAACATACATAAAAAATGACGTAACGAAAACGTACACAATCGCGGCGACGTCGTACGACGTCGCGCCAAATAATTGTTCACGACAATAGTTATTGTAGAATGAGAGCCTAGGATAGCAGCTATGAGAGCATCAGTAACTGACTAACAGCTATCAGAAGTATGCCAGTTATTGTGGAATGAGAGCCTAGGATAGCAGCTATGAGAGCATCAGTAACTGACTAACAGCTATCAGAAGTATGCCAGTTATTGTGAGATGAGTGCCTCAGACAGCAGCAATGAGTCAGCCAGGTACCTTTACCTCAGGTACACGCCCACAGGAGTTGCTGCTATGAACAACACTCAGTATAATACATTTGTTAATAATCTTTCTTAAGTTGGTTTACAACAACATAAAATTTAACAAGGCATATTAGCACTCAGCTACAAAAAGTGCTGATCCTGAGCAGATGGCTCCCAACAAGAGCTGGCTGATCTGGATCTACACTACTTAAATAAGTCTGATCAATTTATGCTTAGCAGGTTAGAAGATAAATACATGCTCAACATTTTCAAATCAATTGTTGTTTTGAAACAGTTACAAACCTACTAAACCCGCAAAGATCTTAAATTATTTTAGATCCAGAACTACAAGCCCTCGTTGATATCTGTCAAACAGCAACATGTCTTTTGTCTTTAGCTTGCAATTATGTTAGTAAATATTTTTATTATAAACGTGTTCCTTCCACATGAGAATCTATAATGTATGTGGCTAGATTGGGACATTATATCAATATGATTCAACGTCAAGTCATCAATATGCATAATTTGAACCAATTTAGCCATGTACATAATATTTGTGTTTCAGGTTCTAAGGTGCTCCATTTCAATCAGTCTTTTTTAGCATGCTGAAATTTTATGCTTCGCTTCTTCATATTTAATTAACATTTAAATGGAAACCATTACCGTATTTAATGAGAAGTCAAACAAAACTACTTTTAGCAACACAATTAGCCAGGTACCAATATCTTGAATTCCTACACAACAAATTTTTGCAAAGAGTGTTTGCATATTATCAGTTATTTTTGTCTTAAGAACCTTGTGGAATGCTAGCCTGTCTTCCAGATCTGCCAGTGGTTGTTCCCAGCCATTACACAATTCCTTTCCAGCAGAACTGTTGTTTTTTTTCTCTCTCCTGGCACTACTTTTTCTCTTGTCCATCATACGAAAATCTAGAGAGAAGCTATGTGGTGAACGTAGGTTTTCATCATCCCCTGTCTTATCCACAATACCTGCTGGCATGCTGCTAACATCAAACAATAATCCTATACAGCTTCACATTAATTAACAAGTGTTTGAAAAGTAAATAATGATTTTACGAGGACAAGTTTAGTAGATAATTAATATCAACATCTCTCTGATTCTATATCATAAAATCATTCTAACCATTAATTAATTCTCCTTATAATCAATTCTGATGCATTCATTAATTATCTATCCTTATTCTTGGCTTCTAGCTAATATCAACATGCAAACATATATTTATAGAAACAATAGCTTAGACATGGATAGACAGTTAATAGTAGGATTAAGACTCTGGATCCACACTATTTGCTGAGGCCTGATAAATATGTGACAATCTAGTCACAACTAGGCAGGTAATCATAATAAAACCTCTTTTCAGAACAATCAGACTAATATCTGTTCTTTTTTTTTTTATTGCTAATTTACAGTAAATTTATTTTCAATACAGAATAATTAAATATAATTCTTTATGGCTACAACTTATATAAACAAACATACAGCAAATTTACATTCTGAAACCTAATATATATTATTCCACTGAGTGAAGTATTTACCTAGTTATAAACATACATATTTTTATAAAATATTTAAAATGTCTCGTGAACTTTTTGCAGTGGTCGAAATTAGTGCTTGCCCGACAGCAAAAAACTTGTAGATTTTCTCTGGGGCTAGTAAAAATTCCCAATTTACTAGCCCGACAGCTTTTACGATCCAGATCGTTGAACAATCATTATAATTTCATTTACAATTCGTAAACAAACTTTTGAGCTGTTTATTTCATTCGGCAAGCTGTCGCTTGTATCATAAACGTGTTATACCCACAAAACTGATAATATGTTTATTGTGCAGGAACCACACAGTATTCTGGTTCCCACATGGTACATAATGTTCTATACCAATAAAAATCAGCTGGGCAACAGAACAAAATGGCAGAGAAAATAAAACTGAAATATGTTTTTGTGCAAAACCCGGGAAAAATACCCTGAAGTTGCCAGGCGAATGATATTTAAATGGTGTTTTTTCTATATTTGTCTTTTTTTTAAGATTTATTTGTAAATTAAAACAGAATTTAATACAGACTAGTGGATTTTCTTTTCGGCTGTTGAAAATTGCTTACATACTAGCATGACATGCTTATAAATTTCAATCCTAATTTCTATGACTGTTCTTGAATCAAAGCAAATAAAGTTCTCATTAAACTTATACATGTAATACAGCACATGTAATAAAAATATTTAAGTATGTACAGATCATTTTATGGATGAAACTTGGGAAGACACAGCAGTATGGATAATATATGATGTCCTTAGTCCCTTGATTAGATTGTACATTTACATTAATTGTGTCTTTTAAATTCAATTTTGATGTCTGTTGAAATCATGGATCATGAAGCTTTGTCTGCTCACAAAACTTAATTTAGCTAAGCACAAATAGAACAAGTTGAAAAGTGTTTCTCCAAATCAGTCAGCTTCCATTTATGAATACTGCTTTGTTCCCAGGAATATACTCATACAAAATATTAATTGAATAAAGGTGTAGACAAACACCTAGTTAATTTAAGCTTAGGATAGAAATTAATGTAGTATGCTAACAATTAAACAGCCTTAAATAATTAGCCTAACAATTTACATAAAATCTCCGCTTAAACAGTCTGCGACTGGTGTACTGTCGCCAGACTAGGCTGTCAATTTACATTGCTATCATAAGTTTGTTTAAATTGATGTCAAGCGGCTAATCAGACCTCAATTTCCTCTCAATAAATTTAAAATGAGGTCAGCACCACTGTATTAGTAATTCAATGGGGAAACCTATAGAACTGTTTAAAAATGAAAGTCCTGCATGCACTGCGGTATTACCTGCTGCACTGTGGTATTTCCTGTTTCAAAAAAAATAGTTTTTAAGACAACGGAGAGCAGTGTGAATAAAGTGACTTTTATGATTTTTGTATTAGATGAACCATTTTTTCTCAAATGGTAACGACTCTGCTTTCAATGTAGTGAACATAGGCAGAAGGTTTAGGGTCGAGAACAAAGATTACTGACCAAGTTTATTGTCTGAGAGGTGGTCCCTATCAACCTATACTGGTGATATCACGAGTTATATTTGATGCTTTGTATTGCTATGGGATTTTTAACTGTGTGCCAGGCCTTTTGTTTCACATCCTATCATGAAAATTTAGAAACTACCTTTTGTCATGCTGGAAACAGGAATAGTGTAACTTATTTGGTCAGTCAGCCACAATACACAAAAACAATGTTGATTTATCACTTAATATTGTATGTGGGTACCTGTAAAGTAAACCAATTAATTAAGAAATGTGGGTTTATCTTTGCATGTTTAATTTTTAAATTAGTTCCTTATCACAACTTGATACTAGTATTGAAAGGTATCTGTCTCATATAATGATACAGACTGTACAAGGGGAGTTATTTATTGTTTATTTTGGAGTCATGCCATAATAAGCACAATTATGAAGTCAATGTTATGTTTACACAATAGGCCTGAGAAATAGCCTGGATCTGGCAATGAACATAGCCAGCAGATAGAACATTCAATAACCCTTAACACAGCCAGACCACAGAACAGTCATTAACCATTAACATAGCCAGACCAGAGAACATCCATTAACCATTAACATTCTGTATTTGTTAATTAGCCATGCCTCAAAGTCATAGTTAATTGCTAACAACTTCAACAATTTGTTACGAGACATTAGATTGGGATGTAGATGCCGCCAATAGTGTACATTCTGACTAATCAGTTTCCAACATAAAGTGACTGATCTGGATCACCATTATTAGTCTATGCCAGATCAACTGGTATCAGATGAGGAGTTAATCAGCCACATTATAACTTCAGCCATCCTAGATTCTTATGTAAAAGAAAAAAATTAAATGAAAAGCAGACATATAGATAGACATATGCAGCAAACTTTAAATTGCTGATCCTGACAAGTCATCTACTTGTACAAGACGGCTGATCTTGATCTACACAATCTACCGGTACCAATGCCTGATCAACCTAGGCTTACTAGGTTAAGGGTTAACAGTACTCACACCAACCACACTAATGCACTATCAGTTTCTACAGTATTTCTCCTGAGTTATGTATTAAGTATGTGGGGATATAAATAGAAGAGGGAAACCATAATGAACCATTGTTCTTTACCAGATAGACATATCTAATATATCAGCCTCCAGCTTAAAATAGGTAGTTAGTGAAGATACTTCTTGCACCTTTGTCTAACAGGTCAGTAACATGCAACATTTAAAGGTGGTATCCAACAGTTTGGGCCAAACTTTTCATTAAACAACCAAATAAATTATTGTTACCTGAGTAGGTCTCGAGAAATTATGTTCATTGATGTCCTACACAAGTGTGAAAAGTGAACTATTACACCACAATCTTCATTACAAAAATGTATCTCCTATCTGAGCCATGCTGCAGAGTTAGCACTAATTAAAGTAAGAAAAGCATGTGACTTATCTTTAAGCTCATTCACGCCATCCTCTTTGATGTCGATGTCTCATTTCAGTAGAAATCCCAATGGTTCTTATATATGGATTTGAATAGAATGAACATTTTATGTGTTGACTAATGAGTTTTACTGCCCTAAAATTAAGATACGGATGAAACTCGTCTAAACTACAGTATGAATTTTCTGCAGAAATTATGCACAAATACCCCAAAGTGAGGTCAGATACTGTTACATATATTTGACAACGACAAACTGTCAGATACCACCTTAAACTCTTAGCTTGCTATACTTTGTTAAAAACCCAGGCTCAACTCTCAGTATTATTTTGCTTTAATATTACATATGTTACATGTTTGATATACATCTGAGACTGAGCAGCAAAAAGTGTCGATCCTGATCAGATGGCACCAGCAGGGAGCTGGCAGATCTGGATCTACACTTTTTGCCTAAGCCTTATAAATATGCGAATAGCAGGCTAAGAGTTAATACCTCATTGAAATCCTACACAGAACTTCCTTACACTCAACTTTCTGATGTTAAACTTAATGAAATGATAAGTTTCCTTAAAATTTTACAAGCCCTGAAAATCATTCTAACATTTTCTATTAGATTGTGATTTATCTCCCCTTCCAAACCAGATCTCCCATCCCTGTTGTTAACAGAAGTCCCTGTTATCCAACTCTTCAAACAGATTGTTGGCTAAAGCCAGTCTTACAGCTTTATTGCCGATTTAAATTACTACACTGTAACTTTAATAGACTTAGATAGTCAAAACCATATATCAAATTTAAAGGGTTGTTTGTTTATTGGGTTAATCGTCCCACCAACAGTATTTCAGTTATCTGGAGACAGTGTCCACTTGAAGCATATACAGTGCTGCCATCACTGTGTATAGCATGCCATGATCACTTGGCATGATACCACACCCAGTCACATTATCCTGACACCGGGTCAACCAATTGTGAAACTCCCCTTAATTGCTTAAAGTGTTAGCAAGGGAGCTATACCCCTACCAATTTTTTTAACGACTTTGGTATGTCCCGGCCCAGGATCTAACAAGTTGCCTCCTGTACCTGGGGCCCAATGCTCTACCGATTGCACTACCAGGTCCGGTCAAAGGTTTGTAGGATGGCACAGATACACTTGGCCATATATAGGAAACCTTTTTTCTTTTTTAAACATGCTGTCTAGCTTCTTTTTTTTAAACTTTGAAATAGAACAATAAATGCAGCTTTTCAACCAAGATTTAAAAAAAAGGTCAGTAGAAAAGGATTTGGCTCTATTTAACCATAACATACAATCACCACATTCTGGTCTGGATATTTTAAATGATTTTACCAAGGCCTGGGTCCATCAGAGTTAGTTCAGGTCAATAGATAAATACAGATTGGCCAGTCAGTGTTTATCTTTTAGTTCCAAAATATAATGGACTCAAAATCAAAATAAAAGTGATTCTTCCTGTAACAATTATTCTGGAAATTGATCACCAACAATTTGTGGCCCAGTTTTCCCTGTAGTTTATACTGAACACTAGCTGCTGTAGATGTTAGAGGCCTATCAGCAGATCCTAAATAGAGCAGTTTAGTCCAGGTAGATGTATACAAGAAGGGCTGGGGAACAGACTTGTGGTGGGGGCAGAATTACCTTGGGCATGAGTCATCACATAAGGTGAGGCACTGGTTAAAGAGAATGTAAGGGGCAGGTCCGCTAGGGCGGCAGGTATATAGGGCACAATGTTTCAGACAAGAATTACTGAGGAAAATGAAAGTAAATGGTAATTTTATAGCTCTTTACCAAGATCTTTCAAGGGTTTGTCATTTTTTTTCTTCAAAAATTTACTTTTATTTCATTCAGAAACTGATTTAATTAGACTGTAGTTTATTTAAATAATTATATTTCCATATGTCAGTCAACAAGACTGGATTCTAACTTACACAAAATAAATGCATGAATCCAAATAGTTCCGTTACAAGGACTTTAATCATCAGTCACTGAACAAGTAATATATTAGAGAGGTTTTAGGCAACAATGTTGATGAAACTGTACATATTACTATAACCATTAATTGTTCTGGAAGAACACCCCTCCGGCAACGCTTGTATTAACTCAATGACATCAAAGTTGTTCAAGTGAGGCAGATGTAACAGTCCTTAACAATTATATATAAGTGGCACAAATCATCCTTTCATACTAATGAAAGCTTGGTTTTTTGTTTTTGTTTTTAACAATTTGACAATATTTTTGTTGATACCTTTTTATCTTAATAATAAAAAATAAAATATGAAGAAAATAAAAAATAAAACATACTGACATCTTTCTTTCAGTATGAATAGTCATGAAGTTGAACAAAAGTTGATTCACATGAAAAAGGGGTTATAATAGAGCTCAATATGACAATCATTGTCACAATGAATCTTTGAACAATCCTTTGTTGTTGTAAAAAGCTTTTCATTGAAAAAGAGCAAGTAAGCATTAATAATGGCATTTATTTGAAAATAGAATAGCTGAATAGAAATCCAATTAAAATCATTGTATACAAATACATAGTGTGATTTGTAATTTTATTAGCATTAAAGAGATAAGAAAATTCAATATAAATTAATGAATGCTTTACATAAATTTCCAGTGTGTATTCAGCATAATTTATGATACCACATTTTAACCCTTGTCAATAAGGGTGGGGTCATTAAACTTTGATCACAAACATTGTTCCTATGACAATATTAACTGGAGAGAGTGTTACAAAGTTTTCATGGCAGGTGGTTTGTTTTGTTCTGGAGTATAATGACCCGTGTACTGCAGATTAGCCATTAAGGCAGTGATGCCAACTCTGGCAACAGAGTTAATATTTAGTGACTGCTAATGCACTTGACCAGAAACAAAAAAAAAGATACTTTCATCCGAATATCATGAATTTCAGATTAAAATAACATTTTTAATTATAATTTGACATTTTTCTTTTCACATTAAATATAATAATCTCCTTAACACAATAGCAATAACCTAACTTAGAGACATTTTTCATCATAAGGTCATACCCACCGGTAACAGTAGACAGAAAATTATTCTACATTTTGCTCTGTGTACATTAATTATAAAGGCTTGACTTACACGAGCACTACCCACCCTATATGGGACAGACCCATATCCACTACTGGCGCTGCCAACACTCGAGATGCTACTAGTAGAGCCGGACCTAGAGCTATACCCAGACCCGAGCCCTGAGCTCAGTCCCGATGGGTACCCTGGAGTTAGCGGGTTGACATATGCTGAAGAACCTCCACCAGTGTAGGGATTCGAGTACAGACTGCTGGTATATGAGCTGGGTGAGCCAGAGTT
The DNA here is from genome assembly GCA_007844125.1 of Sinonovacula constricta. Taxonomy (NCBI): domain Eukaryota; kingdom Metazoa; phylum Mollusca; class Bivalvia; order Cardiida; family Solecurtidae; genus Sinonovacula; species Sinonovacula constricta. The sequence continues at coordinate 7,470,764 of CM017556.1, forward strand.
CATGGACCCTGAGCCAGTGAAGCCGAGACTTGAACTCCCAGCATATTTGGTCAGAGGGCTATAGCGAAACGAGCCATTTCCGTACGACATTGTTAAGGTAATAAATGACTCAATCAGCAAGTGAGGTAGATGTATAAATAGAAACTGTGGAGGAAGGATTTACAATACATACATTGTCATATCACAGTAACTGCCACATTTTGTACCTAAGGCTTTATCTCTATTCTAACAATGCACAAAATTTCAAAACACCACACAAACACTCGGTACTCCCTTTCACATTTCTTCCAACAGGATGCCCATGTTGAAAAATATACTTGATCACTTGAATCCAGTTATCCAGATATAAAATTATATAAAAACTTCCAAAGCACTTTTACTGAATCCAACTTTATAGCCATTTACAACCTGTATTCCAACAGGTGTACACAGTGTTCACACACTAACTTTCAACATCACAAACAAAAGTGTTAAGGGTTAATTTCCTTAAACTCAAATTGGACCATTCCCAAACCTTAAGGTCGCAGACCAATATTGTTTATCCAAGTCTCCAAAGGTATTCACACATTTTGTTTAATCAGTCATTTCAATTGCAATAAGGCGCCCAATTGTTGGTAATAGACTTTTGTTAATCAGCACAAGCAACGTTTCGTAAGTGCCTACCTGTCGAAAGTCCTACTTGACTGTGAACAACAGAGCAGAGGTCAATCACTAGTGGCTGGTCATTTTTATCCACTTAAATCAGTGACTTTTGTTAATTCACAGCTATAGAATAATACTCCACATTGTTTGTCTAATAATTAAGAAGAAGAAATACACACTGAAAGTCATTATAAAATAGATTCACTCTGTCTGAATAATCCTCATTTTTTTCTCTCCAAGATTCATTATCTTGCTTTGTAATTTCTCACTAAAACAGTACAACAAAATAAATTAATAGTTTTTTATACCCTGTATTTTTTTTTCTAATTCTACCATTCAAACTATTTTTTCAAGTAGTGATTCCTCTAAAAAAAGAGTAAATAACAAAAATAATTGAATATTTTAAGTGAGGAAAGAGAAAAAAAAACGAAAGTTAGCCACTGAAAGTGTTATCAACCTCCACTTATACACCATTGTTGCCTCACTAGCTGATAATTCTGGCAGGCTGGCAATACAGTACGCTGGATGTATGGTTTTCCATTTCTCCCACAATCTTACTGCTTAATATAAAGACCTTCCAAAAATACCAGCTTCCCAATTAACACACTCATAAGGGGCACTGTGTTTTACAGGTCCATTGTTCTCACATAGAGCCAACAAGGAGAGCAAGCAGTCCTGTAAATGAATGTCCTATACCCTACTACTGATATTGAAAACATCCTAGTTAGAGAATACATGTCATGTATTGAGAATTCCTCTCATGTATTATGATTAGACCCCCAGAGTTCTGCCTGTATGTTTGGGTCTGTATACATAAGGGAAGGGGAAAGAGAGGAGATTTGAAGTGGCATACAGGGATGTCTGTGGGCTGTAGATTGGCATAGAGGTGAGAGGAGAATGAGGGGGGGGGGGGGGGGGGGGGGCTTATCAGCACTTCTTACAGTAGCCCCAAGTTATCAGGGTGGATAGACAGGCACTGCATTAGGTGTTGCATCTGATGAAGAATGGTTGTAATATATGTAATATAGAGAACTGTAAACAATGGTAAATGCTTTAATGTAACTGGACAGTGACAATAATGAAGGGTGATGGAAACAATGATTAAGTTGCAGATAATGATTTTGATGAAAGGCTGATGATAAAGCAGTAGTGTTTAAAAAAAAACAACGTAAATCATAAGCACAATTACATACTGGTTATACAACAGTTAGCTGCTACCAAATTGTTAATGGCTACAATAGAATAATATAGTCACTCCAGTTAACCTTTTGTTTAAATATCAAAATATAAAGGAAAAAGTAATAAACATATTATTATGAACAAATTATTATGATAATTTATCTTATGATGATAGAGGGGACTTTGATGATAATGATGATGAGTGTGATCCTGATGTTGATGGTGGTGGAGATGATGATGGTGGTAGAATAACCAAAGAATGTTTAGAACCACTGATGCCAGGCAAGCTGGAAAGCTTTCACATTTGGAAACTATTCAGCCAATGAGGGTCTCAATCTCACAGAAGAAAGTGATTACTTGCATCAATTAAGAAGACCCCAAACACATGTCTGGGAAGAAACACCAGAGCAAGGATGGCCAGCTGGAAGACCTTTTTGCCTTAAGTCCTTGTCACGAACAGGACTCGAACACATGCATCAAGAGGCTTAGCAGTCAGAGGAGTTACAAGTTGGTGACTCTACGTCATGGGAGCGCCCCCAATTATGATGATGGTGGTGATGTTAATGGTGGTGGTGGTGATGATGATGATTATATGACAATCAGGATAATGAAGAGTAATCTATTGTCAAGACTTATGCAAATAGTGGAGATCCAGATCACCTAGCATATGGCGAAGAGCTTTTGAATCAGGGTCTGCTCTATTTGCTGTGGAGTCTCTGTCTGCATGTTGTTACCTACTGCATGGAGGTGTAAGAAAAAGTAACTTAAGATTGTTTATTACTTATACAAAAATGTAGCATAACGGTAAATGTCAGCTCCATTATGTTTACATCATCTGTTGTCTGGCAGATAGACAAACAATGGGTTCATCTTGCCTAGTCCCAGACATAACACCCTTGGACAATGGCACAGTCGTAATATAAGCGGCACAGGAGGGGGGATATTTACCATATGAAAGGGGTGCAATGAAGGGAGATATTTACTATATAAAGAGGGGCAGGAGGGTAATCATGAACTTGGGTACAACAGTCTGCTGATAAAATGAGGTATGCACCTGCATGGAAGAAATGATCCAATTCTGGTATTATGAGCACATGCTGATGTGTGGGAGAATTAGGTAAAACAGCTTTGTGGTTTCAGGGTGTGGATAGGATACAGGGGGTGTCAGCAAAGTAAATATTCAACCTGACTCAAAGAGAATGAAAGCCAGTGTTGAACCATGTTGAATGGTAGGTGTCAGATGGGCAAACATTGTCATTTGCTGTGAAAGTGGTCCAGAATCAGGAAGAGAACAAACTGGAAATTGTTCATCAGAAAAATGCAGTTAAAAGAGTCTATAAAAAAGGGATAACTGTCAGAGGAACAGTCCACCATTAAAACAATGCAAATAGTGAAACAAATGAAATGGTGGGAAGATACAGCAACAGAATTGTTATTCCTTAAAGCAGATTTGCCAATATACCTAAACAGCATCAAGGAGAAAACTTTTTAAGAATGACTCATCCTTCAAACAACAAAGCAAATGATAAAATGGCAAGAATGTTAACACAGTAAGTATTCTAGAGAACTTTGGGTGAAAGTGGTTAACTAATGACAGGATAAAAATAGTATGTAATGCAAGAAACAATGACAGAGTAGTTAAACAGAAAAAAAAAGGTTTTCCACTCATCAACAATGTCAGGGCAGACAATGCAATCATGAACAAGAGTTTGTTCCAGCATAATCTTTGCACCTTAGTTTCACTGGGAATAATGTACCAGCTTCAATGAAGTGTACAATTGATGAATATAAACCAACCCTGCCTTTACTGTGTAAGCATGGGATATCTAACAATCAGTTAATTAAAATAATTAAAATAATTAAAACAGCATGTAACAGATAAATCTGGAGTAAAAAACAAACATGTAGTGACCCATCCAATAAACATACAACCATTAAATTTCTTATTTCCTTTGTTTTAAAATACCTTTCAGTCACATAAATAATAGGGATGTCCAGCTTTATTCACCTCTTGAGCCACTATCGTCCTAAACGTGAGCTGTAATAACTTTATCCAATTTCTTAACCACTGAACTATGTTACTGAATTTAAGGACGCTGATGACTGAAAGGTAGAATGGCCAACTTGTAATTCCTTTGACTGCTCAGCCTTTCATGGCTTGAATTCATGTCCTAGTCTGAGAAAGGGGCCTGTGAGGTGTTCCAGCTGACCAGTGATTCTACCCAGACACATTGGGGTACCAAGAAAGCTGAATTTCACTCTAATTACCATAACTGTGCAGCTGTGGTACTAAAAAAAACAACAACAAAACAACAACATTGAATTGGATATCACATGACTGTGTGTGTACAGTGGCCACCACTACTGTAAGTGCTATTACCAGCCAAGAACTTCACTTCTCAAGGTGTGCTTAAAGTATGGACACTTTAACTTCAGAAATGTCATTAATGGGTACTAGACGGAACATTTCAAAACAGAACACTTCAAATGTAAGGAGATGCATATAAATGTCAAAAATATGCCTTAGGAAAATTTCCACCCAAATTGTAAATAAAAACTCAAAATACTTCAGCCTTAATTAAGATACTTCTGACTTGTTTTCTTCTTGGCCATTTAAGCAATTGAAAAAAAATAATTTGTTTCATGACAGCACATTACTGAATTAAACTTAATTATACAAGTAATCCAAAGCTAATTTTCCCTCTTAATGCTTTCGAGTAAATTCTGACAGTTTTCAATGCCAACATTTTGCAAAATATTTTAACTGCTAATGTGATATTTAAAATAATAAATTACTAAAAGGTAGGAGCACAAACTAGACAAAAATCAAGTTAAAGCTTTTAAAGCACCACAACCTTTTACTAGTTCTGAGCAAGGCAACTGAGGTTGAAATACAACTTGGAACTGTTTTACAGCTACTCAAAGAAATTAAAAACAATAAAAATTCCAGGAACCCTTTAGCATGCTTCTTGCCTTGTACATTTGCAGGCAAGCGTGGGAACTTGGGATGCTGCATGTTGAGCATATAAATAGATATCCCAGGTATAATGAGGCCCACATTAGGTAGAATAACCATTAACTCACTACAGTTACATTAACTAGCATTTAAATCCAACAGTTAAAAACTTCATGCTTAGGGAAAACACAGAGTAATACTAATGTAACTCAACAGAAAGTGGTGTAGATCCTGATTAGAGAGGTTCCAATAGAAGCTGCCTTAACAGAATCCAGACTATTTGCCTAAGCTTGATAGCCTCATTTTTTGAATGCTAACAGCCAATTAGACCCTCAGCAGGGCACAAGAAGTAAGCTAGAGACATCAGAGGATCACAGCTTGGTAAATGATAAGCATCCTTCATCTTCCCACCAAATGTACGTCCATGTACTTGATCAAACCTGGTTAGGAATCTCATTCTTAAGTTACTTTTTGTTTATCAAGTTGTACCTAATAAACATAGTAGTAAATGTTGGAAGGTGCCCTACAAACCTTTTGCTCCCTCCAAACATGCTGTATGGTGCCCAGTCAACATATTGCTCTTTGAAAACATGCTCTAAGGTGCCCTTTATTCTCCTTCAATACATCAAAGCAAAATGATCCTTTTGATATAGCTTTTTTAAAGCTGTATCTCATTTGTAAATTACTGAAAGCTATCAGGTGCATACAGCAGTTTACAACTTAAACACCATAACTTTCCTTTAGAGATACTAACTATCTTTATATGAACTTTACTTTTACAGGACAGGACCCTAGTTGGTATTGCAAAAAGGAAGCATACTGTTTTAAGTTATGTTTGAAATAGTCATTCTTAAGGGAATATATATATTTTATTAACAAAACACACATTTCTGCAGAGCAGAGAGAAAACCTAATGTTTACATCTACCAAACAGAGCTCAAGCTAAAGCTATATACAATTACATGTACATATATATATGACAAGAAAAGGAAAAAGTGCTTCATACAAACAGTTTTCTAATCTGATGTAAAGATTTTATATATTAACCTGTACAAATCTAGAAGCTCTGTTTTAAGTTCTCAATTAAGATAGGAATTATGTTAAAATATAGTAATCTAGATGATCTGTTTTGTTACTGTGTTAAATTGTGATGAATAACAAAACTGTGATTTACTCATCTAAATTGTTTCTCATTTCATGCTACAAAGGGTTACTGAACTATGGTGTTCTGAGTCACAGGATTACAGTGAGTTGCTTGTGTAATACCAGTTCACGATGGATAAAAATACTACAACACTAATGATGCATAATAGTTCCTTTTTGCTTAGATATAAAGATTCATTGTATACACATTAATAGGATATATAAAACTTCCATCATTTGTAAATAAGTAAGCCAGATAACAGTTTAAGGTAGGCAAATATCAAAATCTTCCATTATAAAAGGACAGTTAAGACACAAAACCAATTGTATTCCACTATCTCACATAAACAGTTTTATTTTTCCAATACACACATTTCATATTTTCTCAAGTGAGCCTAAACTCAAATATGTATAATTATTTTCATAACATATCTACTGCATTTTCCTGGCAGGTGTATATTGTATCTTACCCTGCTAAAAACATATATACCATATTAATTAAGCAAGGAATCTCCATCAAAACTTGTTGATCAATGTTTATTTGCTCAATTATCTGTCAGATCAGGCTATATACTATTTGTAACTATGTCTACATTAATTCATTCAGTAACCTATGGACACAGTTACAGGTAAACAAATTTGAGCTTAGAATGGGTTATTACAGCTATAGCATGAAAAGGGTGAAGTGTGACTGGAAAACCCATTTAGTTTGTTGTTCACTATCCAATACAACACCATGGTTACGATCATGCCTGGAATTCCCAACTGTTTTCACAGGTGGGATAAGGATATTCAAATATTTATAGAACCTTCTTAAGAAAGTTTTAATCCTTTATTATTGTTTTTGTGAGGGTTGCCTTGTTTGAAGTTGGGTACTTTATATACAAAATGTACAATAAGGCTGTATTGCAGCTGCTGCTTCCAGTAGAGTTCCAGGCAGTAGAGTCCTAAACGACTTCCATTATTTGCATTAAACATTCACAGGGTGGAATATCTTGTAAAATGTTATTATATATTTTGGAAGACAAATTTAGTTCACTGTCATTCCTGAGATATACATATATAGTGCTCAAACAAAACAACTCAAGAAATCAATCACAATTACAAGACAATGGAAGCAAACATCTATAGGATGATCAGCTTTCTCATGGACTCTTTAACATGTGTGCAAAATCGGTCACCTCGGTGTAGAGTATTTCAATAAAATATGTACCATTACTCTGTGGCAAAATATTAGACAAAGATAGAAAGAATGTTACAACACTGCATAAAATATGAAGCACCCAGAAAATGTGCCCAATTACATCATTGGGCAAACTGGTAAAGTAGAAATTATTAGTTAACATTATTAAATCATTATTTAAGTTCATTGCAAACCTTCCTCCAGAAATGTTTTTCCAATTAAAAGCAGCACATAAACCAATTGATTGTTAATGGAGATCACTAGCAAAAGCTTCCCAGGTGGAAATTTCAAGTTTTCCCAATGGAATCAGGCATAACAACTTCATGCCACACCTTTATGTACCCCAGACTGAAAGCCACATGGAAATAACATGAAATCCACATAGGTTTGCAAATATGAAACAAAAATTGCACAGGCTCCATCCCATTAAATCATGAAATGGATTCTAGCCTCATTAAAGTATGAAGCTCCTGTACAAAACATCACAACTCACAAAACAAATATTGCAGTTTTATACCATTTGATAATATTTGAGTATTGAAAACTAATATTTTAACCACAGGAATGTTTTCAAACTTTGTCAACATAAAAAAAAGACAAAACCATGATCGTTGAAATGAAGTGAAACAATAACAAAATCATGATAAAAAAAAAAAAAAAGAATTGAATAAAATTCATTCAATAAGAGGCACGATCAACAAGCATGCAATAACACAAACCATGTCTGAAGTTGAAATCGCCAGATAAAGAAACACGTTTAAACCTAATCAAAAGCAAAGAGAAAACAAAGAACTGGTTCCTTACAGCAATATTGAGGTAACGTCTCTTAATCTCTTTCACACAAATTGTCTACAACATACAAAACATACAACTGACAATCACAGTACAGTTTACTAATCATTTTTGTTCCACAGTATTATTAAAATTTGAAGACATAGTTAAGATTTGTTAACTTTTTAGTGATTGCAAAACCTAACCTACATCACAAAGTATCATTTATTATTGTGATACAACACAAGAAGTATCAAGGCAACTCTATCTATCTATCTATCCATCCATCCATCAACGCACGCACGCACGCACCCACACATAAATATGAAACAACTACATGTTGTATGCAACTCAAGAAGAGTGTTTTCACAGCCAATGTCTTACCTTGTCATCATTGTCTGCCTTATTCTCATCTTTAGTGTCATCTTTGTTATTTTCTTTGTCTTTTTCTTTATCAGCATCTTCATCATTAGCCTAAAACACAATTGGAAATGAAGACAATCAGTAACCTTACAGGGAATAATGTATCCTTACTTGATATCATAGGCCTCTAACAGAATCCTGATATAGGTAGTGTATACAGCATAACCACAACTAGAACTGTTACAGACGTGACTAATACCCTGGGACACTACCTTATCATATTATGTTCTATATATGTAGTAAAGAGCAGTGAGTTTTCAGAAATTCTTGCTTTTGAAATTACACCACAACGACATAATGATGGTCATTAAAGCAAAGTCCAGCTTCTCTTTGATGAGGAAGACACCGGCCAAATGTCTGGGTACAACCACCAGGTGTGTGCCAGCTGGAAGATATCCCCATTTAAAATTTACCTGGTCTGGAATTTGACCATTGCACAACAAGGAGCTAAAACAGCTAGTCGATTCACTATGTACCTCTGAACCTTGGTAATGACATGTGTGAATGCAAACACTGTAGACCACTACCAGGGCCTGAGGTCAGACACCTGAGCTGTAGATTGAGATTGTTACATATCATCTGATTGGTCAGGCTCAAATATTTAATGCAAATCTGTCTAATGTGTATAGATATTTGAAAAGTTTCTCAATTCAACGTGAGTTCATAGTTTGATCACATTGGCTTGTGACCTCTCTTTCAAAGGCAGGCTGCATTTGTTTATACATTATATCATTGAAAATGATCCATGGAGAACAAATAAAAATTTAATAAAAATTAACTTATTATTTTTGAAATTTACACATTTTAGAACAAATTAAAATAACAACCAGAAGTCGAATAATATTATTAAGATTGCAAAATATTGGAAAAGAACAATGATTACATATATCATTCCTTATTAAAATTTGGAACTAAATGCTAAGAAGGACTAAGCTGCATTGAGATTACAGAAAGTGTTTAGCTGTTTAATATAGGCTAATATCTAGTAGATATAAGAGCAAATGAAAGGGATTAACAGCCTAGTCTGCTTAATGGAACCTCTGAATGTAAAATATATATATCACCAAGAATGCACAAAATATCGGACAATTAAAGATTAAATTTAAAATATACCATCTTCAAAGATTTGTGCAAGTTTAAATTAATACATAGCTCAATGCATATAACTAACTCATACACTTTTTCAACACATATGTAAAAGGTTTATAAACATAGTACATAAATTATACACAATTCCCAGCAACAAACTTTGTCAAAATGCTATTGGCTATATAACATTATCAATATACAATAGTACAGTAAGCAAGCAATGACTATAGTAATAATGCAAGCAATCTTTTTAATATCACAGCCATTGTAATCAAGAAAAAAAGTCCTAAGAAAGTTTACATCATTACCAAATGAAAATACATTTTTTTTTTAAAAGTAATGTAATAATGTTTTATCCACCACCAATGACAACAGGGAGGGATCCATTACATAAGGTTGAGAATAAGAACGGTTTTCAAATCACTTTAACGAAAGGGAGATAACTAGAACATACCAACATTTGTTTACGATCACCAAAATTTAGTGCATTGTGCTACCATTTAATGAAACACTTTTTTTCCATGAATTTTAAGTAACGAGTGCACTAAACGTGGATACCTTAGCAGAGGTATCTTGAAATGATGGTCAACTTAACTGCAAAATCTTGTCTACTACATTTTACGTACCAGTAGCTAGGATTAACAAAGTTTTACAAGTGATGCATTGACTTAAAAAACAACAAATAATTAAAAAGTTAATTTATGTCTATTCTAGGTGTTAAATGATTAAAAATTAGGAACATTTAAATCCTAAAAAACCCCAACCCCCAAAACATAAGCCAGAATGTGCCTAGACCATTATAAGCAGAACATAATTTAAAAAATAACATAAAAAAGTATAGTAGGCTTAAAAATGTCTATGCATGAACTGATATAGTAAATCAATTAATTAGTAGTCCTGCCAATTATATGTTACAGTACCAATTAACCAATTTCAATATTAATTTGCTGCCTCCTGGGGTAACTATAGGCCTGCGAGCCCCTATGTATAAATGCCATGATATCAGTATGGTGCAGATCACGCTAGAATAGTGCAATGGTAACCTACGTCCTGGGAATACATTTCTCTGATTGATTTGGCCGTCTGGATCCAAGAAAAATGATACAAAAAATAAAATAGAATCAAATACTACAAAGCATGAACTAGAAAAACAAAACAAACACAGAGAAAAAAACATGCACAGATTAAGTAAAATGTTTTATGAGTTACAAAATGAAAAAATGAAGTTAGAATATCTGATTAACTTAATAAAAAAAAGCAGAATTTGAAATGATATATGGAATAATGTATTATTGTTAGTAGTAGTGGAGGAAGAAATATGTCTGCGTAAAATTATTGGAGCATTGCAGGTCAGCTGGAGGATCTCTACATGGGTTGTTGCCCTGAGCTGGACTTGATGGAGTGCGGGGCTTAGGAGTTACAAGTGGGCAACTCCAACCAGGAGTGGGCAACTCCAACCAGGAGTTACAACTCCAACCAGGAGTTACAAGTGGGCAACTCCAACCAGGAGTGGGCAACTCCAACCAGGAGTTACAAGTGGGCAACTCCAACCAGGAGTGGGCAACTCCAACCAGGAGTTACAAGTGGGCAACTCCAACCAGGAGTGGGCAACTCCAACCAGGAGTTACAAGTGGGCAACTCCAACCAGGAGTGGGCAACTTCAAAAAGGAGTTACAAGTGGGCAACTTCAAAAAGGAGTTACAACTCCAACCATTCTGCAGGGTCGCCCCTTAAACTTTTGTATTTCTTATAAACAATAAAGCACAAGGAATAAGGATATGCCTCCTAAAAGAACAATAAGCTTTAACAAATATTTCCCAAGAATTCATAACTTTCAACAATATCAACAGACTATAAAGGAATTCAATTATATATGCAGGTACAAATGTATACAAATATTCCATTGAATGATGAAATGAGATGGAATCTGCAATAAAAAGTGCAAGCAGTTTGATAGGCCAACAAATGGGCAGATACTTTATCAGGAGTATATACATATCCAATAAAATCAAAAACGCATTAAAGAATTTAGTGTCAATACACACCTCTGGTGTAAAATTTTCTATGCCCGTAGATCTGCGTTCCCGTCGAAGCCGTCTGTTTTTCATGGCCGTAGACTCTGGTCGTCTATCCCGGTCTTGTTCTTTCTCAGGTTTGTCTGAGGTTAAATCTGTTGTGTCTTCTAGAAAACAAATCCAATCAATAGGATTTATATGAACAAGTGTTCTGGTTATAGATTACATTAAATCGAGATAAATATAACGTTACTAATTCAGGACCTTTAGCAAATTGTCACCAATCCTGTAGGAAAAAAACCATTAAATGTGAAAATGTAGATACAAAAAGTAACATTTTAGACTACTGCTTTGTTAGTTAGCAGCATATGAAAAAAGCAAATACAGGCCATAGTAATTACATTTATTTGAATTTTGTTATAAGAGATTTTTACAAAGTATAAAAAAAAAACACACAACAATATTTTAACTTTTGTTTCAACACAGCACATTACTTTCTAGATGATGCTATAATGAATAATATTTTTATAGTAACAGACTGAAAACTTATTTTTAAATGAAATTAAAAAAAATAAAACCCGTTATTTCAATTTCAACTACCAACAAAATAATGGTAAAAACGATGGCAGTAACTAAAAGTTCAGTCATAATGTTATGCATTAATACTCCACGAAACTCACTTCTATCCCTGCGCAGTTCTACACGTGTGGAGGCATCTTCTTCTGCTGAACGTATTCTGTCACTACGTAATGATGTGGAGCGCTGCAGATTCGTGCTGCCACCTATACTAGAGTTTCCAGTTTCAGCAACTGACAAGGCAGCCCGATCACGCTGGCTGCGAGGTATGTAGGCTGAAATTCACAGGTATAACATGTAACTATTGTTTGACATAAGTTTGCCACAAATCGCATTAGATGATAATGCTCAGATTAATAACTCTTCTTCTACATGTATTTATATCAAGAATCTAGGTGGAGATTACCACTACTCTAACATGCTAAGCAAACATTACCAGGCTATGGCAAAAAAGATCCAGAAAAAACAACTTCTGCTTGGAGCTACCTGTTCCAAACCCGCACTAATTATTGTAATATTTTTTTATCATTTATAAGCAAATGTCCAAGTTTTGTACTCAATAAGTGCAGCATGGTAAAGGTTAAAGAGGTACAAACGACACACATTACGTTATTGATTATGGCCCCACCCAAAGGTGGAGGAAGACCCATTCTTTAAGTACCTGACAGTTTCATCTGTCTTTAAGTTTGACATGAATACACATAATAAGGAAGTGAGAGGTTTTAACAGAACACAAATCACTCAGCAAGGCTTTGAGTTGATCTTACAGTAATACAACTTATAACAAACTCTACAACCCAATCCAGATATATTCTTAGATAGAATTCTACACCATGAGTCTCTACTACTCTTAGCTACTAACTTTCAAGTTAATGAGAACAATAAAGTAACAACTTACTTGAATCTGCATACAGAGTTGATGCTGGAGCACTGGCAGATGGATCTACTCGTGATCGACGGAAACTGGAAGCGCGAGAGGTTCCTGTGTCTCCGCTTGTATCGTTGGTCCGCATCTCCTTAGAGAGTCGCCATGACGAAAGGGAATCTGCATCAGTGCTTGAGTTTGCTCGACGGACTGAGGACGAGACACTAGTATCACTAGAAAGTCTACTGTCTTTATCTTTATCACTAGACAAGGTGGTGGTGGTGCTGGTGGTGGTGTCACCACTCGAATCCTGAGATTTCTTGTCGGAGGCAGTGCTGGATGTGGTTGCCATTGAGACTGAGGATCCTGGAGCATCTGGGTCCTGGCGACGTAGCACCTCATTCGCCTGCTTCACCTCCTCCAGGGTGACGCCCTACAGCAAGAGAAGTTGTAGAGAACAGAGACCACACATCTCCATCGGCACTTAACTTTTGTTACAGCAACAGAATTATCATAACAATGTCTAAAAACAAAGTAAATTTTAAAAGAAAACACACACACACACAATATTTTTCTTCTTGCAAACATTTTCTTTACTTAGTAATAAGAATTGTTAATCGGACTTTAACCCCAATTTAAAGAGACAAAGCTATCCTGCTATACAATGGTAAAGAATGTATGAGTGTTAGCCATCATCCAATCCCCAGGAAAGACAGAATAGAAACAAATTTAATTAATGACAATGTTAATCATATCATACATTGTTATGGCATTTAACACCAAAAAACTTTAAACCCTAAAATAAAACAAAACCTGTCTTAATTTGTTGGCATAATGTCTTAATATTGTAATTTAACTGTCTGGAGTATAATAGTAACTATGGCAATCAAGACAGCATACCTGTGTAGACCTTCTAGTTTCTCTTGCTCTCTTGGCACGAACTTTTCTCTTCGTTTCTGTTTCCTCATCTCTCTTGGGCGGTTCATACGATCTACAACAAGGTGTCAATTATAACAGCAAGAATTCTTTTAAGCTATTAACAGGAGCAGGTGACTGATAATTGTGCTGTCGTAAAACTACATCTAATTTTTTCTTACTGAAAATTAGGGCTGTCACGATATGCTTGAAGTGTATCAATATATTGCAGTACAAATAGAGCATATTGCAATACTGACCACAATGTATTGCCATATTTGTTCACTCAATATGATGATATGAATGAACAACAAATACCTGTGTTAAATATAATAGTTTCAAAAGCTTTATAATAGGTAATCAAAAAGATACAGGAAAGTAATATGACTGTAACTCTCAAGCTCACCCAATACAAACAGTCAAACAATAAATTAACTGCAAAATTTATGACTGTGGTGATGACGCTCCCACTGAGTTTTGGTGATGATTCACCTGTGTATTTAGGCTGGTTGTACCTACAATGTATTTCACAGGTGCATCACAATGTTGATGCAATGTATAACCTTCAACGTTTTTTCTTTGTTGATCTGTCCACCTTCAGCTAGAAGTGGCCCTACACATCACTTATTTTCATTTAATCCAGCATTATTTATAAAGAATCAATTGGCTCAATGTTGTTCACTATTGGAAAAGGTCGCATTCAATTATAATGCCGACCAATAGGTAATAATTATGTTCTAAGTATTCTGTAATAAATTATCTCTTATTGCTACTTGTAGAAATTCTATGCTTAACAACATTTATGATCTATGCAACATTCATTTTGCTTAAACCTTTAAGGTATTGGGTATAGCGGTACAGTATATTGATAAGAATTACTGGTACAATATACCAATATACTGGTATATTGCGACAGCCCTACTGTAAAGCTTCCAAAACATTGAAACATCGAAAGATGCTTACACACAATTGACATCTGACCTTAAAAGTGCTATTGCTTCACTGTATACTTTTAAACTGTACAAAAAATGTCACACAAGCAGCATTCATATATAAAATGAAAACAACAACAAAGGCTTAGTATGGTTCTTAATAAACTCTTATTTGTGAAATATTTTTTAAATAATTAAGTAACTTGGACAATAATATTTATAAGTTACATTAGGAAAAGTCTTTTTTTGTTTAATCTGAAGAGTCACACATGTTTGCTAAATGCAACACATATAGTAAATTACAATCTCACCCCCAAAAAAGTTTTAATTCTTAATGAATCTCAAAATGCAGACTCACTTATCACACTACAAACCTACAAACTATATAACCACCTGTGTCGATGCAACATTCTGTTAGATATTTAACTAGTGAACAAGAAACATGGCAATGCCACAAAACCAGGTTTTCAACAATTTAACAATTAATTTTAGCATCAGACTAAAAAGGCAGCAGTTATATGGTTGAGATATTAGTAATTGAAAAACAGTAGTGTGTATTGGTTTTTCCTAACTGAAATTATTTGACTGTTAACTGTTTTCCTTTTTTAGAAACAGTGACTTTGACCCAAATTGCCCCAAATCCAATCCCAAGCTAGGTCTTCATGCAAGCTTGCTCTATCCAAAACTTCAGCAAGACTGATTTATCCAAACTGAAGTTATTGACCAGATACTGTTTTTCTATTTTAGTATCAGTGACCTTGACCCGACTGGTCCCTAATCCAATCCCAAGCTAAGTTTGCTCATTAACTACCTGCAAACAAAGTTTTAGCAAAATACCTCCATTTTAACACAATCTATTAGGCAGAAACTCTTTTTCTATTTTTTTGTAAAAGTGACCTTGATCAGACTGGCCCCCCAAATCCAATCCCAAGCTTGGTCTTTAAGCAAGCTTGCAATATCCAAAGTTTCAGCAACATTACTTTATTCGAACTAAAGTTATTGACCGGAAACTGTTTTTCTATTTTTAGTTACAGTGACCTTGACCTGACTGGCCCAAAATACAATTCCAAGGTAGGTCTTCATGCAGGCTTGCTACATTCGAAGATTCAGCAAGAATGGTTTGATCAAACTGACATTATTGACCAGAAACCCTCTGTTTGATGGCGCCCGCTATCCCGCAAGCCTGTCTTAGATACCCCAATCAACTAACCAGGATTTTCGTTGAAAACCTGCATAAAAATTCAAAAAAATGACCATGATAACAACTTCAAACACAAAGGGTGTAATAGCAGCCAAATGCAAAATAATTGGCAGCCAAAATAAAACACACCGAACATTGTACTAACAGAGTGCCAGATAAGAGCAATAAATAAGATTTTGTGTAGCAATGTATGCCATAGTCTTGAACAAAAACCTGAAGAAAAGACATTTACATTTCACAATTCGATGCTTGTATCATGTACCAGAAATACTGGATGCTGAGGAAGAATAAAGATTCAAGTATATGCGATATCCCACCCTAGTTCTGGAGCTCTGATTGACATGGTGCTGGCTGGTAGTAATTGTGTCAGTGGTAACATAAAACCATCCACATGCTTTATAGCTGATGATGACTATGTTCATGGCAGATGTAGAACTCATGATGACTATGTTCATGGTAGATGTAGAGCTGTTTGTTTGTTTGTTGGGTTAATTGTCCAATAGTATTTCATTTATCTGGAGACGATCTATGTAGAGCTGATGATGACTATGTTCATGGCTGATGATGTGAAAGTTGTGTTGACTGGGATTAGAATAATTGTTAGGTGCAACATATGATGTGATAATGATGGGAATGATGACCTTAAATATGTTTGCTGCTGGTGTTTTTTGGTGTTCTTTTGTTACATCGCACCAACATAATTATGGTAATATTGGTGACCTCCAGCTAATTAATGGTGGAGGAAGACCCCATACTGATGCCTGGGTAGAACCACTGGCGCACAGCAGGTTATAAATACAATATTGCTGATGACAAAAATGATGATGATAATGACAGAAAAGGCGATGAGGATGAATGGAATTAAAAATGTTTTGAGATCAAGAGCTTTACCCTGGTCCTGTCGTATTATTCATGATCACCAAAATGACTGATGATAATTAGGAACTTACTTCCTATTATGAAGGAATGAGGAGGTGGGGGTAGTGATTGTGGTTGAACTAGACGTGGTTGTGATCGTGGCGTTGGTCGTCACAGGCAACACAGGGGCAGAGATCCTGTTGTTTTCCTCCTTGTTCCGACGGTATGCAGCGTACGCAGACGTGGTAGAGTTAATACCAGAGGTGTAACGATGATAGGGGTTAGTGAAATCTTGAGTTCCACGGAACCTAGAAAGGAGCAAACAAGGTCAAGATCATGCCACATGCATTCAAGGTCAGAAGTCAAGGTCACCCCATGAAAAGGGTCATCCTAACATTTCAGCATGCTGGCATTCACAAAGATAATACAGCTTGGTTAAAATGATAGAAATGTTATGCCATTGCTTTGTTTCTTACTTTATTGATATTTAATTTTTATTGTATTGTTTAGATTAGTACGATTGAATTAATTTTCTTTGTTTAGTTTAGCATTATTTAATTTTACTTGTATCCATTAGTTACTATTAAAGCACTGTACTTTTTATAGGAGCTTTAGTTATAAAATGAATCTATCATTCAATGCATAATACTTTTAAATAAAAAAATGAAGTGTTTAAATATTATAAATATTAATAAGTAAAAGGTTTATTTTAAGTAACTGATTAGACACTGAATCCATACATTTCCAAGTTACTTACAAAAGTTAATTTCTACATATCCATTAGGTCATATCAATCTAATAAACAAATTGTCACTCTCTGTTCATGAAGCTACTATCTAATCTAATATACTGTTTATAAGCAAATGGTAAGAAGTAATATTTTAATAAAAATATCCAATAATATTGTGAAAGCTTCTATAAGATCAGTGTTGACAGCTCAGGTAAAAAATGACATAGTTTTTCAGTATAAATGATCTCTTAACTTGCTAAACAAATCTTAATCAGCTTAAAGTAAACAGGGCAGATCCAGATCAGCCTGCTCCCTCTGGGAGTTGTCAAATCAGGATATACACTATTTGTGCCAGGCCTCCATCTATATGTCTACTACGTTTGCAGAAAAATGATAATTTAGTTGGGACAATTGATTAACAAATAAAGCTTGACAAGGTCTAATAATGATGCAAATAACCATTATTTCAGCATGAGTTAAATTATGTATGTTGAATAAATAGAACATGGCATAGCATAAGGTCTTTTTTTAAACTCACATATGATCATAAAAGATATTTTAAAATTTAAAGATGTTAGACTTTCACAAAAAATAAAAAGTAAAAAAATACAAGAGTCCTTCATTCTTAAGAAAAAAGTAATAAATAAGCAATGAGGAAATTTCACAAAACCAAAAAACATAGAAGTGCACCACAGATAATATATATTTGTAAGAACTTTACTTTGAACAAGTAGTTAACAGTAATGAAAATTGGAAAAAATGATTAAATAGGGCAAACACAATAGTTTAAAGATATAAATATAATATGTTCAGTGGCCAATACAACCATTTCAGCTCCGAGTCATATATGCAAAAAGAATATATCCTGAACAAACAGTTACAATGACAGTAAGAAAGAAGTACATGGCAAGATAGAAAGATGGGGACCTGAAAAAGACAACAAAGCACAAAGGAAAACAAACAGTGATCTTTTAAAGTATGTCTTGATAAGGGAGCTTACTTATGTTTGTCACAATATATACAGTTTTATCTAAAGCTGGCTACATTAAACAATAATTTTGTTCCTATTGTTGTTTTTGTTGTCATTGAATGTTAGAATTTTCTTACATATAACAACCTTACCAGCAAAGCATGGTCCACCTCTACAGAACTTGCTCGAGACTATCTTCACCTTGTTCTATACACAGTCTGATTTATCCTCTAAATCATTTCAGACCAGTCAGACATTGTGGTCTCAAATTCAAGTTCAATGAGGGATAACTTTGGACTGACATAGCTATATTCTAGTAACAATCACGTTTTGCAGACCAAGTCTCTATTACAAGCATATAGATGGTAAAAAACTTGATGTTAAGACAAATAATCCATATATTTTTATTTTATATAGACAATTCTTGTAATTAAAATTGCTTGAGATTTTATTGTTGTTTTTTTACATCTAATATTATTCAACGAAGGAAATCACAAGGTTTATTCTTGTTGATTGAAAAAAATATCATATATTATATTTTTGCACACCTGATTAACTTAAAACATTAAGACAATGCAACTCCAACACAGACTGAAGCAGAAAAAAAACAGAAAGTATAAGAAGCCAGATTTTGCAGGTTTTTGTGAGGTGAACTGAAAATAAACTGCCAAACCTATTCCAGCGTGGAATCCTATATGTAACAATAATGTCTTCTTAGTCAACAAAATGGTTTCTATGGCAACTACAAATATTATTCAACAAAACATTCCTATAGCAACTACAAACAATCAATTTAAATGTTAAGTTTAAAGCAGTATGATACATTAGATCTATAAGTGACAGTGATAAATGCTTATTGAAGTGGTTAAATACAAAACAATATTTTAATTTTTTTCAATTAGGGAGAAAAATTTAACAATAATGTTGAAGAGACAGATACAGTTTTTTTGTTATTGTATAACATTTAAATATCCAAATAGGTATGTTAAAGTTAACCTTCAAAGTGATAATATCTTATCTTAAAACTGACAGAAAGCATAAATTAAATAAGTAATTCAAATTCTTTTTCAGTAATTGTATTAAAAACAGAAATGTTTACTGAACACCCTATATGCTGTTGTTACATGTAGCCATTAGTTCTGTCTTTTTTGGTCTTATGTGTCAACAAATAACAGTGAACTAGGTTAGTATATAAAATATGTAAAGTAAATACCATCCATCATTCCCAAGAACGGATTTTATCAAGCTCATTGAATAATTAGATCGTTTGCATCTAAAAAATAATGTTTAATCAATTCATCTAGTACGGCCAGAATCTAAACGAACTGCAAATGTTTATTTTGTTGTTTTTTTACAATTATAGCAAAGTCTAGCTATTTTTTGGTGGAGAAAGACCTTAAAAGATGTCTGAGTAAGGAAAATATTTGTGTAGAAGCATTATTGATCAGATGGAAGACCACCTTACATAAACGTTTTGGTCCTTTCATTTAATGCACATGTGAATTGAAAATGACAACTGTAATAGCTAATAGCCAATTTTAAGTCCCCTCTGAAGTCACTCCAGTATCTATGCTTAAGAATATTGGATGGTGGTAAAAATGTCAGACATAGTTGAAGATCCCACCTGTCTGTTACGCTCGAGTTGTTGTGGTCAGCCGTCGAAAATGATGAGGAAGCCAAAGAAAGGACGTCTGGAGGGTTTGTCCTGAGAAAAAATATATATCAGTATATATCATTTTAACTAGTGTTTTGTCAATCAAAGTTTGATTATTGTTAAATTTAAATTTTCTTACAAATTAAAATGCAAATGTCGAATCATTTTCTTAAGTAGTCTATTTAATTTTTTTTCTGCAAGGATTCCCTATTTAAATGATCACTTAACACATTACCTTATAAGAATGTACTTTCAACACAAATGACTTATTGAAATTTTCACTTAGTACTGATTCTACTCAGGAAGTGGATTCATACAAGTTAAAAGAACTTGTTTCCCAACCATATATTAATAAATAGGTTTCAACTAAAATGTTCGGTTAGCATGTATGCCTTAAAGAGACAACTAAGGGTAAAAACAATATAAAATGCTAAATAATTTTTATAAAAGCTAAATGATAATGTGTGCGATATGACTTAGCAAAGAATACACTGAAAACTACAAAACTTACAAAAATATGATTTTCCAAATTAATAGGAATATACAAATATAATTGTGTAAATTCGTAAAGACTGATATTACATGATATTTTCATTAATCTATAAATCTATGCTTTTAATCATTTATATCATTTTAAGAGTTAGTTGGTGGGGAAATAGCACAACTGTAACATCTGAACCAGCAGCACAATCACCAGCGTTTAGTAACTGCCAGGGTAAAACAGCAATGTGTTATTTGCCAATGGGATGAAAGATTGGTAAGGTGGGTGAAAGGTTATAAACTTCATGTACTTTTTGAAAAAATCATGTGGAAATGAAACTTTTTTTTTCACTTACAATTTCCTTCAGTTTAGTTATGCCACTGACATTTTACTCACAATCTCTATTTCAACTTAACATTCTGCTCATAATGCTCCCAATTATTTCACTGGCAAACCCTATTTTCACTTTTGTTCTTTTAAAAATCCCTTTTCCGCTAACAATCATCTTATTACCTTTATTTTAACTTATAGTCTGCCATTTTCCTTAATCCCACTCTTGTTTTGCTCATGTTTTGCTCTTTTACCATTATTTATTGTACTTTCTTCTCATCATCCCTATCCACAACCTATATTTTGCTCATAGTATTCACATTTCCTACTTTAATATACTCACAATTCCTATTCCCAATTAACCTTTTGCACACAATTCATATTCACCAGTTACATTTTGCACACAATTCATATTCACCAGTTACATTTTGCACACAATTCATATTCACCAGTTACATTTTGCACACAATTCATATTCACCAGTTACATTTTGCTTGCAATCTATATTTCCCACTTATAAATTTTCTTACAGTCCCTATGCCCAATTTACATTTACTTACAGTCCCTATGCCCAATTTACATTTACTTACAGTCCCTATGCCCAATTTACACTTACTTACAGTCCCTATGCCCAATTTACATTTACTTACAGTCCCTATGCCCAATTTACATTTACTTACAGTCCCTATGCCCAATTTACATTTACTTACAGTACCTATGCCTAATTTACATTTTCTTACAGTCCCTATGCCCAATTAATACTTACTTACAGTCCCTATGTCCAATTTACATTTACTTACAAGTCCCTATGCCCTACTTTCAGTTTTCTCACAATCCATAATCTCTACTTTAACTTTGCTCACAATCCATATTTCCCACACACTTTTTGCTTACACCCATCTGTCCCACTTACATATTTTCTTGCTTTTCCTATGCCCTACTTATATTTTCTTACAATCCCTATTTAACACTTACACTTTGCTCATAATCCCTATTCCCCACTTATATTTTGCTCACACTCCCTATTCCCCACTATAATTTTGCTCACTATCCCTATTCCCCACTATAATTTTGCTCACTATCCCTATTCCCCACTTATATTTTGCTCAGTATCCCTATTCCCCACTAAAATTTTGCTCACTATCCCTATTCCCCACTTGTTTTGCTCACACTCCCTATTCCCCATTTATATTTTGCTCACACTCCCTATTCCCCACTTACATTTTGCTCACTATCCCTATTCCCTACTTATATTAGTTCACTTTCCCTATTCCCAACTAAGATTTTGATCTCTATCCCTATTCCCCACTTACATTTTGCTCATTTTCCCTATTCCCCACATATATTTTGCTCATAATCCCTATTCCCTACTAATATTAGTTCACTATCCCTATTCCTCACTTACATTTTGCTCACTATCCCTATTTCCCACTTACATTCTGCTCATTTTCCCTATTCTCCACTTACATTTCGCTCACTATCCCTATTCCCCACTACCATTTTGCTCATAATCCCTATTCCCCAGTAATATTTTGCTCACTATCCCTATTCCCCACTAAAATTTTGCCCACAACCTCTATTCCCCACTAACATTTTGCTATCAAACTCTATTCACTACTTAAATTTTGCTAACAATCTCTATTCAACACTAACATTTTGCTCACAATCCCAAATCCCCAATTAAATTTTTGCTCACAGTTCATAGCCCCACTTACATTTAGTTCATTTTTCTTATTCTCACTTTCCTCTGCCAGTCTGGGACTGGATGCAGAGCGAGGCAGGTTTTTGTCGTCCGAGTTCACCGTGTTTACGGTGTCCTGCGGTACAAGACTGGTGCTGCCAGTCTTACGGAGGCTGCGCCATGTCACACTCTCATTGCTGTCCCCTCTACCTTTGTCCACAGTCGACTTGGTGTTAATTGAAATCTTGGGTATCTGCACAAAGAGACAAACCAGGCATGCAGTGGAGTTGTCAATAAAAAGGATGGTGGGATAGAAGCGAACTGGTCAAGGGAAACTTGACTATCTGTATGTGAAACTTGATTTTTTAATGATGTTTGTGTTCTTGTTTTGTTTTTAATGTAATGAGGGCTGAAGCAGCAGCGGCCAGAGCAAACAAGGCTTCTATGGGCTAGCCAATACATGTGTAACAATAAAGTGATGAGTTCCATTTCCCAAACAACAACAACAAAGCAACAAAACAACTGCAAAGTATGGGTAAGAGTTTAAACACAGACCATGTGCATATTTTGATAAACATATACCCATGTTCAAAACTATACTACACATTATCTATTAAAGATGTGATTGGGCAAAATCAAGTTAAGCTGTCAAAGACAGTATTAACTTACCAGGGCTTAACAGTGACTTCAAAAAGTAGTCTTTTATACTGTCTAACAATATTTTTGTAGCCAATGTGCATCTAGTCATTATCCTGTAGTCTCTTTGAACATGTCAAATTGACTTATAGGTGTCTGTGATAAAAAAACACAACCTATAATGAAAATGGAGCCAACTGCTTTAAAAGTATGATTTATAAAAAGATAGTTAACATGAAATTGAGGAAGGTGGCTCCTTTAAACTAGCAAAGTCAAAACCAGATTAAAAATAGGATTCAGTGGGAAGAAGACGTGAGGTGTAATGAAGAATCTTAAACTCTAAATGGGCAGGGGAGGTAACTCAAATAAAGAAGCACTCTCTTGAATATAACCAGAATTCTAGTTTCTGGAATGTGATTTTATGCAGTGAGGTTTATTGGATATTCTGAATCAAAATCATTGGCTAAAATGCAGCTTTGAAGGTCCCAAAAATGAGGAACTTATAATGGGCAGTAACTGATGTGTGAACAAGGGAGGTAACTCAAAGGACACATGTTAGTTCAAGAACAATGATCACACAATACCTCTTCAGATTCAGTCTCCTACAAAATTGGGAAGATGAAATAGTTCAACATTGGAATCAATGACTTAATCAATCCAACATACAACACAAGTTGACAATACATGATATCAACAAACAGTACTTTACCTAGTTGATCATTGTAATGTGTAAAGATAAACATTAAATGTAATAAGACCTTGCATATATATTTTTAAAGAAGGTTAACATTTATCTTTAATGTAACTCAAATGTTGGAATGAATACAAACAAAAGAGACAAATAAGTAAAAATATCAGCTTTACAGTTACATGAACACAATTTTTTTTTCATAAAATATTATTTGATATATTCAGTTCGACAAACAGAATATTACTTATAAAAGCATACTTATGAAAACACACCTGAGCCAAAAAACAACAACAGATAACACAAACTATTTATAATAGCTGTTACTCAAAACACATCAATTACTTGCAAATTATAACATAAAGTACTAAATTCCGAAGTTTGTGTTAATTTGTTAAACAAAGTAGTAAAAACACCAGAAAGTGTAATTATAATTAAGAATAATCAATGCCATAAAACAATGTCATGCAGAAAGGAAACATCACCAGGCAGAACTTTCACGCTCTTATGAAGTACAGAAAATGTTGTTTTTTCTTTGTAGCACCCGGTAATAGGCAGAACATTCAACAGTGTTTGGTTGATCTTGGTGAGAACTGAGCTGGAGCCGCTCATATGCCTGTGAGACAATTAAGTTGGCTTGCTTTCATATGCAGAGAAGACGATCCCAATATTTAAAATACTTCTTCAAACATTGATGAAAAAGGAAGATTATATATCTGAGAAGTAATTTTTAATTAAATTATATGGACTCCAGAATGCACTTTCAAATCAATTACTGTGTTATGAAAATAATGATGTAGATAAAATGAGTGCTAAGTTCCTAAGTGCATTCAATTTAAGATTTTCCAAGATCATTCAAATCATTAAAGGTTATCACTGAACTAATAAATTATATCTAATTTCATCTAGTTAGGCTACTACTTAAGAATATCAGTACTGCTGCCATTTGTTTGGTATATTTCAAGGGTTCTAGGGGACATCCAGAGGTGTCACTAAGATGCACAAGATGTCCAACCTGTACTTACCCTACAGACATTCCAAGAAGACCTGGTATACTTGGGACTTACTTGGACAAGTTTTGTAAACACTTTAAATTAGGAACATAAACGCATGCACACTTACACTCACTCTTTCACTGCAAATCCAAAGAATAAAAAGGACTTCAACTCTTTATTCATGCACTTCTCTAAGCCAGCCATGCTGAACGACCGATTAAGCCCAGTATAAATTAAGAAAGTGTCTCACATCAAACAATTGGAAAAAAAGTGTCTACTTGCAACAGTTGGAAAGTGTATATATAAAGCCCAAGTATGAAACTTGGTTAATGTCTCACAGAATAAACTTGCAAAGGAAAAGTGTCTTTAATGCACCAATATGACTAACAGCTAATAGTAAAGTCCAGTATAACATTAGTATGATATTATAAAAGTGTATAAAGCCCCAGTGTGATCCTAGAGCAGGGTCTTACATCACATAACTGCCAAAGGAAAGTGTCTCAAGCCTCAGTATGACATTATAAAAGTGTATAAAGCCCCAGTGTGATCCTAGAGTAGGGTCTTACATCACATAACTGCCAAAGGAAAGTGTCTCAAGCCTCAGTATGACATTATAAAAGTGTATAAAGCCCCAGTGTGATCCTAGAGTAGGGTCTTACATCACGTTACTGCCAAAGAAAAGTGTCAAATGCCCCAATATGACATAAGAAAAGTGCATAAAGCGGGTATGACACTCGATAGTTGTGTAGAATGTTACAGTACAAACCTTATAAAGGTTCTAAAGCCCAAACAAATGTATAAATCCTAGGTGTGACATTAGAAAACATTGTTTCAAGTTCAAAACTGATATAAAATTGTTACAATATAAAACACCCCAGAGATACTATATAGCAAAACCTTTTGGGACAATGCAGAAGTTGAAATCTTCACAGACCAAGAGATCCTCCCCATGGACCCAGAGCAATTTCAACATATAGGAAGGAATAAATCCCACTTATGGTGTCAGATTTACAAAAAAAAACATTGTTATTATTATTCTCCGGCTTTACAGTCTTACCTGTTACTTGAGCAACACCATCACAAACTGTGGACCAACAATAGTTTCTAATTGTTTGGTATTGTGCTGTGTTAGTCTAAGGTAAAAATCACTCCCAAGAGTTACCAAGCCATTCTTTTGTCTTTATTTCCCCCTTATTTTACTTATTGTTTTCATTTAAATCATCCCAACAGTTATTATCAAAGCACCCAGTTTAAACAACAAAATGTAACCCAAAGGAGAATGGATGAGCACTATTGGTCTATGTCAAGCAATGCATGAACATGCAATTTACCAATTATAAACAGAACATTACTGAGAATAAATTGGATAAATACTTGTAACACAACTAGCAAGTCTACAAAAATCTTTCTTAGCTAAAGGTATGAAGACAGTAAAGTCAGTCTGGCTAAGAAATAATACCATTTGGTTTGTATTTTAGATTAAATGTTGAAAAAACAAAACACCAACAAAATGTACCTTTTGAAAATTAGCATTTTAAATTTATAGATAATAAAGCACTCTTAACTTGTGATAAAAATGCAAGATGAAATTCATTTTTTAGAAAAATCCCTTTCAAAGTATTGTTATAGAAAATTGTAGTTTTATTTTATTCAGCATTAAATCAGTCCTCAAATTTGGAAAGAACTTCTAAACATCACAACAAATTAAAATTTTTGTTGCTTGATTTCGTAAGTCTAAACATAGCATTACTTAATGGATCACCTACTAAAAGGCAATATTCCAACAAACTGCAGACAATAAGGGGAGAACAACTAGCATGAGTTGTTAGTAAAGAGTTGTGGTTACTAGATATATAATACACAAGACAAAGCTGGATTAGTAGTGTAGCATGCAGCGTGTTAACAACATCGTGCTGTTACCTCTGTAACCGCAGGGGGAGCACTGATTGTTCTCTTCAATGAGTCTCTGTCCTTTCTTGGAGGCACGTTCTCAGTTTGTTTATCATTATCTGTCTCCTTCTTGTCTTTGTCTTCTTCCTTAACCTTTTCCTTTTCTTCTATTTTGTCTTTCTCTTCCTTCTCTTTTTCTTTTTCTATCAGCAGTGTGTCATCAATCTTACTCTCCTTTTCGTCGATGATTTCGAGTTTCTTCTTGTCCTACCTGGTTCTCCTTGCTTCTCAAGGTCACGTCAGAACTGATGTCTTTTATGGTGATTTCCTTCTTCTTCTCTTTCTCCTCTGCTTGTTCCTTCTCCCTCTCTTCTTCTTCCTTCTGTATTTCAGTTTTGTCCTTTTGTGATGTAAAATGAACCCAGTGATAATTAATTGTCTACCATAGGTTAGAAATTAAGGTGTGTGTGCTATCAAAGTGGTGTCCTTTATTGCTTTATATTGCATTCTAAATTTTACTACAAATTCAATACACTTTTCTCTGCAAAATTGTTGATTCTTTCATAAACAAAATCTACTTTCTACAATGCTCAACTTGCACAGAAAAAGGCAATTGAATGCCTTAATCAAAGTCACTGACTAGATATTGTCTTTAAGGTTGTCTAACTCTTATTTTACTATACATCAAGGTCCACTAGTTTAAATTCTTGTGTGTATATTGTATAAAGCCAAAGCTGTAAGCAATGCACATAGTGCATATAATTTTACACAGGAGTCCTTTGAGTCTGCAGTACTTTGGTAAGCGGTGTGTTTTTAAGAGTGCCTATACATATAACAGTGCAATAATCAGAAGTCAAAATAGAAAATATCTATATTACAATAAAACACATCTAAAAGGGAAAGGTGTTTTTTTTTTTTCTTGTAAAACTCTTATTATCACAATATCAATTGGTGCGAATACAAGTGTGATAAATGAAAAAATACAATATGCCATGCACAGAATTGGAGAAGTTGATTAACTAGAAAAAAAATTAAACATTTTATTATGCAATTATGAGGGATGTGACAAAAGAGGGTTTTAATATTTCACTCGTAAAACTCCATGGCAACATAAAAACATGTTGTTTTTTTCAGTCATTAGGACAACTGATTAAGACCAACTAAAATATTAGCAAAAGTCCCTATTAAAAAGCTTTGGCAGCTTTTAAGATTGAACAATTTCCACTTATATGTAAAATGTCTGTATAATGTAATCTAAAATAAACCAGAAAAAATGACACATTGTTAAAAATAACACATCCTTTTTGTAAATTTAAAGATATTGTACATATCACCTTGCAGAGGTAGACAAAGAGATACAAAAACTAGGACCTAGCTTGAATTAATAGATGCCCCACTGACATTGCAGTATATATTACACCCCGGTTACTATGGTGACACATGCAGACAATGATACACCTATATAGGGCTACTATGGGCGCCATGCATGGCTATAACACAACACAGAGCATGCTGTCACACACCTTACCTTTACCTGCTGACCTCACATGAATACCAAAGTTTACCTTTCAGTTAGTTGCCATAGCAAACATTCAGTTTTCATCTTTGTTTACAACTTACCTCTCATAAAGTGTAAAGTTTACATAAAAAAACTTGCAAATGAATGATAAAATTTCAATTTTCTGGGTAACAGAACATACTAAACCTTAAATATGGACTAAAAATATGTAGGCTTTTTCTTGACTTCAGTACACCTTTTTGTACCAGAAATCCACTGATTACAGGAAGGATCCACTGTTGATGTATATTATTGGTACCATTTAAACAGTTGGGTTAAAAGGAAAGTCCAACTTTAAATAATGTAAATTTCACCTACCTGAATAGTCTGCTGTATTGAGCAACTTCTAATTTCCAAACTAAATCCTGAAATTTTTATCTAAAACGTGTGCTGGTTTTGCTTCAAAACCATAAGTCCTAGGTCAATGGTTCCATTTAATACAAACATAACTTCTCCATAAACAAGAAATTTAACACAGACCTAAACCTATGGAAACTACAATGGTGTATACCTGGAAATCGATGTTTGCATTTCTTATATCAAATCACAGTGATTCAATACAACAAATACCTGTAATCAAAGAAAGTGCTACAACAGAACAAAAATATGGACGAGTCCATATGAGATTTAATCCTCCTAAAAAACAAAAGTTTTATATCAAAGTAATGTGATAAAAAAAGTGTCTCCTATAAAACCATGGCGCTAATCAACTATATGTGACTGGCCATATCAAAGTCAGTCTAAAGTCGCAAAATTAATATTTTTAGTTTTTATATTTATTTTATAGAGCATAAATAGACCTTTAAAACGATACAAGAACCATCACGATACTATAATCCTGTGGTAAGTTATTCAAATTTAAATAACACATTTTAAGGCCTAAAGCTAAACATAAATGTGGAGAAAACGGCACTCAAACTTGTTTTAACATTTTTGGTCTATAAGTAAAACGAAATGCCATAAAAACCAACATTTTCTATATAAATTACACCATCATGACATACACTGTTGGAAAGAGAAAACCCAACTCTATTTAATGTACATACTTATTTATTAACAAAGCAATCATATAATGCAACAGTGATCATAGAAAATCATAAAAGTGTCAATTTCTTTAACTTTTTGTCTCGGTAACTGTATGAGGGCGACACTGTTTTTAAGCCATTTAAATAAATCCACAGCATTTATTTTAATAGAAATACATGTGAGAGTTAGCGATGTCTGTAAATGTTTTTTTTTTTAATATCATTACAACTTTCACTGTCTCATTTACTATCTCAGTTCAACGCACCACTTGCACTTGTAGATGAATTCATTCAAGTTTCCGATGCCTCTGAGATTCGACCCATTTACTGACTCGTTTAGGCATTAAGCCACTTCTTCTGGTGATGAATACATTGTGTCTATTATTTATTTTCCAGTAATAGCACAGATCGATGACAAAATCCACTTTTATATCGATAAAAACGTAGTAAACAGTAAAGATCGGTGAAAAAATAATTTAAACGGGATACCGGAAGTATCACGTGACGTCCGTTTGACCAATCAGAAAGGCCGATAGGCTTATTATGCAACAGGTGCGCGATTTCCTTTGTGTTGGTCACTTGTTTTAAGAGATTGTAGTGGCTACTTGGAATGACGATTATGTTTAAAAATAGACTTGTTGAATTTCCCGGGAATTAACCTTTATTACGATACCAAATACAACTACTCTGTCCCTTTCTTTCTGCTTGAAATGCGCTAATGAATTGGGCTCATTTTCCATTGTTCGTTGCGTAATCTCGATAATTACGTGAACGTAAATATGAGAAAACAGAATGAAGTCGCTCAAACAGGGCAAAATATCCTAAAAGAAAACTTATATAAAATTGATATAAGAACAAGTCTCTAAGAACAAATGAAATTAAACAAAACAAACTGACCCAAACAAACAATAGCACCAATACAACAACAAACACTACAAAGGAACTGACCTTTTGACTATCTCTATCCCCGGTTGCTAAGAAACCATCACTTACATTATTGATGAACTTATTCTTCCTCAGCCCATCTCCAATCACCTCCGGTTCACTGTCAATCTGCTTGGGGGTTTCCACGACAACCAGGTTCTTCTGGTTCTCCTTGTCAGACGTTGTTACCGACTCCTCGACCTTTAACCCCTCTTGAGGGACCTTCTCTTTAATCTCGACTGTCGTCATGATGGGAGGTTTGTCACGGTCACGTGGCTGTGCATGCATTGACAACATAACAGACTTGTACATGGACGTGGACACAAATACTAATGAAAATGTTACACAACATTTGCTTCACTGATCATCAAATTGTGGCAATTTATTTCTTCAAATTCACATGCTTCATATGCTTTAATTGGCTTTGATATATATTTATCAATTTAGACCCAACTCAAATTAAAAAGTTGGAGCTCTGATATGAAATTATGGTATCTGTTATCTGACCAATTCTCTAAATGTTCCAAGACTAAAGAAGCACCTTTTACCAGCTCAATCTACAGATATGTAGAATTTTCAAAGTTTCAAATCCCTGCAGTGACTATATTGGCATTTTACCATGTGTCTGTGCTTTTACTTACTGACATCTCAGGAAAACTAAGCAGATTTGTCTGAGTGTTTTATTCTCACTTGATTTACATGGACAGATAATTAAATATTGAGGTAATATTTCCAAATTTTTCAGGGTTTTGCTTGTAGAAAAGATGATAATAATACAAAGGTTGTGCACACTGAAGTACATGGAAAAAAGGAAATAGCCAACCAAGCCATTCTAAAATGAAAATGTATACTAAATATTTCATTTATGTTAAAAAATAAAATAAATTGTATTTAAATTAGAAAAGAATAAGTTTTATTTCCAATAAATTGTCAATATGCCAAAAAAATAATTTAAGAATCAAATTAAAGAAAAAAGAATATAATACTATTCGCAATAAAATTATTGTACATTTTGATTGTATTTTTCTTCTGAATGAATTTTGCATCTACAAAAAAAACTTCACTGTGACTTGAAAGAAAAACAAATTTCAATAAAGAAATTTTCTTTTCACTACAACATTTAATTTTAAGTGATGATAAAATGTCAGTAAATAGTTGAGTTATTTATGAGTCAATATATGAATATGGACACAGATCATGCTAATGTTGATTGTTTTAGTTCATGCAGGACTATTTCGGTCATACCTTGAAAAGTATTTCCTAATCATTTTGCCATTAATCTCATTTAACTACATCTGATCTTTGTAACAAATATAATGTAAAATTGAAGAAAAGAGCATTAAATGAAATGAATGACAATAAAACATCATATGCTTATTATTTTTAAGCAAACATTCCCACAAAACTCAGGTAAAAGCACATGTAACTTTTTATAATTTAAATTACTTCAAGCATTAATAGTTGACACAATGCCTTAGTACTGACGGGTTACAGGAATAACAGCACATATTAGGTTAAACATTTTTTTAAAACAATTATATTTACTTATATTAAAAAGTATATGAAATATATCTGAAAACAACCCCAACAGCTTAACATGCTAATTCTATTATATCAATGGTAAAATGTAAAGATTGTTTATTGAGTTTATCTTCCCACCAATAGTATTTCAGTTATCATAAGATGGTATCCACCTGAAGCACATATGGAGCTGCCTTCACCTGGAACACCTACAGAACGACGATGTAAGTATTCGTTATTAAGGGGAATAACGTCACGATGTTTTGATTTCTGGGGTTTTCTCCCTTTGACTGTAGGGTTAAAAATAAATGAACAAGAGGTTCTGACATCCTATTTATGGACAAATTCCTTCAAAACATTAAGACACTGAATTATCGGAATAGTTATGTGTTTTAAAGTTTTTGTGAGCGTTTGTTTTGAAATGGGTAGAAAAGGTGCCAAATTGAGTACAAGTTAAAGAATGTATCTGGATGTATGTTTAATGATGGATTATCTATTGCTGAAATGCTGAAATTTTGCAAAGATTACAGAGATCTTATAGTACAGTGTCAATTTTAAAGAAGTTTAGGGAAAATGGATCAGTTGAAAATGTACACAGAAGTGGTAGACCATGATTAGTGAAGACAGAGACTATCGCCATCTTAAAGAACTGTCAAGTGTAAGCACAGGGACTCATTATCAGAAATTACCAGTTAATTTAACGAAGGAAACCCAGTGTTTTAAAGATCTGTCCAGATTCATCTAAGGAAACATGAATTTTCAAAAAGAGTAAATAAGAACAAGGTTGTAGTATCTAAAGTCAATAGAGCCCAGCGACTGGTGTGGTGCAGGGAGAAGAGAAGGTGGCCTGTTTATGGAAGGTTGGATAAAGTTATTTGTTCTGACGAAAGGTTGTGATAGGTACCTAACTGAAAAATGTGTACTGATTTGGAGAAAACGCGATGAAGGCTACAGGCCAGACCTGGTAAAATCATGTAAAAATAAAGTATTAAAAGTGATGGTATGGGGTTGTATTTGTTGGAATGGTGTAGGCACTTTAGTGAAAGTTGACGCAAATATCAATGCACATAATACGAACAGGTTCTTGACAATAATCTATGGCCAGTGATAGCTAGACACTTTCCGGAAAATTTATACTTATTCCAAGATGACAATGCCCTGGTGTATCGTGCAGGTACCATCTCTCTTTACAAAGTCAGAAATTACATTAAACCAATTTCATGGCCAGGATTTGAACCTAATTGAAAACATATGGTTGTACATTAAACGTAAGCTTTCATGTTTTATGTTCAGAACCTTTACAGATTGATTCCTAGAAGAATAATGCAAGTGATAAGATTTAAAGGTTATCTGACGAAGTATTAAGGAAAGAAATTGGTCTTAGAATGTTTGTTTATTGTTACAGTTTATTGTTGTATTATTGTTATATCGATCTGAAACACATGTACATTTGCCGCGACTAATCCAACATTGCGGCCGATTAACAAATACTTATTTCGTCGCACTGTAGCATGATAACCCACCCAGACACATGACCTTAACACCAAGCTGCCTCACCACGAACACCAAGCATTATATCCCACCCAGACGCATGATCCCTAACATCAAGGTGCCTCTCCATGAACACCTAGCATTATATCCCACCCAGATGCATGACCTTAACACCTGTCTCATCAAAAACAAACCCTTACATGGTGCTTGAGAAAAGGCAAGGTACCTTTATCACTATCATTTTAACAACTTTATGTCTGAACCCAGGTCTGAACCTGGGTCCTCTCATACCTAAACTTGAAACTCTACCAATTGTGCTAATAAAGTCCTATAAAGAGGAAACTACTGCTTGTAAAGAAACTTATAAATACATGAGCATAACTGTTTGTAATGATTACAGTTGCTGTGTACTGACAAAAATGTGATGATTTTACTATAAACCCTAATCATGTCATATTTGATGATAACCTATAGTTAATTCTTAGTTAATTGCAATTGTCATGAAACTTGCTTTAAAGGAAATAGCGCTAATGTTGATCAGACATGGCGAGCTGGCTGATCTGGTTCTATGCTTTTCCCCTATGCTTCAATCAATTTATGCAGGCTAAAAGTAAAATATGGAAGATGTTATATTAATACCTGAGAGGGCTCAGTAGGCTGTTTGTTCAACTCATTGTTCTTCTCTGGAAATAGAAACAAAGGTACCAACATATGATGGCTAACCAAAAACACAGACATTACTTTCAAATGTCATGCTATTAGTTTAAGAAATGTGTACATAGTTTATGAAATCTCCTATCTTTATTTTAAATATCTAAAGAATCACCCTGATTTCCATGAATTTAATCCACTACTATTCCGAAGGATAGTAAGCAGAACAAAATTACACCTGTATAGGATATCATACACAAATAGACCAAATTTGAATTAAATTAAGGATGTCAAGTTATTGATCAGAAAAAACAACAACAGCAAAAACAATCAACAGCCAGATGCATAGACAGTTACACATCTTAATGCCTCTTAACCATGGCTGGTGACATGAAATTCTTGTAGCACAAAAAATTAAACTCATGCATGTTTAATTAGATGTCCCTCTGTTATTATAGCCATTATAATCTTTTAGTTAATATAATATAATGTCATTATCACTTTATTCAGTCACTTATCATAGCAAAATGTATAGAAAGAAAAAGTGCTGTTAACTTGATAGTTTAAGCTTATTTCTACCAAACTGCTATTCTATTAATTAATGGTTGAAGTGTCCACATTTGGCATGTATTGTGCTGCTTTTGCTGTAAAATCATGCCATGAAAGAGCTGACAAAACTCACCTGTCTCTGACTCTGAGGTCTCCTCATCACTTCCGGAGCTGGAGTTCTTTACCTTCTCTTCAACCTCTGGTGGAGGTTCCATTTGTGTTTCCAAAGTAACCACTCCATCCTTCTCCACCTTGCGCAGGTGGTCCTTCTCAACGCCACTCATCCTGGTTACAGAGCTCCTATAAAAGGGCAACAAGATGTCACATTTAAACATGGGGAACACTCAGGGGCTGTAACTCTGAATGGGCTGAAGTCATATGAAACATTGGTCCTTTTGTGACAGTCAGTGTGTGAAACATGACAATACTTTGTATATGTTATCTTCAGCTTTTCCTCTTTTCATATATTATTACGCATAAAAAATCATGAATGTGAAAAAAGTCCAGACAGCTTGTCCTGTTAATGCATGTACTTTTAAGCATGCCACCTTCTTAGTAACAAATACTAGTTTCACAATTATCAGCTCACAACATGCAGAGGTAACAAGATGCACAGATAAAAAAATAAACAACAAATAATGCAGATCTTGATCAGACAGCTGCCAGAGAGCTGGCTTATATGGATCTACACTCTTTGTCTTATAATTTCTTGATTAGCTAGTTAAGGGTGAAGTTGTCAGAAATATTCAGGAATATTCTGGATGTAAATAATCGTTAATTACTTTAAAGGAAACACCTTTTAGATAAATGTTTCTGTCTTACAGTCACTTGTATTAGATGGATATGTTGGTCAGGGTTGAATACATATTATTCTACCTTACAGTCACATAGTCAGGATGGACAATATTGTCTTAGTCCGTGTCATCAGCATTTAAGGTATAATGATATTTTATGCAATAAATGTAACAAAATAACATATGACTATGCATGTAAATTAGTGATTTTAATAATTTGCATGGAAAGTGTTATATTAAAAATTGTTATTTTAAAACATAATGCTTTCTAAATAATCAAAGACAATTCATTCGAAAAAAAAAAAAAAACCTACATTTTCATGCAATCAAAATGTCTTATGTAAACAGTATGCACAAATAACTAATTACAACAATAATATTCCTCCAATATCAAATGATTCTTAATGCCGTAAAATGCATTATCATTAACAATTGTGTAAATTAATGTTTGGTTATTTGTAAGTTAAAATAGACATCAGTGCACCCTAAAACTGTGTTAGTCACAACACAAAATATCCTACAACAATATTGCCCAGAGACAGAACAATGTGTATATACAGGCATAGCAAAGTGTACTAGCATCATCAGTAAAGGAAAATACTGATGATGAGAGAAAAATGGATATTTTTATGATAAATATGGAAAAATGATCTAACTGGTAATAATTGTTATATAAATAAAGACATATTTCACTTGATTTTACACCCATATAAGATAATAAAGAAATATTGTGCTGGTTGTATATGATTAAGATGACATAAAAGATCTGTAGAAAGAAAGAAAAAAAAATATTAATAGATTTATAAACAGTCAGTTACTGGTAAATTGTTCACACTTTATCAATGATAAGAAAAGAAGTGTATTGGGAAGAGTTACGAATAACCAAGAATGGGAAATGTAGATTAAAATTGGGTATAAGTTGGGATTTACTCAGAAGAAGTTAAAAAGAAGGTTTTTATTATTCAATATAATTTTAAAGGAGACTTAGAGAAAAGGAAATTAAACTAAAATATAGTTAACAATTGTATTAGGGTAGTAGCTATTTCTACGAAAGGAGATAACCTCATATTACCTCTTGGAAAGCTTAGGGAGATTAATTCCCTTGAATATAAGCTTGGAAGGGAAAACCTTAAAAATGGAGCATTTAAATAATTAATAAAAACAGCAGTCAAAAAATCTAATGGTAGTTTCACAATCATAATAATAATATTTGTGCTAGTATTCTATTGGCTAAAACTGTTGAAATAATTGCAATCTAATAATGCTAAAAAAAAAACAAGAAAATAGTTAAAACATTATATGAATATAAATCTGACAATACTTATACCATGCAGGACCACAGAATAGTTCTTACAGTGGCAGCTTCACTTCACCACAACCCTCCAACCCACCCACCAGCTTCTATTTTAACTGATAAGGGACAATAAAAAATCTAATTGTTTAATTTGCATAATTAATTAATATCACTGCACACATTAGATCGCCAGTTAGAGTTATATTCAAACCAACCAAGGCATTAAGGCCTTACAATGTTACAGCTTACAAGAAATGTAATGTTCATTAGGCATATAATTATACATTGTGTAGTAAATAGTGTACTAAATATTATGGTTTATGAATGATCTATTTTCATAACAAGTTTAACTTACTAATGAAGGGTTTGTGACAATGATTATTACGTGAATCTCCGTTTTAGATTTGTTTCATTTATGTTTTATTGAATTAAAGATCAAGAAGCAATTAATATTTTCATGACAATTATTGTTTTATTAATTAATTGGCCCAATTAATACAAGCTGCGATGAAAGCTTCAATACATGCGAGGCATTTCATCACCAGAGTGGTCTGTCTAGTTTTGATTTACCAAATTCAAAGTAAACAGGGTACTTTGAAGCATCACTTGTGTATTATTGCCTGCTACAGTCTATTACATAAGCGGTCCATACTAGAAGAAAGATTGCTTAAACAAAATTGTTTGTAATCTTAAAGAAAGGCTTGATATATTTCCACTTACTTTATAAGAGTGTCATTTTAATTAAAATCCAATATTTTGTAAATAATGGAACATCAAAGGAAAACCCCAAATCTTATCAAATAAGAATGATGACCTATAGTGAGCCTGGTGATGTGATGCCTGGTGTATGTTTACCTCAGAGCCATTTTAACTCTCTCTCTCAACCATAACCTCCTGTAACAGTCACAAACGCTTTTACTGGCTATAATTGAAATATGTGACAACCTCCATCTAATTGGTAGCCAGACCCAAGTGTGTGGAACAACAGTAGGTCACCTTGAAGACTCCTTACATGAACATGTTTAACTGTCTTGTTTTCAAATTTTCAAAATGAGACTAAACAGTGCTCTGAGCTTTGGTTGAAGTCCTGTTGCAACTTTGATCAATATCCAAGCACTTGCCTGGGGTCAGTGTTAATGTATAGGTATGAAATCTCTACATTTGATTAAAGGATTCATTTTATTTTTTTGGCTGATAAAAAATAATAAACCATGAACAAATGCAACAAATATAAAAATAATTACTTATACATTGTACTTAATAAAAAAAAAAAAATTTACTCACAAGATATTCTGAAATCATTCAATCCATTGTAAAAACTCACTCACAGTACAGTACTCTTTCAGAGATTATCAAATTCTTTTTCTTTTTTTCGCATTTCATAAATTCCTATTGGTACATCTCACATTAACCCATTTAATCCAAGCTAAACTAAAAACTAATTAATTATATTCAATGGCAAGATATCCACTTTTAACATAATTCTTTATGCTCCTAGTGTAACAGGGGGTGTCTCCTCGACTGTTTACATTCACAGTTACATATGTGACTCAGCCAGAAAAGCTTCCTTCAAATTTGCCTTGATGTATGCTAGCACAACATATGCTGAGACACCTTCTAAATACAGCAAACTTTCAACAAACTTACAAACTTGCTTAAGTG
This sequence comes from Sinonovacula constricta, assembly GCA_007844125.1. Lineage (NCBI taxonomy): Eukaryota > Metazoa > Mollusca > Bivalvia > Cardiida > Solecurtidae > Sinonovacula > Sinonovacula constricta. The sequence goes on from CM017556.1 coordinate 7,509,036, forward strand.
TTTTACCCCTATACTGTACTTCAACAATCAATACCTACCATTTATACTGAATATTAAACATTTACATGCTTCAGTTGTCAAAATCATCCGAGTTGTATGTTGCATACTTTCCATAATTTAATCTTACACTTGTTAAGGTGACTGAGGGTGCAACTCTGCTAAAATGCAATTGATCATGAAAATTTACGTAGAAGAAATAAAGTGGCATAAAGCTAATATTTAAAATAAACAGGTATTCTAATATCTACCTTTTCTTTTATTTAAATTATATTTTCGAGGCTTTTGTTTTAATTGTATTAATCAGTGACTAAGGGTCATAAAACAGAACATATTCAATTGCAAAACAATTTTACAGGCCATTAAGTAGTTCCTTGACTACAGTGGGCATTCATTTGTCTATTAAAGTCTACAACTTAATGTTGTACTTACATTGTTCAACTTAAGTCATGAATAAATGATCTCTATTATGATTTTATACCATGCTGCCTTCACCTTGATAGCAATACAAGATCTTATGACATGAAACAGATCCTAATTAAAGTGCTGTGGTTGACTATAGCACTGGTCAATTGTGTGTGTGTTGAATCCATGTGTTGAAAACCATGAAAGCAACTGTTCAAAGGCCTAGATAAAATGTTTTCTTCTCATCCTGTTTTAAACAGAAGATTCAAATCACATGAAAATTGGTTTTGAAGGATCGCTTTACATAAGACAGTTTAGCTTGAGTGTTATTAAGTTTTTTGTTTGAGACATCATTTGAAAGTTCCTATAGACAGTTTAACTTTAAGCACTGTTCTGATTTTAATGTTTAGGAAAAGATTGCCAAGTTTGAAGGGGTTGCCTCTGACTTTTAGGCCTCTAGCTCTCACCAAGTGGGTTCGAGACCCTTGTTGGCACAAGTTTTCATCTGTTTTAATACAAGACCAGTTAGAGGGTCCTTCCTTGGATAATTAGCTAAACATCATCATTATGATCATTAATGTTTCAGTGCTAAGGTAATAAAAACAAAAATAAAAGCAATTAAAAGTTAAATGTAAAAATGAGGAAGACAAGATTTTAAGTCTGCTTGTTTTTTGCTTTAATTGGTGAATAAAAAAACACAGATAAAATGATTAAAAGCAAAACTCACGAAATCTAACAGTGTTCACATTAAATTTGAAACTAACATGCTACATTAAATGAACTACTGTTTAGTGACAGAGAATACAGAAATCTTAATACTTATTCAAAATGTAAGGCTTGTTTCTACAGTGACATTTTTTTATCATAATGAAAGCTATGCACACAAAAAATATATCAGAATAAAAATGGACCAATAAAAAACATTATTGTCCTTAAGAAATTTTGACATGGAGAATTCCTAAAATTCTATTAATAAGCCAGGATTGTAAATCATTAGTTAATACTTCTTACGAAAATACTCTCAGTGCCTTGCAATGTTCCCATTGTTTATAATGTTACTAGGTATGTGTTAAATGGTACAGTGTGCAGATATGAAGTGAAGGGCTATAATAGGTCAATATCCGATTATATTCTGGATTAAGAAAACCCCAAAAGATTGACATAAATACAGTCATAGCTACTCAGAAAGCACACAACACAGATACGTTGGCCACAAGAAGCACATTACATAGTAACATAGACAAGATTTCAAACTCTCAAGAACAGATAGCTGTAGTTATATAAGGGACATTACTGCTGACAAAAAATAAAAATGTTAGGACAGAGTTGTCATTCCTGTATATATAGAATTTCAGAAAGGATGGTTCAATCACAAAAGGTTGTTGGAGGTTAGGTAGTAGGCAGAATATGACAAGAAATCATCTTCAATAGCAGGTTTTACAGTCAATCAGTTATATACAAAGGGCATATCATCCTTCGGACAAAAGCTGAAGCCAGAAATAAGCAAGAATATCTTGGGATGAGTTAGCTTGACAATATCAATGGACATAGGTACCTCCCGCTCATACTAGAGCTAGCTTATTAAGAAATGATCACTATAATATAAACCTGATACAATTAACCCATTCACTGCCTGCGAAATATTACCTATCAGCATATATATTTAGCTTTTTACAACAAGAAATTTCCCACCACATAAACTAGACAGCTAGAGCCACATCTAGTTGGATAGTGCACAGAATGCGAGCCATGCCAATTAAGTGCACACTTCACCACCAAAAGCCTGACTGACATATCATAATACATAGTCTGTACCCTGGTGTACGTGTATATTATACATACGCTGAAATAACAGGCTGACGTCTAACTTTTTGTCTTTGAAAGAAGAAAAAGGAGATATGATTTAAATCACTGTCAATATGTGGCAAGACAAAATGTTTCTTGCAATTTACTGTGCATGAAAGCTAGAATATGTTAATATTGATGTTTTAAATCACTGAAGATACAATGCGGGACAAATTGTTTCTTGCATCTTGGTGTGCAAAAAAAAAGCTAGAACATATCAATATTGATTCTAATGGTTGAATGTGTATAGATCATTGTGCTCACAAGTGAAGAACATGTAATGATTTAGTGATAGGCATGCCTCATTATGTAGCTAGTTATTTATATTGAAAGTATAATACAATCTTTTTGAAGTAAAAAAAGAAGGCACATTGATCTCAAGACATTAGTGCACTAGAAAAAACAACCTTTAAGATAAATTCTAGCTCTTCCCTCAGCAAAATTAATAGTGTGAATGGTTTTAACATTTTTTTTTGGAAAAATAAAGAACATTATTGTAAACAGACAGAACTTATCATCACACATTTATCAATATTTAATTGTAATAATATTTTCATTGTAAAAACACCTAAGGAACCTATCTGGATTGAAGCAGTTTAGCATGTGTACAGAAAGGACAAATCCCAAACTGTCAATCAAGTTTGTTTACATAAACTGGTTTATCCAATCAATGCACGTGTCAACCACATGGTGAAAGGGTTGACCAATCAAGTCTGCATAAATAAAATGGTTTATACAATTGGTGCAAGTGTAAACCACATGGTGAAAGGGTTGACCAATCAAGTCTGTATAAATAAAATGGTTTATACAATTGGTGCAAGTGTAAACCACATGGTGAAAGGGTTGACCTATCAAGTCTGTATACATAAAATTGTTTATACAATCGGTGCAAGTGTAAACCACTTAGTGAAAGGGTTGACCAATCAAGTCTGTATACATAAAATGGTTTATACAATTGGTGCAAGTGTAAACCACATGGTAAAAGGGTTGACCAATCAAGTCTGTATAAATAAAATGGTTTATATAATTGGTGCAAGTGTAAACCACATGGTGAAAGGGTTGACCTATCAAGTCTGTATACATAAAATGGTTTATACAATCGGTGCAAGTGTAAACCACATAGTGAAAGGGTTGACCAATCAAGTCTGTATACATAAAATGGTTTATCCAATAGGTGCAAGTGTAAACCACATGGTGAAAGGGTTGACCAATCAAATCTGTACACATAAACTGGTTAATCCAATCAATGCAAGTGTAAACCACATGGTGAAAGGGTTGACCTCAAGTCTGCATACATAAAATGGTTTATCCAATCAATGCAAGTGTTAACCACATGGTGAATGGTTAAACTTCATAACATAAAAGAACATGAATGTGCTTTTTGTCTGTGATACTGTTTGTGAGGCTTGAATAGAAACTGTCAAAAAAACAATAGGGGGTAAAGTTACATACAAATTACGGAGCCGCCCACTGGCAACGTCAGCTTCTCTTTGTGATTCGTTAAGATTCCTAAGATGAACAATTTTATCAATTAGCACCTGTTTTTGGTTTGTGATTGACACTTACTTAATATATATTTTCTTTTAAAGAGAGTACATTGTACAATAAAGCCCTGAGCGCTACCAAAGAAATTATGATGAAGCTGTATAATTTATTAATAAGTGCTTCATATCATTGGTGCAACAGTTTATTGTATGCGTTGGGACAATGAATATTACAAAATTTGCAGGGAAAAGCTTAAAACTTTCAGACAAACCTGCTCTACAACTTGCTTTTTGAAAATCATGTGGCTGTAAATTGCTGAATATAATTTTTTATACATTCAAAAATCTAAGGTCTAACATGGTCACCCAACATCTGTGTAGAGAGCTTACTATCGAAACAACATCTGACATCAGCATTCTCAATAAAACAAACTTTGCAACACAAGCTTTCTGGAAGACAACAATTTTGGTTTTTGTTTCTATGATGGACAAAAAAAGCTCCAAACTCCAAACCTTACAGATAGAAAGATCAACAAACATGAAAACACAGGTACAATGTTAATTGCAAGTTTAGAGGGTTTTCCAATTATGATAAGGAAGCGACTTGCAATGGTAAGTTTCTTATGTAATGAGGCTTAATAGTTTTAAATGTATATACAACATTGATATTGATTTGTCAGAGATAACTTCAACAGCAAGAGGTTCTTTGTATAATTGTCACTAGGATAAATAAATATTCAGAACCTACTTTAATAATGCTTATCTTTTATTGCAGGTCATAAATATAACAATAAATTTCCAGGAAGCCACTGATGAAACAATAACTAATCAATAAACAGGAGAGATGGCCCTATGTCGCTCACCTGACATTAATACAAAATTAGCAAGGAATATCAGCAATGTTTAAAAAGATAGAAATAATTGTAATGCATTTACACAAACAATATTCAGTTTCAATTGTTTTACTCCATGGCTATATATAACAACAGGGCCAGGATGGCGCTTAATCGCTCACCTGATGACACAGGCTTTTAGTAGGCTCAAATCTGGTATCAAGTAATTAAAAGTTATTTACTTTAGAAATTTTGGTGAAGATTGTATCATTAGTGTGGCCACTGGCTTGATAATATTTTCTAGAATTTTACCAAGTAACATACTTAATCCACATGATTCACTTCGAAACATATGTAAGATTTCATACTGGCAAACATGCTGGCCAAGTTTGGTGAACATTGGGCCATCAATGTGGCATCTTAGGTGTTTTCTACAAGGCTTTTCTAAAATGTGACCTACTTTTTGACCCCACATGACCCAATAATATAATCATCCAAGATTTGATGCAGACAAACAATCTGATCAAATTTGGTGAAGATTGGGCTATAAATGTGGTCTCTAGTGTGTTCACAAGCTTTTCTAAGATTTGACATACTAGCCTACTTATTGACCCCACGTGAACCAGTTACGAACTCATCTAAGACTTCATGGAGGCAAACATTCCGATCAATTTTGGTACAGATTGGGCCATAAATGGGGCCTCTAGTGTGTTCACAAGCTTTTTCTAAGACTTGACCTAGTGACCAACTTTCTGACCCCACGTGACCCAGTAATGAACTAATCCATGATTTCATGCAGGCAATTATTCTGATCAAATATGGTGAAGATTTGGCCATAAATGGGGCCTCTAAAGGTTTTCACAAGCTTTCTCTAAGATTTGACATACTGACCTACTTTTTGACCTCACATGACCAATATTGAACTCGTTCAAGATTTTATGCAGACAAACATTCTGACTAAGTTTGATGAAGTTTGGCCTATAAATGTGGCCTCTTAGTAGTTCACAAACTTTTTCTAAGATTTGACCTAGTGACCTAATTTTTGATCCCACGTGACCCAGTTACGAACTCATTCAAGATTTCATGCAGACAAACATTCTGACCAAGTTTGGTGAAGATTGCGCTATAAATGTTGTCTCTAGTGTGTTCACAAGGGTTTTTTTTTCCTAAAATTTGACCTAGTGACCTACTTTTTGACCCCACTGTGACCCAATAACGAAACTCATCCAAGATTTCATGTAGAAAAAAATATTGTGATCAAGTTTAATGAAGACTTGGCCTAGAAATATGGCCTCTAGTGTGTTCACAAACTTTTTCATAAGATTTGACATAGTGACCTATTTTTTGACCCCACGTGACCCAGTTATGAACTCTTCCAAGATTTCATGCAGACAAACATTCTGACCAAGTTTGGTGAAGATTGGGCTATAAATGTGGTCTCAAGAGTGTTCACAAGTTTTTCCTAAAATTTGACCTAGTGACCAACCTTTTGACCCTAGGTGACCCAATAATGAACTCATCCAAGATTGCATGCAGATAAACATTCTGACCAAGTTTGATGAAGATTGGAGAAAAACTGTGGCCTCTAGTGTATTCACAAGCTAAAATGCTGATGACGGATGAAGAACGACGGACAACGGACGAAGCGGTATCACAAAAGCTCCCCTTGAGCACGTTGTGCTCAGGTGAACTAAAAAATGGCCACGCTCATAGCAGCCATTGTTTTTTTTGACAGATTAAATTATTTTAACAATCTTGATAAAGGCCACCCAAAGAACATGTTTACCAAATATCAAGGCTCTAGCTCTTGTTGATTTCTTATAAGAGCGATTTTCAAACTTTTCCTATATAGCCAAATACAGAAAATGGCCACATCGGTGCCAGCCATGTTTCTAACAAATCAATATTCTTTGAACAACTTTTCAGTTTCCCCTGCAATGCTGGTACTCAGAAAGTTTAGTTGAATTTGGGCCAGATAATTCAGAGATGTCATTTAAAGAATGATGAAGGATGCAAGACGCTGTAAGGTTACCGATCACAAAAGCTAACTTTGGTGAGCTAAAGAAAAACAACATATTAAAATCTGGATGAAGTTTGTTTGTCTTATGTCAGTGAAAAAAAAAATTAAATTACTATCTGGCTTTTCACTAAATTTTGGCTTACATATCAAATCTTAGATTTTCAGTTTTCTGACGTTGGTCAATGGAGACAATTAAAATAGCAGGTTTGTCAATTGTCAAAGCATGGTATATTTGAAGCCTCAATGCAGGTTCAGTACAAAATGGCTTACGCTGAATGAGCTTCGGCTATGCAAGTGGTAAACCATAATGATTAATTAGTATCAGTTTTCATTATCTAAAGACCATAAACACATGTGCATGCTGAGTGAGAATTAAAATATGTATGCTAATATACTAAATCTTATCATAACAGTCCTGCAGTATCAACCATATTAAAATAAAACCAAAGAAGAATAAAATTTTATAAAAATCTTACAATATTCTAACAGCATTCCCTACAATCTAATTTATCAATCAACACTAGTGAATCTACAGCTATGGCATTCTGAAAACAAATATGCAGGATTAGAAAGACAAAACAGGCACGTGTCAAACAAGATATTAGCACAAAACATTGGGACTAGATCTCAACAGATTCTGGGGGCGCTACATTACACAAGTGACAAAGGGATGCAGGCACAAGCACAGTCTATGCAAGCATTTCAATAAGGTAGGATATGCTGAGGGCACAATTTTCAAGTAAATGTGTCTATGTTCCTCTATAACCTGTTACCTTGCTCACTGATCTGTACCTAGTGTTTATAAGTGTGTCATGATACCCTCAGCATCTCTGCCCCTACATGATCCTTCCCAGCATGCCTCTAGTCCAGACTATGTCACAGACACTGGTTGCTTTTATAACCAGTTTTTATGCTGTTCACCTCCAATTCTATTGATGAAAAAAACTATACAAGTATTAAACTACATGCACTAAAAAAGGCAACAGAAGGCATTTTTTTGCTAATTGTGAATTCAACTACATTATAAAAATGACCAAAACCCATATCTGTCAGCAATTTTAAATAATCATGATAGAAGCTAAAGGGACACAAGTGGCCTGCTATACAGCTATGAACATGGCAGGAAGGCACAGACTTGTAGTCTTAAATTGTGAAACTTAGTTTTCCTAAGTTTATCTAAGGGTGGGGTGATTGTGACAGAGTCTGGTTGTCATCTACACCAGCAGCCCATGCAGATTACAGAATCTGACTACAGTAACTCACGGCAACCACCATAACTATGGCATAGACCCTTCAAACCTGGCCTGACATGTTACTGGACCTGAGGTATCTTATGACTTTCTCATTCATTTCAAAATGAAATGAAGACTCATTTTACATTAAACATACTACTTGTTCATCATATAAATTATGATTTTTTTTCCATAACTTCCTTATTCTTTCTCAATTAAAGATGCAAATTTGTGTTAAACATTAATATTAATACAGAGCAAATTTTGATCGGACACAGTTCCATTCAGAAAATTTGATCAGAATTTTGTCTGCTCATGCATACAGAATTCAACATGTTCACTGACTTAATGATTTGTTTTTCATTATATTTTTTTTTTATAAAAACAAGTTTAAAATAAAATATGCAAATGATTTCCATTTTTCAGACAGTTAAATCAATAAATATATGTAATGCCACTTAAATACTTTATAGATGGTACAAAAATATAACAAGCCAGGTTTTTTGGGGGGGTTATTGCCAAACACATAATGCAGATGCAAAATAACAATAAGTTAGGGAGTAGCAAAGCAACAAAGAGAGACGACAACAACCTTGCGGGATCGTTACGGCTGTAAAAAGGGAACAACACAACAGTTAATGGTGACTTCAAACATGGCTAGGTTCAGTAGAGTTATGGGCCCTGTTTCATCACAAGTACTTGGACCGGAATTAGTAATGCAAGTAAGCATAAGTCTTCCCTACTTATATGAGTAGAAAATGCCATCTGAAACACTGACAGACTTGGTGGCTTGAGGTACAGTCAGGAAACAGGCCGAAGAATGGTTATGAATACAATAATAATGTATTATTTGCTGTATGATTTATAACAATACAAAATTGAACTTTGACAAATTTTAACGGCAGCTGTCAGGTCCATTGACTTGGTTGATGAAACAGTTCCCAGTATATAAAGACCACCAAAGTCATGAATTGGCCTCAATGTGATATCAAATTAAAGAATCAAAAATTAAAAAGCACTCAGTTCAGTGGTCTTTAAAACTAAGTGATCTTAATCTAGAAAACTTATGTACAAATTGCAGAAAACCAGGACTTATGGAAAAACAAAAAGAATGCTAGAAAGTTTCACCAGTTTATCAAAATCTTAGGACAGAAGGATGATCGTATAAACATCCATACCATAACATGATAAATGTTCTTTTCTATACGGAAACTTCATGTAAACACACTCTCATTAAATGTTCTTTTCTATATAGAAATTTCATGTAAATACACTATCATTTGCTTTTCTTTTTTTAAAATAAGTAAAATTTTGAATGCTTCTTATATCTTATAATATCTTTATATATCACAATATCCTGGTTTTCAGCCTATGTCATAATGACCTATTTTGGTAAAAATGAAGAAAAAAAAAGGAATTGATTTTGAGTGATAATTTTATTTCTAAATGGTTAAAGACACTGAACATTTGTTTAAATATTTTAAAAAGTACAGACCTTGGTTGCTTTGTAAAGAATTATGACCTATAAGTCAGTCAAAAAAATAATTGACAGACAAAATTTGGCTTTTAATATTGTTTAGGATTTCTTATCTTATTGCTTTCATATCAGCCCTTTAAGGCAAACAGGTAATATTTTAATATCTTGAATTACCCCCAGCATCACATAGCAAGCAACCAGGGTCTACACTGCTGTTATTTGTATACACAGCTGTAGTATACATGACTGCTATCTCTCATGTTTATTAATGTTGTTGTACACAGCAGTTCCATACATGTATAAGTGGTGTTGACAAGGGTTATATTGTAACTGTAATAAAAGTATCTATCGAAATCCAAGTGTTGCTTGTAATCTTAAATATATGCAGCTGGACCTGACCCATCAGTCAGAACATTTTATCATAAATGTAGCATATGTGTAAATAAGTAATAAGGCAGAATGGCTTCGCCAACTGTCCTTTAACCACATATTACAATACAGCTAATCAACTAGCATATAACACGTTATATCAGCAGCTTGTATGTTAAAGCCAAATTATCAGTGAATATAAAATCTAACAATTGAATATACAAAAAATTGCTATCATTTAAAAAATGTAATTTAACGAATCATTAATATAGAAAAATAATATATGGGTACATTAAAAATATTTAATTAACACACCATATAAGCCTTAATGACTCAAGCACCATGCAACATAACAAGGCCCGAAAAATATAATGTATAACAAGAATTACAACACCAATAACAACAGTATCTAGATGGGGGCTGGACAAAAGGGCAGTGGCCTAGACCTGTACCCAGGGATAAGTAGAAGGGATAGGCCACACAATGAGATATGGGGGACGTGACACACAGTAACCATGGTAACCAGGGAGGTAATAAGCAGGTAGCTTCTACAGCAGTAAAGACAATCTATCCCGCTTCTTGATACTTCTGATCTGACCATAATAATGAACTACTGATTAGCGGATAATGTGCAGTTAGACTTTACCTCTTTTCAAATCATCTTAATCAGTTTCACTCCTGGAAAGACCTCACACAAAAAGTGTGCAGCCTCCAATGTAACTAAATGTTTAGCACTGCAGGAAGGTGCTATACCAGAACATTTTGATGGCTCAGGAATGTCCCAGCTGAGATTCAAACCAGTGGACTTAACTCCCTACCACCAACAAAAGTCACACTGTGCTAACCAGATATTGTCTAGTGATTGATTTCAGACATTTCAAGACTTGGTCCAAGAAAAAAATCAATACATCTAGTAGTAACTGGCTTAAATGTAAATTGTATCCCATCATAAGTATGTTCATATCTTTAATTAGGTCATTCTCAGAGGTGTGGATAAGCGGGACAAATTGTCTTATCTATGACAACAATATCACAAGTGGAGTATTTAGTACAACATATCAATCAGGGGATAGGGTGGGCAATATAAGGTCAACATTCTCTAACTCATCTTGCAGAAAATACAGGACAATATTTCAGGAAATGCTTTTTGTCAATGCAAAAAAGTAGCAAAAAATTATAAATAGCAGTTATTTTTAAACAAGTCAACAATTAAACTATAACTACAAAGGGAATGGTCATGTTATTGTGTCTATTGCTACCAAAATGCATAATAACACTCATCTGAAAGACTTAAACTATCCAAACAAATGTGAACATTAAGGGCAATCACATTTGGTCACTTCATTACCTGCAGTACGTATTTGCTACAATGCACTCAATTAACAACATCCTGTATATACAAACACAGTTGGGACATGTTGGGACATGTTTCTACCTAAATACACTACGGTGTGATTGTGCTTAAATCAAAGTACATTTTAGCATATTAATAATTGAGATGTATTGTTGTTTGATGAAACTATCACATTGGCATTTAAAGCCCCAGAGGAGAGAGTGATCTGTATTGGGTGACAGCATATTTCATATTTTCACCAAACCTTTTATAGCTTATACTTATTTTTCCACATTGCGATGATACTAATAAATTCCAGCAAAAATAGTCTCTGTATGGCATATTAAGTATTGTATTCAAACTCTCCCCTCTGGAGCTTATGAATAAAAGTATACAAATTAGCATTAATTTTTTATGTGACAAATAAAAACTGACCAAAGGAAAACAAAAAAGTAAATTATCTGTGGAATTATGAGAATTGTGTCTAATTGATAATAATTCTGAATCAATTAAGAGACATACCTTCTCCTTGACTGAGGGAACTTTGGTGTGGATAATCTGCGAGTCCTTGTGTTGGTCCTTCAACTACAAGATAAACAAGATTCTTGTGAGGAAAACTTACTTTAACTATTAGTTTGCTGAGTCCTATACCTTGTACTTGCTGGAAAAGGTAAGTTCAAAGGTAGGTAACGGACCACAATGGAAATAGAGCTTTCTAAACTCTTTTTTGTATTATCCTTGATAAGTAATGTTTGATGGCATGGCCACTTTATTTATTTCATACATGTTTCGCTGTCACGAGCTTATGTTTCATTTGATTTGTTAAATGTGATGTATGTTAACACTGTACATTGAAATATAAATCTATCTATCTATCTAATATCATACATTAAACAATGACAACTAATTTACTTTTATATTCTTTGTTATATAATTTGCATACAATACTAATTGGGGTTGTGCTTTTGTTTTATAATTATAAGATGATCTGTTAATGAGAATTCTTTTTCAACACTCCTTGCATAATACCATTTGTTGTTTGTAGAATCATTAACTGGATCAAATCATAAAATACGAATGTAACATACTTGGCCACTACGACAACTTACTGATGCCTGTTTGAGTTTCAGTTCTTCAAGCAACTTGACCAATTCTGTGTCCGCAACATCAAAAGCAGTCTGACCCTGTAACAGAGAGCAATGCATAAAGTCAACTATTTGAAACATTTTTATTTCACAAACGTTTGACACCTTTACAGTGATACAGTCAATAGTTTGTGTTTAAATTGGTTGTTTCAATCTTAAATCATAATGTGTTTCTTAATGGAAGATCAGATGATCTTGATATTTCATTAACTGCTTAAAACTGCTTCAAAATGATATACATATTAATGAATCTCTCTTTGCACTACACTATTGTTTTTCTCTCTTTGTTTCACCCCACCCACTGTTGTATGTCTACCTTTGTTTCACCCCCACCCACTATTATATTTCTCCCTTTGTTTCACCCCCACCCACTATTGTATTTCTCCCTTTGTTTCACCCCACCCACTGTTGTATTTCTCCCTTTGTTTCACCCCAATCCACTATTGTATGTCTCCCTTTGTTTCACCCCACCCACTGTTGTATTTCTCCCTTTGTTTCACCCCCACCCACTATTATATTTCTCCCTTTGTTTCACCCCCCACCCACTGTTGTATTTCTCACCTTGTTTCACCCCCACCCACTGTTGTATTTCTCCCTTTGTTTCACCCCCACCCATTATTGTATTTCTCCCTTTGTTTCACCCCCACCCACTATTGTATTTCTCCCTTTGTTTCACCCCCACCCACTGTTGTATTTCTCCCTTTGTTTCACCCCCACCCACTATTGTTTTTCTCCCTTTGTTTCACCCCCACCCACTGTTGTTTTTCTCCCTTTGTTTCATCCCCACCCACTGTTGTATTTCTCCCTTTGTTTCACCCTCACCCACTGTTGTATTTCTCCCTTTGTTTCACCCCTCACCCACTGTTGTATTTCTCCATTTGTTTCATCCCCACCCACTGTTGTATTTCTTCCTTTGTTTCACCCCCACCCACTGTTGTATTTTTTCCTTTGTTTCACCCCCACCCACTGTTGTATTTCTTCCTTTGTTTCACCACCACCCACTATTGTATTTCTCCCTTTGTTTCATCCCCACCCACTGTTGTATTTCTTCCTTTGTTTCACCCCCACCCACTGTTGTATTTCTTCCTTTGTTTCATCCCCACCCACTGTTGTATTTCTTCCTTTGTTTCACCCCACCCACTGTTGTATTTCTTCCTTTGTTTCATCCCCACCTACTGTTGTATTTCTCCCTTTGTTTCACCCCCACCTACTGTTGTATTTCTCCCTTTGTTTCACCCCCACCCACTGTCGTATTTCTTCCTTTGTTTCACCCCCACCCACTGTCGTATTTCTTCCTTTGTTTCACCACCACCCACTGTTGTATTTCTCCCCTTGTTTCACCCCCACCTACTACTGTATTTCTCCCCTTGTTTCACTCTCACCTACTATTGTATTTCTCCCCTTGTTTCCCTCTCACCTACTACTGTATTTCTCCCCTTGTTTCCCTCTCACCTACTATTGTATTTCTCCCCTTGTTTCACTCTCACCTACTATTGTATTTCTCCCCTTGTTTCCCTCTCACCTACTACTGTATTTCTCCCCTTGTTTCACTCTCACCTACTATTGTATTTCTCCCCTTGTTTCCCTCTCACCTACTACTGTATTTCTCCCCTTGTTTCCCTCTCACCTACTATTGTATTTCTCCCCTTGTTTCACTCTCACCTACTATTGTATTTCTCCCCTTGTTTCACTCTCACCTACTATTGTATTTCTCCCCTTGTTTCCCTCTCACCTACTATTGTATTTCTCCCCTTGTTTCACTCTCACCTACTATTGTATTTCTCCCCTTGTTTCACTCTCACCTACTATTGTATTTCTCCCCTTGTTTCACTCTCACCTACTATTGTATTGCTCGCACTAGTCTTACCGCCTGGTTCTTGGCCTCCATGTCACACATATTCTCTGCAAGGATCTTACATGCCTCCTCCTGTCCCCAGTGGGCGGCAGCATGTAAGGGAGTCCACCCATCATTGTCCTTGGCATTAATGTCCACGCCCGCTTGGAGCAAGACACTGGATAAATAGGGTTGATATGTAGAGCAGTAATTATTAGATTGAAGTTTGTGAGTATTCTCTGCTATTGAACCTGTAACACTTAAACACTCTCATCATCATCTTCACCATCATTATCAACATCACCATCATCATCATCTTTATCTTCATTATCATCATCATCAGTATTATCTTTATGATCATCATTGTAATCATCATCATTATTATTGTCACACCATATCATTGGTATTATCTTTATCATCATCATCATCCTCATCAGGATTATCTTTATCATCATCATCATCATCATCATCATCATCATCATCATCATCATCATCAGGATTATCTTTATCATCATCATCAGGATTATCTTTATCATCATCATCATCATCATCATGATTATCTTTATCATCATCATCAGGATTATCTTTATCATCATCATCATCAGTATTATCTTTATCATCATTATCATCAGGATTATCTTTATCATCATCATCATCATCAGTATTATCTTTATCATCATCATCAGGATTATCTTTATCATCATCATCATCATCATCAGGCTATTATAGTAAAATTCTAAGACTGTAAATCTTTGCTCCAAATTCCGAAAGAGAAGCAACATTGCTGATTAATTTTGTTTTTGTTGCCAGAGCATCCTGATATATACTCACTTAATGACTTTGATGTATCCTTTGGAGGCTGCCACATGAAGAGCAGTGGCCCCAGTTTTGGGATGTTTCTCGTCAGGGATCTGTTTGCTGTTCAACCAACCGTTGGCATCCTCCATCATCCGGTCTTCCTCCTCTCTCCGAGCAGCATCCGCATCCACGCCTGCCACACACAGAAGACATAGCATTTATATTTTATATTTGTTCACTTTCTGAGAGACAGTATTAACATATATGTAAACTTTCAGATTGGCATAGCATTTACATATGTGATAAATATGTTAACATTCAGGGAGACATAGCAATAACATATATTTTAAGTTTCAGGGAGACATAGCAGTAACATATATTTTAATGTTCAGTGAGACAGAGCAGTAACATATATTTTAAGTTTCAGGGAGACATAGCAATAACATATATTTTAAGTTTCAGGGAGACATAGAAGTAACATATATTTTAAGTTTCAGGGAGACATAGCAGTAACATATATTTTAAGTTTCAGGGAGACATAGCAGTAACATATATTTCAATGTTCAGTGAGACATAGAAGTAACATATATTTTAAGTTTCAGGGAGACATAGCAGTAACATATATTTTAATGTTCAGTGAGACATAGCAGTAACATATATTTCAATGTTCAGTGAGACATAGCAGTAACATATATTTTAATGTTCAGTGAGACATAGCAGTAACATATATTTCAATGTTCAGTGAGACATAGCAGTAACATATATTTTAATGTTCAGTGAGACATAGCAGTAACATATTTTAATGTTCAGTGAGACATAGCAGTAACATATATTTTAATGTTCAGTGAGACAGAGCAGTTACATATATTTTAATGTTCAGTGAGACATAGCAGTAACATATATTTTAATGTTCAGTGAGACATAGCAGTAACATATATTTCAATGTTCAGTGAGACATAGCAGTAACATATATTTCAATGTTCAGTGAGACATAGCAGTAACATATATTTTAATGTTCAGTGGTAACATATATTTCAATGTTCAGTGAGACATAGCAGTAACATATATTTCAATGTTCAGTGAGACATAGCAGTAACATATATTTCAATGTTCAGTGAGACATAGCAGTAACATATATTTCAATGTTCAGTGAGACATAGCAGTAACTTATATTTTAATGTTCAGGGAGACATAGCAATAACATATATTTTAATGTTAAGTGAGACATAGCAGTAACATATATTTCAATGTTCAGTGAGACATAGCAGTAACATATATTTCAATGTTCAGTGAGACATAGCAGTAACATATATTTTATGTTTCAATAAGGCATAGCAGTAACATATATTTTATGTTTCAATAAGGCATAGCAGTAACATATATTTTATGTTTCAATAAGGCATAGCAGTAACATATATTATAATGTTCAGGGAGACATAGCAGTAACATATATTTTATGTTTCAATAAAGCATAGCAGTAACTTATATTTTAATGTTCAGGGAGACATAGCAATAACATATATTTTAATGTTCAGTGAGACATAGCAGTAACATATATTTCAATGTTCAGTGAGACATAGCAGTAACATATATTTCAATGTTCAGTGAGACATAGCAGTAACATATATTTTAATGTTCAGTGAAACATAGCAGTAACATATATTTTAATGTTCAGTGAGACACAGCAGTAACATATATTTTATGTTTCAATAAGGCATAGCAGTAACATATATTATAATGTTTAGGGAGACATAGATATGGTATGCATTTTCAGGAAAACATATAATTGATATATATATTTTAACTTTCAGGGAGACATAGCACTGACATACCATGTTAACTTACAGGGAGTCAGAGCAGTAATATACCCAGTCTTATAATTATTGATAATTCAGCAATTCATAACAAAATTTACTTATCATACATCAGTATGTGGCATTTCTTTTACAATTATTTCAGGATAATTATATATAAGTAGTTACCTCAGCCATTTTAGCATGTACTCACACTTTCAATCCATTTAACTGTTCTGTGTGTTTAGTCTACTCTGGTTAAGTTTCATTAACAATTAAACACTGTTGCAATATCAGAACAACTAGCCACTCTGTGAGCTCTGGTTTAAAATGATTTAACATATGGAAAATATTCACATTCAACTGCCAAAATATCTGTCCAATTCAAATTTAACTTAAAACAAAAGGGCCTTGATGGCCCTTAATTGCTCACCTGATGACACTGGCTTTTAGTAGGCTCATATCTGGCATCAAGTAAATTAAGAGTTATTTAATTTAGAAATCTTCAATGAAGATTGGACCATGAGTTCGGCCATTAACATTTTCTAGAATCTTACCCAGTGACCTACTGAATCCCTGTGATCCAGTTCAAAACATATCAAAGAATTTATAATGGCAAACATTCTGGCCAAGTTTGGTGAAGACTGGGCCAAATATGTGGCCTCTAAGCGTTTCCACAAGGTTTTTCTAAAATTTGTTCTAGTGACCTAGTTTTTGACTCCACATGACCCAGTTACATACTCAGCCAAGATTTCTTGCAGGCAAAGATTCTGGCCATGTTTAGTGAAGATTGGGTCATAAATGTGGTCTCTAGAGTGTTCACAACGGTTTTAGATTTGGCCTAGTGACCTACTTTTTTGATCCCACAGAACTGGCAGAACAGCGATACAAAAGGCTGATATCTATATAATTGTTAGATGGAAAATGAAGCTCATTTGAAGCAAATATCTTTACAGAATTGAACGCAAAGATCTCCTTATGGCTTGTTCTGCCAGTTCTTTTCATTCACAACTAACATTCCACTCCATTCATCAAAGGATAAAAATAATGCCCCCAATAATGATTACAAAGCAATCAATATTCTAATGCAGTCTCTGACATCTGTTTATGAATCTGCTGACAATGCTGGTTGTGAAACTATTTTTGAGCAACACTTCATTTTTTAGTGAATTTTGTTTGTGAGCAGCAGTTTAATGTCTTAAATCAGCTCACCCCTATCCTTCATTGCCTGCTGTAGTAGCTTCTCCATCACATCATCCTCGCAGATATCAAAAGGCAGGTCCCCATCATTATTTACTGCTGCAACATTAGCATGGGTTCCTAACAAATACCTGCAAATATACAACAAATGGTAGGTTCAAATTAAAAAAACTACAGCAACTATTTATGTTTTTAATTTGGAAGTACAGTAACAAATGGTTGGATTTAGTACCAAAAAAGATAATAATAATGGAAAGAGGGCAACCTACAGCGGGTTTCAAAATCTGGATATATAGTAAGAAATAGTAAACTCTTATAACTGGAATTATAAATGATTCTATTGGGTTTAAAAATCACCAAATATAGCAGCAAATACCAAGCTTTCCATTCAGGAAAGACAGCAGGAAATGTAATTAAAAAATCTGGAAATATAGCTACAATAAGCAAAGTCTATATCTTGAAATATAGCAACAAACAATGGGTTCAAATTTTGGAAATATAGCAAGAGATCGTATTTTGCAACTATATTTGATATGACATGGATTAATGCTAAGAACAGAATACTTGTAAAATCATACTCTTCTGTAGGCAATTTATACACCTATGCAGTCAGGTCAAAAATGAACTGATATACATAATTTCAACAAACACAGCATGTACAAGTACTTTAATGATCGTCATAACTTTCAGGTACAACTGTGCCATTATCTGTTATGGATATACATTCCACAGGCTTCAAGTGTTGACAATTCAATTTGGTCTCTATAAAGTTGTAACATCATGAAAACCAGGCCATAGACTGAAACTTTCAGGACAAGTATACCTTACTTTCTTTATTTTGATATTCCAATCTGACTCACAGATGAATGACCAATTCTTAATGAAATAAACTGGTAAAATAAAGGACATGGATGAATAAATCATGACTTACAATACGCCATTAAGTTATGAAACTGGTTTTATTCTATTTATTTTATTTAAATTATATATTTTTACAAGGGTAGAGAGGGACACAGTATCACAAATCTTATTTGCTGAGTCAAATCATTAACAGACCAATACACTATGGGCCTTAATTATGTACAAGTTAAATAAGAAGAGTAAAACAGGAAGACAAATCAACCACAAAAATCAAAATAACCTAATCTTCCATGTTAGAAAATAAATACAGGGAAAACCTACATGTTATAGTTCCTCAATCATATAATGACAACTATAGTACAGAACATTGTTTGAAATCTTGTAACCAACAATCAAAGATTAAATCAATGAATCCAAATTAAAGCCAGCTTGTGAGATGTCAGGATGTCAACTTACATTGACCCTAGTACTGACATGACCTAAAGTACACAGCGCCCCCTGTGTAAAATCATAGAAAAAATTACATAACTCTGTGTACAGGGTTTTTCATCCATTCACTAAAGTAAAACCATTATCAAAATACCTCAGTGCTCTATCAATATTTATTCAGCATTAAATTCACCTAACATGATAACCCTTTCTAAACATATGAATCAAAGTTTATATGCAGGTCAACTTCCATTAAAATCAAATTTTGGATCCATTCAGCCAGAACAAAAACCTTTATGTCACTGCCTGGACCCTGAGTCAAGGTAATCTGACTGCAATATAGTAGCTTCGATGGAAGGCCATTCAGGGTGGTAATCACAATTGGAAGAGTTAGCAGAAACTATGGAAAGTTTTCAATCAAAATATATCACAGCTAACCAAGAGCAGACATTGCAGGCAAGTGACAAGTCTAACAACTATAAGTTAGTTTAATTTTTAATCTGTTCTGACTATAGGACACTTTGTATGATTAATTTCAAGCAATTTAAATGGCCTATAACTACAATTTAAACAAGGAAAAAATACAGAAAACAGGGCGCCAAACTGGTCAAACAACTATAAATCTTCAAAGTGTTGGACAATAACATTTCTTTAAGAAAAAGTCCTAGTCTATCATTAATTTGGACTGGAAATGACAGAGGGGATAATGGTGGGATATTAATTGATGAAAACATAGAAAATCGAATATTGTAACTTACACAAGCACAACTAAGATCATGGCAACTTGGGAGCTATTATTGGAGAGGGAAGATCATTATATGATTGGTTGGGTAGAACCACTGATGCAGTACAGATCTGATGGAAGACCATGACCCAAGTGGGTGCTGAGGGACTACAATAAGTTGCCTAAAATACTTGGACACAGAGTAACATAATGATTAAAGGCTCTTTCAAATGTATAATTAACAATAAACTCTAACTAGGCCACACTTTCTTCATATCAAGACTAATTCTTAGTCATCTAGCAGAAAATAGGGCAGGTCTAGATCAGATAGATCCCGTCACAAGCAGGATGATTTAGACCTGCATTAGTTGCCTTCCCTTTATCAAATCATGCTCAGCAGGCTAAGAGTTAAGAAATCGATACTATTACTTTAGGAACATCAGTGTTCCATATAATACTATAGATAATACAAAAATGTGTCCACCCTCACCTATCACAATGGTACCTTGGCCTTGAGAAAAATGGTGTTCAATCTGACATGATACATAATACATGTAGCCTCCTCTACCCATGTCAAGAACAGTGGAACCATTGTTACAACAACAGGAGACAGATTGACAACCAATTAGAACTGGACTGCCCCATCAATTAGGAGCTACAATTCAGAAGCAATCATGTCCTGTGACCACCTGCTACATATGGGTCAATGGATAGTAAAAGAAGGTACCTGGCTTAACCCTGGAAAGAATACTTTTGAGACTGTTGGGATAATATTGATCTTTGGATGAAGATGGTGGCAGACTCGCACTACTTTTCATTTTTAACTACTTATATTTTATGGTGACAAACAGCTGTTTAAAAACTAGCAAATTCAAAAGAAAATGCATAGTATGATAAAGTTAATAGGCACTTTGTGATTTCTGCATAACTACATTCTTTGCCAAGAAAGTTTATTTGTAACGTGTATCATCCTACCAACAGTGTTTTAGTTATATGGAGATGGTGTCTAAACTTGAAGCTTATCTTGTGCAGCCTTCACTGTGTATAGCATGCCATGAACACCTGGCATGTACCACACCCAGACTTATTATCCTGTTATCCTGACCAGTCATGGAACAACCCTTATATTTGCTTGAGCATTAGCAAAGGAGCGATATACTTCTACTATTACTAACAACTTTATAAGGTTGCAGCCCTGGATTGAACCCAGAGCCTACCATACCAGCGGAGTGTTTTTGGTAAGATTCAGTTAACTGCAATCATCTTTTAAATGGGAGGAGTTACAATTACAAGATTTTGCATGGACAGACAAATGAATGAACAATGAACGCTTCGATTGATTTTAAAATAAGTGACGATCAAGTGTATTTATTTCCAGTAATAAAAAAAATATCTCAAATCTTATAAATAGCATCAAATAAAAAGTTACTTCACCTCATTATGTATATATTTTCATTGATACATAACATGAACAAAACAGTTCATTCATATTTTAATTTAATGTTTATGACAAGAAGTGGCAAAGCTGTTATTTTGTTCATAATAATAACATTTATGCTAATTGTTTGTTTAAAATAGTTCTAATCTTTCCATTCGGTTTACTTATCTGCATATAAAAATTTCAAAGGAATGAACAATTGATGAATTGATTACTAGTTTGAAAAGACTACATTAACACCTTCAGAAATAAAAAACAAAGGCCAAGAAACAGCATCCACCAGCTACCAGAATGGTTCCTGAAGGTGCTTTCCCATGATGCATTGCCAGTAGACTGGATCCAGCATTCCAACATGAGAGACTGGAAACCACTCATGGAGTTGTCTACCTGTAAATGCTCTCATATGGCTTACAGTTTAAGACATGTCTTGTCAAATGCTAGCAGCCAGAATCATGAAGAAATAAACTTAAGAAATTACCACTCTTTATATTAAAATACTTGTCCTGTGGTCAATAAATTTAACAGTGCATTGAAGTAATGTCTATCATTTTGTAAGTTCATCAATACTGCTTACACTAAGTAAAGCTAAACCTATTTTACACTATTCAACTGTGCCTATAACAATCCCCAAGGTTACAGATTCAACTGTGCCTATAGCGATCCCTAAACAAATTGATCCTAGCTGGATCTACATCCCATCCTTATTGCAAGACAGAATTTCTCTTTCAGTCACAAAAAAAAGGGCTTAACTCATAAAAATATTAAATAAATAATAGATTTCTTCACCTCATGAGGGCTGTAAGCATTCAATTATGGCATAATATGTTCTGAAGGCATGGTCCAATCAATAGTCTGCCCACTGTTCTATGATTCTACAAATCAGTCAAATCTGAAAGATTTTTATTTCAATTTTTCAACAAAGTTCATGTTGAAAAATATTTTAATTGCCATCAAAATTACCAAATTACACAGCGACATTGAAATGAGAGAAATATTCTCTCTTTGGAAAAATCATATGTCACTAGAAGTGAAATAGCAGCTTATTCTGAAATAATAACTCCTTAGCCCTTCACTGCATGGGTTCAAGTTATAGTCTAGGCAGTATTTTTCATGTGTAGAGGTCATCCATCTGATGTGCTGTGTGCTGGTGGTTTTACCTAGACCTATAATTGTTTTGGTGCAACATAACAAAATAATAACAATAAAAAAAATAAACTCAAATAAGCTCATGACAATCAGAACTATACAATACAACTTCGTTTTTAGTTTCTTTTTTCTTAATAAAATAAAATAATAAATAGAAGGTTTCCTTCATCTAGTCTCCAATGTTGACTACAGCCTTAAGAAATGGAGCAAAATAAGAGAAACCCAGTATATTTCCTACACTCTAAGTCCACCATACCCTCTGCCTCTGTATGTACCCCACCCACTGTGAAGGCACTGCTACTTTCCCTTACAGCATACAGGTATGTTTTATATCAGTGAGCATCTTCAAATTGGCAATGAGAACCCTTGACTCATTCCTCCCTCCCTGATTTCTACACCACAGAAAATGATCAGAAAGGCTTAATAAACTATAGTCCACAGAGTACAGAGCACTTCAAAACTTTAAGGAAAAAAAAGCAAGAAAATGTATAATTTCTATGGAACCTGTTGGAGAGAAGGTAGACTGTAGGAAGTATTCATCCAAGGAAAACAGACAAAGGTTGATTAGACCTGCAGGATTTGGAATGAGGATATCTAGTAATTATTTTATAATCAAAGCCCATGGTGGGATTTGCACTGGCCTATATTTTGAACATAAACTTTTATCAACACACATGCTGTCTGGAGTTATATGTATCTACATTGGATAACATTTTACAACTATCAGAATAATCCCCATCAGAAATCATTCATCTATCAATGTGATCATCATCATCAATCATCATCATTATCATCATCATCAATCATCACTTATTGGTTATTGGTCCGACCAGCCAATCAGCAACATATATCAATGAACAAAAAGGCCTGTTCTTCTACTCCAAATGTTTATTATGACTGTTGCACAACAGGATCTAACACATGGTTTTAGTGTGCTGTAGTCATGAAGACACTGACGTGTGCCTCATTCCTTTGAGAAACAAAGAATAGTCCCTGCCAAAGATGGAACCCATGTCACTGAAAAAAGGGAACATTTCTTAATACATTTAAATTTGATCCATACAGTGTTGACCCACAGTTTTCACCATAACATGGCTGAACCACCAGATCATGAACATGCACCCATCATTACAGAATTAACCCCTCCCTTACATCTCAGTGTGTGTGCTCATGTGTCATGTATCATACAGTACCATGTTACCTGGCAGCACCAACATGAACTCTATCAGCAGCAAACAATAATAAAACAACAATCAACAACCAAAAACTATAAACAACAGTGATTTGTTTGAATCCTTATTGTTATTTATCATATTGTTATTGCTGTTAACCTTGTGTACACTAAAGACAGATATAGTGATGACTTCATTGCGACATTATGTAATCAATACTGATTATACATCATATCTCTTACCAAACCAGTAATACTGTTCCAAGATAGGGCACTTACAAACTGGGCTTGTATAAACACCAAAGATATCAAATTGTGTATTGTATCACTATAAACGTGAGTTGAAACTCATTTTTAAATACAAAGCAGCAACACAATTCCAGTTTATTACAGCATTGTCAAACTATAACTGGGTGTCAAACAAACATCTGGGCAGAACAATAAGCTCACTGCACAGGTCAACTGGAAGACCTTCTACATCAGGTCTTTTGCCCTAACCAGGACTCGAACCCATGAGGTGAGGTGCTGAGGATTTACAAGTCAACAACTCTAACCATTCTGCCAATGGCGCTTGTAATTATTCCTTACAATCTGCAATTGCCACCTGACCAATGAATATACATATACATCTTCTTACTTAGAAAGTAATTTCCATGAAATTCTGTCTGAAATTAAAGGTGGTATCTAACAGTTTGTATATATCTTAAACAGGTAACAAAAGCTGACCCTTGTTCATTATGGCTGCATATACTTAACTTTATATAAGTGTTATTTATATTATTTATAGCATTACCTAAATTGTGCAAATCATGAAATATATTGTTTTATCTCATTTTAAAATAAATAAGATGGGAAGAGATTTCATCTAACAATAGATATCTGATTACAATAGACCTGATTACCTGAATGATCATGTAACATGATATCAAAGTGAAGTGGTCGCATGGTTATCTTAGTTTAAAAATACCTTACTTTGCCGTGTAGCATGGATAGAAAATACCATACTACATGTGATGTATTATGCTTTACTTTTCCAATGAATATAGGCCACCAATAAACAGCATTTCACAGAATCTTTTCCATTTAACATAATAAATTTGGTTGCTTAAGAGAGAAAAAAATAGTCTAAGCTGTCAGATACTACCTTCAAGTAGCTTCTAAGTTATACAACATAATATTTATATTCCCACTGCCAAAAGAACCACAATAATCATCAAAATCAGACAACTGACAACTACAAACATGTGCTGGTGTAGTACACAGCAGGTACAGGTGTGTTTGGGGGCAGGCTGACATGTCAGTATTGGTGTATGGTCTATAGGTCTGAATGATAATTGTGTCCAAGACTGATAAGCATCTTCTTAACAAAGCAGTTATAATGAACTGCATTGACCACATGCTGGGGTAGGTGAGGTACAGAATCAATCAGTCCTGATAGTAGTAATGTGGAGGTGTTCTCTGTGAGGTATGGGCAAGATTTATAGCAAATGAGGTTAACTATTCCCTGAAAACAATGTTTATATGGAAATAATAATGCCAGCAGACAATTTATGTCAGTTAGTTGGTTATATTTAGTATATCAATTTTAACTAGAAAACATTCACAGCAGAGTTGCTCAAAACATGCCAATTTTCAAATTATTGGGGGGGGGGTCAACTTCTATGTTCATTAATTACATAAGCAACAATACTTATTTGGGAACTCAACTGAACTATCTCATGAAAATCGTTCCAATGATCGGACCCTGCCAGAAGTTTAAAATGATTCAGCTCATCAATTACGTCCATGCAAAATCTGAAGCTTTCAGTGGTTCATGGTCATCATGAGAAACAAAATAAACAAATAACTGACACATGTAATAAGGAAGGATAATACCAACAATGATAGTCATGTTGACCAATACCCTTGAGAGAGATGTTTAAAATCCATTCCAAATAAATGTTTCATATATATAGATAAAAAGGCTACTCTCATCGCTAGAGACTTGACAACACAGAGTGAAGGACCTGATCAGACAGCTTCTAGTGGCAGGGAGCAGTTCTGCATCTGAACTATTTGACTTTGCCTGTTCCATTCATGCAAAGCAGGTTAAATGAAGTGGTTATATATACCAGTTATGTTACACTATACTGCCACCTGTCTATATTAATGCAGAGTAATTTTTGTAAAACCTAATTAAAAACTCTTTGGAGAGGGTTTCAGAGAAAATGATGGAAACCATGGAAACCTATTTTAACCTGTATTCTTTTTAATTGCCCTGTTGTTAGTTGACTCAACAGGCTTTCTTCTAACCTATGAAAGATAAACAAGCCTTTTTTTCTAACAGGAGAACATTTGTTTCTGTGGGATTCAAAGATTTCAAGTCTTTAGATCGTCAGGTATTTTCTGCCAACAAATGCTTCCAGGGATAACCCATGGTTTAACTCTATTCTGGTAATCATGTACTTTACCAGGCTTGTATTAATAGTGTAGATCCAAATCAGTCAGCTTCCTGCTGGAACCTATGATCAGGATCTACATGTGCTCTTTTGTTTCTAAGAGTATTTACCTTTACTACATGTAATATCAATAATTCGAAGACAAAAAACTAAGAATTTAACGCAAGGTTTGAACAAAATGTAGCATGATTAGGGTTAACAAAGAGGAATGTAAACTTGTGTGATTACAGGTTGGGCCCTTTGCTATGGAACATTCACAGGTAGCATTTTCACAGGAGTCATAGATTTTCCTGAATAAGCTATATGATAATTTTGTTTATTATTATTATTATTATTATAACCTTTATTATGATTATTATTATAATTATTATTACCTTTATTATTATTTTATTATTATAACCAAAATAACAATATTATTAAAATGTTAACTTTTAACCACATCGATAGAGCATATTGAGAATTTGAATTTTATTTTCATTTTTTGTAAGAGAGCTGTTTCTCTTTTTTCTATTCACCTTTGGCATACAACTTATAGAGTTTTGCAATTAAAATTTAAACTTAGTCAATCTGTCCAATGGAAATAAAACACAAAACACCAATTAGTGTTAATTAGCCCATAACTGACCTAGCTTTTCACAACACATTTTGCAATTCATACATTGAAGACACTTGGAATGTTGGCAATTAAAATTCCATACACATAATCTCTATTTACTTTTGACTGTTAACAGGTGCAATACGCCAAAAAATATGTTTTCGATGATTGATTTCTATAGTTTCTTGTAGCTTGCAGAAGAAATGGGAGCGCCTTGAAAAACTGCATTACGATACAGTCTGGACTATCCAGCTTCATACTGGTGTAGCTGAACTGCCCTTGACTACACTCCTTACCACATCGATTCAGGGCCTAGTCAGGGATATTTATCTAGGGAGGTCTTCAAGCTGACCAACCTGTGAAGGGCCACTGTTTCAACACAAATATAAGTCTTGGGTTATTTTCACCATTAATAACTGAGTTGTTTTTTTTTAAATATGAGCATAAGAGTGCTGGTATGATGCATAAAAAACATATTTTGTCAGCTATCTACATTTTATCAAAAAGTAGCATTGCCTTACTTTTGTACCTGGAAGGCCTGGTAATAATTATTTAATTGCAATTTAATGGAGCCCCTGAATGCTCAAATGAAAAACAAACAACAAAAACATAAACTTAGAAAATTTATTTCTTTATTTTTATTTTATTTTATTTTATTGGTGGGGGGGGTTGCTATTGTTTTGTTTTTATACTTTACTGAGACACAATAGTGGTCAAGTGATGGTATCTAATCATAATCAGTGAAAGACCCCAACAATAGTTTGGATAATACCACTTATATCTTGCACACTGCTAAAAGTCACTCAATCTTTTTCTGTTTGTCCAGTGTTTCATCAATTCCTATTCCAGAAACTAATGTCACTATGTCAGTAGTTTCTACACTCTAAATGTAGGTGTGAGTACATCACTTCATATATCATAAGCCCATGGCATGTGACAATGATCTGTAAAGTCATAAAGTGATAATAAACCTGCAACACAGCTCTAGTTTCAAGTATCCAGTAAACACACCAGCACAGTCATCTGTGTACAGTGCAACCACTGGGTACTCTCGAACTACTGGGTAACTGACTTGTTTCTTTGAGGAAAGTTTCTCCCCTGCCAGTACAGCCTCTAGGAAACTGACTTGCTCCTATGAGGGAAGTTTCTTCCTTGCGGGACCAACTGTTCATGTCTGTACTGCCACTGGGAAACTGACTTACTTCTATGAGGAAAATTTCTCCACATCTGAACCCACTGGACATGTCAGACACTGTACAGCCACTGGGAAACGGACTTATTTCAACAAGGGGAGTCTATATACTTCAGGCTTAATTTAACAAGCATTTGATAGTATTGCTGGCAATATAGTAGTCCCTACCGGTCCCTCAAAAAGTTATGGGCAGGACACGATTTTGCTGCAAGGTCATGCTGTGACCTTGACCTTCAAGCTATCGACCCCAATGTTGTTCGCGACACATCATCTCAATATGGTGATCATTTCTGTGAAATAGTTGTAAAATCTGACTTCAAATAACAAAGTTATGGGGCGGACACGATTTTGATGCAAGGTCATGCTGTGAACTTGACCTTCAAGGTATCGACCCAAATCTTGCTCGCGACACGTCATCTCAATATGGTGATCATTTCTGTGAAATAGTTTTAAAATCCAACTATAACGAAGTTATGGGCCGGACACAATTTTGTTTCAAGGTCATGCTGTGACTTTGACCTTCAAGGTAGCGACCCAAATGTTGCGCGTGCATATTGTACACATTGCTACCTATTAACATACCAAGTTTCATGTGCCTAGCTTTAATAGTTTTTAAGTTATCAAAGGATCCAGATTTTTAGACAGACACCGGGCCAAGCAGTCGTGGAACTACCTTTATATTTGCTTGAGCGTTAGCAAGGGAACTATACCACTACCATTTTTAAAGATTTTGGTATGTCGCAGCCCGGGATCGAACACGGGGCCTCCAATACCTGGAGCTGATGCCCTCTGATTGCGCTACCAGGTCCGGTTTGGCAGTGTTTAAAGTTAAATTAGAGGCAAACAACATTGGTAAAAATGGGCCTTGAGGTGCAGTAGGTAGCAAGTGAGCCATAGGTGAGATAGGTCATGAGCTAAATCCTGATCCCATAAGGGGTCCTGATAGAGCTGTCACTGCTATAATACAATTTATTTTGAGACTAGTTGGTCTGTTATTAGGAAGATAAGATAATGATGGTATGTTGCACTATGTTATGATTGTTATCACAGTGCATGCTGGCAATGCAGTACTATATCTGTATATGTTACCACCATCTGTAGAACACTACCAGTCTTCAAGAGATTTACATCTGGCTTACACATTAAAGTTGCAAGTCTAAACATTTGAAAATCAGTAATAATAACCCCTAAATTGATAATTTACTATTATTTGAGCACTTTGTGAGGACTGTCCTATAGACCAAAGAGGGTTTGACCCAGCGATCAACAGACTCAGGTAACCAGGTAACAACTGACCAACTCATTTGTCACTGTCACCTCATACTGACCCAGTCTTGACCCAGAGATTGTAATATATCACTTTTGTTTTCTCAGAAGTAAAGACATACAGTTCTAGTAGTCATTTATACATAAAATAATAGTTATTGTAATGATCTGTAATAAGACTTGTGTATTTTTTTATGAGAAGTATGTCTTAACTGATGAAACTGACCAGTTGAAAGTGTGATAGCCTAAGCTGAAACTAGACATTAACCTTTGGATAGGCTATTCTTTCTGGCGTGGCTGCCTACTATAATGTACTGGTTTTATACAGTAAACAAGAGGGCCATGATGGCCCTTAATCGCTAACCTGATGACACAGGCTTTTAGTAGTCTCCAATCTGGCATCAAGTAATTAAGAGTTATTTACTTTAGAATTCTTTGATGAAGATTGGCCCATTAGTGTGGCCACTGGGTTGATAACATTTTCTAGAATTTTACCAAGTAACCTACCGAATCCACATGACACACTTCAAAATATATGTAAGATTTCAAACCTGCAAACATTCTGGCCAAGTTTGGTGAAGATTGGGCCATTAATGTGGCCTCAAAGTGTTTCCACAGGTTGTTTTTTTCTCTAAAATGTTTATTACTGTTTATTACATTTATAAATGTTTTTTACCCTACATGACCCAATCATATACTCATCCAAGATTTCATGCAGACAAACAATCTGATCAATTTTGGTGAAGATTGGGCTATGAATGTTGCATCTAGTGTGTTCACATGCTTTTTCTAAGATTTGTCCTAGTGACCTACTTATTGACTCCTTGTGACCCAGTTATAAACTCATCCAAGATTTCATGAAGGCAAACATTCAAGTTTGGTGAACATTGGGCCAATAATGGGGCCTCTAGTTTATTCACAAGCTTTTTCTAAGATTTGACCTAGTGACCTACTTTTTGACCCCACATGACCCAGTAATAAACTCATCCAAGATTTCATGCAGACAAACATTCTGACCAAGTTTGGTGAAGATTAGGCTATAAATGTGGTCTCTAGTATGTTCACCAGTTTTTCTTAAAATTTGACCTACTGACCTACTTTTTGGCCCCAGGGGACCCAATAATGAACTCATCCAAGATTTCATGCATACAAACATGCTGACCAAGTTTGATGAAGATTGAATAAAAACTGTGGCCTGTAGTGTGTTCACAAGTTTAAATGTTGACGACAGACGAAGCTGTATCACAAAAGTGCCCCTTGAGCACATTGTGCTCAGGTGAGCTAAAATTAGGACCAAGAAAAGTATATACTGATAAGGTTAAGTGTTTCAAAAGTGCAGGTAAGTTGTAGTTTCAACATGATCATAGTATGAAGCAGATAGGTATAATCTAATAATCGAAAACGAATCTAAGACCGAAAACAATATACACCTTATACACAAAGCACTAGTGTTTTATAAAGTCAATTTGCTCAATTTAGAAAATAATTATAATAATTACATCTGATTTTAAGGGTCATGTGGTGGGTTTCGTTTGTACTTGGTTACCATGGCAACTAAATGCAGTAATGCTTTGTATTTTTGCCTGTGAGATTATCCACAGCCATTGAAGATTGTCAATCAATCCTATTAGATCCACACCATTGAAAATTGTCGATCAACTCTATTAGGCAAGTTCTTGACTAATTACACATGGCTTCAAACGCCAAACTACTTATATTTTTATGTCCAATATTTTTGCTGATACAATAGGCATGTCTATTATATTGTTTGAATGCATACATTTTTATAAACATTTTATATGCAAAGGAACGGTCCTGAGTCTTTGTGTTTTTGATTTCCAATTGCTACTGATTACAGAAGAAAAAATGACTGGTTAGTGTGAAATTGCTGAAAATGAGTATAAAATTCTAAATAAATTTAAAATATCCATGTCAAATAACAACTTTATTTTCTTATTAAATAACTTTTAGTGTGATTGTCTTTGCAACGCTAGAATGATACAATAGGCATTGTAGTTCGAGCTTTTTCTTTCATCAGTCAATTGCTTGTTGACAGTCTATTTTCACTTAAGGCAGTGTGCACACGCACACACACACGCATTGAACCACTCATAAGCCAACTGTTTAACTCAAATTAAAAATTCAGCTGCTTATTGTCAGTACTGTAAAAAGAATGCAGGCAAAAGATTTCAAAACATCCTAAGCTTTCTCAGGTGAAACTATCAGTATAATGCATTACATCTGGCCTCTGAAGCAAGGCTGACTACTAAACCTTGATCATTCATTTTCTTAGCCCTAATTATTATTATGTACTATGTTAACCTATTCTTAAAACAATACATATAATTATAGTAGAAACAATCACACCATGAGACAAAATATATTTATAAATAGTATTCAGACTGCACCAGAATATTCTACCACAAAACTGTGAACTATAATACTAGATCTTATAAAACTTTCTAGAAAATAAGCTCACTATTCTGCTAATTACAATTATTTCAACTGACATCTGTTTTAGAATAATGCAGGCTATTTAGAAACGTGTTGGGTTTTTTTTTAGGATCAATAATCTCAGCATGTTTCAAGTGTATTACATGTGAGTGCCCCTTACTGAGGGTCACGAAAAAATATATAAAATTTACAAGAACTGTGACCAGACAATTCACTTTACTGCTCATGAGCTTGATATGATATTTGCACACAAACCTTGAACCAGCACATTTTCTTTTTAAATTGAACCAAAACTATTCTTTCCAACAGATGCAACCAGAAGCAATCAAACTTGAATATATCAGTACCTATGATCACTAGAGGCATAAGAGAAGTTAGATTCCATTCTATGCACTGGTTATGGGGATATAACTGGATAGAATTTGTTTGCAAAACTTACTCTGAGATAGACAAAGACTGAAACATACACCAATGTTAAGATAAGTAGAAAAGGTCTCTTTTTTCATAGAACAGTCAATATACAACATAGAGTGGAAAAGAACATCATTTGAAAGTGTGTGTGTGTGTGGGGGGGGGGGGGGGGGGGGTATGGTGATGGGGGGGGGGAGGGGGGATGTCAACTATGTGAATAAACATACAGTCATGACAAAACTATTAAAGTATAGCCTCGTCGTCCTAAAAGGATATCACACTTGAGCATATCATATCACAACATCAGTGGGAAAACCTCTTAAGGGCAGTGGTGCACAACTTCACTTTCCCTGGCAAGTGATTTAACTGTGAAACTTTGAAGAACAATAAACAATTTGTTGTTGCTGCTTCGTTGTGTAATATTTTTACATTTTTTCAAAAGAAAAAAAAAGAAAAAGGGGCATTACTGCACCAAAATTAATTTTAAATTAGCTTGCCCATTAGAAATTGGTTCCTTTATCGGTAGTAAAAAATATACCAGGTTTGAAGTGAATCTCTTGGATGGGTTTCAAGAAATGAGACTTAACAAAATTGCTAATCAACACCAACAAGGAAAAGCATGTTTCATATACTTTCAGATGAACAAAAATGAAGATTAATTTCAAGATAATGTTGCTAAGTGGGCTATCTTGTCTCTGATCAAATCATACTATCACAGAACACTAAATCTGAAAGAAATAGGCAAGAAATAAAATTTGACAAAAGG
The DNA here is from genome assembly GCA_007844125.1 of Sinonovacula constricta. Taxonomy (NCBI): domain Eukaryota; kingdom Metazoa; phylum Mollusca; class Bivalvia; order Cardiida; family Solecurtidae; genus Sinonovacula; species Sinonovacula constricta. The sequence goes on from CM017556.1 coordinate 7,541,692, forward strand.
ACATGTTAAGGACATGTTAAGATTACTGGGCCAGAGAAACATTGGTTAACATGACTTGACTAACTACACAATAGTGATATATTCAAGGTAAACTATAGGAAGTACATCTTGACCCCTTCAATCAGATATGTCATGGAAATGTAAGATGCAATAAAAATACAATAAACATAATAAAACCAAGTGTGGATGTGGTAGTTTGCTTTAAAATAGTGTTGTTATCTAGAGCTAAATCACCATTATTTATTAACATTATTTAAAACCATTCTCATTCTTGTGTTTGCCATCTACCATCACCAAAGCATCTAATGATAGTCGACATAAATATACCTCACATGACCTTCCCATATAACATGTCCAAAGTCATGCTTTTTGTCCAAAAAAAATACCATCAAAATTATCCTAATTAATATTGGCAACAAAATGATTGTCAACAAAACAAGAGTAATTTTCTTCAAATTAACAACTATTACTACTACCATTACATCAACCACTTTCATCATCCACAATCCTATTTACTGCCACAAACACCACCAACAATAGCAAAACAGCAACCACCACATTTACCAATGCAACCAAGACTTCCATACTCGCATAATTATCAAATCAACCACCACACCACAACCACAACCACCACAACAACCAGTAACCATCATCTTTACAATGTTGAACAATTATCAGAACCAACACCACTACAACCACCACTACCACAACAACCAACTTTACAACAATGGTGTCCATACTATAATAACCATCAGCCCCTATCATGTTGAAGGTACATGACTCAAGTATTAAAGCTAGCCAGGAATCCACCTTTGCAATATGAAGGTGGGTGGATAGATTGGCTTGTGTGTATGCCAAGTGTTATTCAAGACATCTGACCAGTGCCCAGCTAACAAGGAACTTGGCATTAGGAAAGTAGCCAGTGTATTTCTGAGAAAACTAGGAAGAACCTATACACTAGAATGATGGGACATAGAAACTGTTTATATATTTACTTATTTTGGAGTGTAATCATACCAACTGTCACTGTTGGTTCTTGTCGTTTTATCAATAACAGACAACAACAACAACAAACTAATTTCTTTGACTGCCTGAGTTGTAAAGTTAGTATCTAACAGCTTGCCTATATCAGATACTTGTAACAATATTTTTCCATTTTAGGAGAATTTAGGCATTATTTCTGAAGAAACTAATACTTAAGTCTAAGCAAAGATGATTTTGGTCTCTAACTTACTCATTAGACAGTACAAATCATTAAATAAATTGCTCTGTCGATAAAAGTTTGTTCTTTCAAAATCTATAAAAAATCAAGATGGGAAGTCCACTTAAAAATAGATATTGATGTCAGAGCAGATTACCCAGATGATATAACATTAATTCCAAAAGTAAATAGTCATGTGTTGTTATGTTTAAAAAAGCAAACTGTGCAGTGTTGCTAAAATAGGAAATACAGGTTTGAATTAACTGTTCAGGTTTATTTGTCTCTTTTCACATATATGTAGGATATCAATAAACAGTTCTTTATGTGATCAGTTCAGGTAACACTATTTTATTTGCTTGATGATCCAAACTGTTGGATATTATCTTTAATGCCTCCTATATAACCTTTCCCATTTGATCCTGGTTTCTAACCATGTATAAGTTCTAACCATTCAGTGTAATACCAACATGAAAAACATAAAATCCAACTGATTATTCAAACATTAGATCAACAAATCTAAGATCAACCCATTTAAGCTAGACAGAAGCAAGAGGTGATATTGTTGTATTCCAAGATAATCCTTAAGTCATAAACAGTTGTGTATCCACCCTCTCATCATGGCATTAATGGGCTATTTGCTTTACCTACTGCAAAACCTGCCAGCAATTTCAGATTGGATTTATTGAACAGCTGATTCCTGAGAAAATAATACAAACATCTGACAGTAAAAGCAAAGTAAATTTGATTTTGTTGTTTTATTTGTTTCCTGTTGGGGTCTTGTACAATGTACTTGAAAAAAAACATATTGAAGTAAGGATGTTCTTTTGCTTATTCTTTATACTTGGTTATTTTAACTATTATGTTTTGTTTAGGTTGCAGCTGCTTTCATTTAAATAGATGAGCATAAGTATATGGCATTTGAAAGAATATCAAACATACATAATTATATGGAAGCTGCCAGTATTTTTGCTTGCAATGAAGTGTGACTGTCTTTCTCATCAAAACATTTATTAACAGGTATCCTGACCTGTGGCTCCTAGATGTCCAATAGATCGACACAAGAAATCCCAGGCAGACACAATTAATGAGGACCTCTGAGCTTTAGGATAAACGATGGCAGACTTGTACAAGGGAAAAGAAATGGCAATACTCCATGGACAAGTGTACAACCAAGAACACACCAAACGACACATTTAACTGATGATGATGGCAATTCTATGAGTATAAACACTATGGTGTTGGGCCAGCTGAGTATGATGGATCTCAATTCCCAGGAAATGAGTCCTAATAGGTCCAAACAAAGTATCAACTGCAACTTATAAAACAATACTGTTGCACCAATCAGGATTACTACCCTTGTCTGCTGCTGTGTGCCCCTTCAACATGGAATTCATCAAATTGAATTATGATACTGGTTTTGCTACATAAAAGCTATTCAATCATTTACCTGGCAATTTCTGAAAAGCCACAGGAGGCAGTGGCATGTAGAGGTGTCCAGCCCTCATTATCACACACATCGACGTCTGCGCCATTCTCCACCAGGAACTCCACCATGTCCAGGTTGTCGTCTATACATGCCTGTAACACATAGATAACAGAGTTAGCAGATATCTCACACACACGCGCGCACGCACGCTCTGCGCATGCACGCACACATACACAGACTCTCTTTCACACACACACCACCACACACACACCACACACACAGACTTACACACAAATACCATAGTTGAAATACAAGTTTTATTATTCAGTAATTTTAGAACAGAAGACACATTCTCAAATGTTAAAGCAATTGAGGAAATATGTTCATTCACCAACAGGTAACAGATTTCAATATTTTGACATTCAGTTTTAATGGTGAGATTTCAATGTTGATTATTTTTACTTGACTGAACATATTATCCTCCCCAGAAAGAAGAATTTTCTAAGACCCTTGAATGCCTTGAGCATCAATAAGGAACATTACCAGGTCTATTTACAACTGCCATGTCACAGATCTTGGTTTAAACCATATAACCATTGAGTGTTTTTGTTGTTGCTTGCAAGCAATGATTGATAGATCTTTAATTAAGAACAATATAATTAAGAAGAGTAAGTGTTAATCTCTTAACATCCCTAGCATCATACATATCCTAATTACTGCTCTCCTGTAACTGGACACCAGAGCTAAACCTTACAGTTTGTGTCTGATACCCCCAACAAGCCACACTGGAGAATCAGATACAATAGGCTTTCTGTTCAAAGATCTTTCTAACTCTCTGTTAAACTGTAAGGATTGAAAGGCCAAATGAGTCTATTGGTACATGATATATGATCCCTCAAACCTTATAAGCATGGAAGAAACACCAATAGGTAAAACTTGTCTAATCTTAAAGATTCCTTAAGACCATTTAAATAAAATATGTTATGTTTTAAGGCAATTTCTAGAGTAGAAATGCTTAGAGCTTACAGATTTGCTTAGTTACAAAAATAAAAGGATAAGCAATTTGAAGTTTTGTACATTATTCTTTAGTCAATACAACCTAGAGCTTTGATTTATAATAAAAGTCATTTCAGCATAAATTATTCATTTTTTCTCTAAACTTCTCAAGATAAAGTTCCAAAAGTTGTTCACTTAATATAAATATAGTTCTCCTCCTATGGACTTAACCATACAAAAGTATGGGGTTGGCTATACATCTGGAAAATATAACATTTGAACAAAAAGGAATTAGTTTCAGGAGCAATTTTCAGCTATCACAGTTATGCAATAAACAAGCAGATGACTGTGACATAAAATTATATTAGGAAAGAAATTGTGTGCTCAAAATTGGAATAAATAGTAAAATTATAAAGGAAAGAAATTGTAAACTCATAATTTGAATAAATAATAAAATTATATGAGTGTTGTCGTGTGACAAACTTTTCAATCCATCATGAAGCAACATCCCAAAATAGCACAAAACATTTGGATGCAAATTACCTGGTGGTACACCATAATGATCATTATTTTATCCTCAGCATGTTTACACAGCTTATCAGGTCAATATGCATAAACAAATGAGGGGTAATAAAAATCATTTTAGCCATTTTATTGTTGACATGACTTACTTGGGTACTGTCCAAGCACTTATAATATTTTATGTACAGTTGGAAATATGTGTTGCTAAATATGGATGACAATCCAGTTTAAGGGCTAAGCTATACAGGAAACATTGTCAGTTTTCTGGGATGTGCTTATGCAAACATTATTTGGACACCCGTGGCTTAGCAGTTGCAGTCACCACTTTGTTACTCCTCTGCATCTCCCTGTGTGACTTCGAGCCCCTATCAGTTTAAGAACTTTCATATGGAGAGATCTTCCAGCTGACATGTTGTGCCAGTGGTTCTTCCCAGACACACATCTATGATTTCTTCCACAAATAATCTGCTGGACGTCGCCAATGTGACCATAATTGTCATTTTTATTGCGTAAGTGTGGTGTAACAAAACAAGGAAAAAAAGTATTGAATCTCAACAAATGTTCTGTGAAAAATAATGACTATTTCTGATGGGATTCTTCTATAATAAATATCTTATAAATATATATAATTCATAAAAAAGTAATTATGGTTTATTGTATACTAGGCTGAAAGATTAACCACGATTTAATTCATAAAATGAAGAATCATTTGTTTTATTTCTGAAAGTAAATTAAAACTATACCAACTTTCGATGTCAAATTAAATTTGCATTATTCTTTTTTGTCAGATGCAAATGCATCATGGCAATGGTCTTAGTGTCCACCCCAGCATTGATGGTAGGGTTGCGGTTCAATCCCGAATCTTGCTATATCAGTCATAACACTATGCCTGCTACATTTACCAATATTAGATATTTGCTTACAATAACAATTACATGCAAATGTTACAAAACATATTTCTAGAGACTCAAACTATGCAGAGTATGATGACATTGTTGGCTGATCTGGATCTGCACTTTTTGCTAAATCCAGATCAGTTTGTGCTAAGCAGGAGAAGTATAAAGAAAATCAAGCTCTAGCACTTTATTTTAGTTATTACTCAGCTGGATAGGCCCATGTTAAGATGACTAGGTGAGGTACCAGCATTTCTGTGTGTAAAGACTGCACTTTATCTGCTTCTTATTCTAAGTAAAATATCTGGAGCTGTATAATGAAACGGACAATAGAAGAATTCAAGTGGAATCTCACAACAATTAATTCATTGACTTTAAGCCCTACACTACCATATCATCACTTAGAAGAAGAGTAGTAGTGTCTAAAAAGAAAGTACAACACTTAAAACAAGGATAAATATATGAGGACAATTTATATTTTCCCACCAAACATACAAGAACCAAATGAACTTGTCCACCATGTTTGATCTTCAAAGTTCTGACTTTGCAGTCTGAGTGAGGCTGCAACTCCTATCTTCCTGGCCAGAAGGTTGAGGTAGAACTAACACACCCAGAAATGTCCTGGTAGAATCAACAACACACCCGGAAACGTCCAGGTAATACCAACAACATACCCAGAAATGTAATGGCAGAATCAACAACATGCACGAAATGTCCCGGTAGAACTAACAACATGCCAGGAAATGTCCAGGTAGAACCAACAACACACCTAGAAATATCCAGGTAGAATCAATAACACACCCAGAAATGTCAAAGTAGAACCAACAACACACAGGAAATGTCCAGGTAGAACCAACAACACACCCGGAAATGTAAAAGTAGAACCAACAACACACCCAGAAATATCCAGGTAGAACCAACACACCCAGAAATATCCAGGTAGAACCAACAACACACCCAAAAATGTCAAAGTAGAACCAACAACACACAGGAAATGTCAAAGTAGAACCAACACAACACAGGAAATGTCCAGGTAGAACCAATAACACACCCAGAAATGTCAAAGCAGAACCAACAACACACACCAGAAATGTCAAAGTAGAACCAATAACACACCCAGAAATGTCAAAGTAGAACCAACAACACATAGGAAATGTCTAGATAGAACCAATAACACACCCAGAAATATCCAGGTAGAGTCAGCAACATGCCTAGAAATGTCTAGGTAGAGTCAACAGCATACCCAGAAATATCCAGGTAGAACCAACAGCATACCCAGAAATGTCCAGGTAGAACCAATAACACTACCAGAAATATCCAGGTAGAACCAACAACACACCCAGAAATGTCCAGGTAGAACCAATAACACACCCAGAAATATCCCGGTAGAACCAACAACACACCCAGAAATGTCCAGGTAGAACCAATAACACACCCAGAAATATCCAGGTAGAACCAACAACACACCCAGAAATATCCAGGTAGAACCAACAACACACCCAGAAATATCCAGGTAGAACCAACAACACACCCAGAAATGTCCAGGTAGAACCAACAACACACCCAGAAATGTCCAGGTAGAACCAATAACACACCCAGAAATATCCAGGTAGAACCAACAACACACCCAGAAATATCCAGGTAGAACCAACAACACACCCAGAAATGTCCAGGTAGAACCAACAACACACCCAGAAATATCCAGGTAGAACTGACAGCATACCCAGAAATATCCAGGTAGAACCAACAACACACCCAGAAATATCCAGGTAGAACCAATAACACACCCAGAAATATCCAGGTAGAACCAACAACACACCCAGAAATGTCCAGGTAGAACCAATAACACACCCAGAAATGTCCAGGTAGAACTGACAGCATACCCAGAATAATCCAGGTAGAACCAACAACACACCCAGAAATATCCAGGTAGAACTAAGAACACACAGGAAATGTCTACATAGAGTCAATAACATACCCAGAAATGTCCAGGTAGAACAAACAACACACCCGGAAAGGTCCAGGTAGAACCAACAACATACCAGGAAATGTCTAGATAGAACCAATAACACACCTAGAAATGTCAAGGTAGAACTAAGAACATACCTGGAAATGTCCAAGTTAAACAACAAACCTTGAACTTTCAATATAGAACAAACAACATACTTTGAAATGTCCAAGTAGAACAAGCAACCAGCTAAAAACCTTTATAAAAAGATATCCAAACATTACAATGTTCAAATGTGTGTGGCCTATAAATCAATGATCAGCATATGAAACTCCCCATGTAATCACTACCTACAAGGTTAAAGGGCTATACTGTTCATTAAGTCAATGGTTTGTTGTTGTTTTTTATTATATAAGTATATTAATATTTTTGTAAATAAATATAAAAATAGATAGTTATGCCAAAAGGTTAAATTCTTTCCATTTTCAAACCTTTTATTTCTTGCATTTTTATCTTGTTGTTTTTGCAAAAATATTTCTGAAAGTTTCGGGACTATAGCTCTTCATATGAAATGGTATAAAATATGGAACTCTTGAAACTGCCAGTTGGAGGAGGCAATAAGCTATAACCTGGTGTGAAGGATGCTGAGTGATTTTAAAAGGAAGCAGTGGAACACCAGTGACCAGTAGGTTCGTAAAGGTCTCACAGACTCAAACTGGTCTCATAGTTCCAGACTCTTGCAAGTCTCACAATGTCAGACTCAAACAGGTCTCACAGTATCTGACTCAGGCAGGTCTCACGGTGCCAGACTCAAACAGGTCTCACAGTATTTGACTCATGCAGGTTTCATGGTGCAAGACTCATGGAGGTCCCACATTATCTGACTTATTGAGGTCTCACAGTGCCAGACTCCTTCAGTTCTTACAGTACCAGGCCCATGTTGGTCTCAAAGAACTAGACTAATACAGGTCTCACTGTACTAGACTATTGCAGGTCTCACAGTACTAGACTCCTGCAGGTCTCACAGTACTAGACTAACACAGGTTTCACAGTACCGGTACCAAGTTCACGTGGATCTCACATTACCAGACTCATGGAGGTTTTACAGCACCAGGCTCATACACTTCTCACATCAACAGGCTCATTTCCAGATTCTTGGTGGTCTCACGATATCCGACTCGTGCAGGTCTCACAGTACCAGGCTCATGTTGGTCTCATGGTACCAGACTAGGGCAGGTCTCACACTACCAGGCTCAAGTAGGTCTCAAAGAACCAGACTAATACAGATCTGACTGTACTAGACTAATGCAGGTCTCACAGTACTAGGCTCATGCAGGTCTCACAGTACCAGGCTTATGCAGGTCTCGCGGTACCAGACTCGTGTATGCATCAGACTACTAGACTAGTGCAAGACTAACAGCATCAGACTGAGCTCTAGATGACTAACATGTTAACTTCTTCAACAAAGTGCAGTCATTATAACAGTCATTATAACTTTGTCGAAAAAAAAACAAGATCCTGTTGTTTTTTTAGAAGGACTTAACAGTTATGATAAGATGGGCACCAGACGTGAACGAGAAAATAAATATGATTATCGTTATTGAACTTATCTGCATGAAGGAAAATGCCATATCTAATTCAACATTAAAATACATGTACAAGCTAATAAACAATATATTCTTATCAAATAGGAACAACTAAATTGTTTTCGACAATTGTTTCAGTATATCAGCTTCGAGTTTCAAAATGTTGCAGGAGAATGTTGATAAGTTCTGCCTCCTAAGTTTAAGCATAAAAACTTACAAGTACTCTGATATCATACATATAAAATGGTTTGGGGCAGGATTACTGTCCTCTACTTTCAAGTTAAGGTGAGTTTAGATAAATCTTATTTATTTGTAAAGGGTTTTGTAAACATATTCTTTGTACTTAATTCTTAATTCCTCCGAGTCCACTATTGAAAGCGAACAAGTATTTCATATTCTATGTAAATATCTTTGATGATTTCAAGAAATGGAATTTATAAATGAAGCCAATGAAGAGCTATGACAAAAGCTCCACTTTTTATTTGACTGTGCCATTTTATGGAGCTAAAAAGTCCAAATGATGCACATTTAGCACAAACAACTTAAATTCACCAGTAAAATAACTGTAGTGTATATGCTATCTCCTGAGCTGACTGCCCAGATTGCTTAGCTGGTAGCATCTGACGCCATAGCAAGGGATTCAGGGTTCGATCCTTGCACTGGATATGGGATTTTTCCAGCCACAATCATGACATAACTTTGAAATTTTATTCAAATTTTGTGTTTTACCACATGCACCATCACCTACTAGGATACATAATTAAAACATCTGTGTTAGAAAGGGAATATGATTGGAATCAGTGAATAACACACTCTGACAGTTTACAAATATATCTAGGTCATCAGCACATTTCATAAATAACTGTACTTTAGTTAGGCATGGGTGAACCATCCAAACTGCTAAATAACTGACATATCATCACCAGGATGGAAAAGTTGACCTTCTTGGTCTCAAAATGCTTGGTATTGATGTGGTAGTTCCTTTTAAGTTCAGGAAATACTTTAGTCAAGTTCATGACCTACTTTCGTGAGGATGTTGAGAAAAAAAATTCAGATTCAATGTGTAAAGTTTGAAGTCAATGAAGGTAATGCTTTCGCATGTTGGATACATGTTAGATTTAAGGTGTTCTGTGCGGATTATACCTGGTGCAGAGCTGTTAATCCATCGACATTGGCTGTGTTTATGTCGGCTCCCCGATCTAACAAACGTTTGACTTCTTCATGGTCTCCACTCGAACACGCTGCTAAAAACACACAACCATCCTGAAATTTCACTTTCTTAGGTTTCGAGTCTGTATGATTTAAACACTTATTCGTGTCAGATTCCGCCCATCTTTTTAACTGTTCGTGCCTCTTAAATATCGCACTAGTCTGCTGTCTTTCGTCCGCCATGACTGCAGCGACAAAATATGCAAATTCGCAAAATCTCGCAATGTTCGAGATTTCGACGAGATTTCAAAACAAAAATGGCTGCGCCCATGAGCCACGGAATCAGTAATGTACATTTACTGAAAATGTTTTGTTACAGAGTAGAAACGTTGTTGAAGTGTTGTAGCAATAGCAATGTCGGACTTGTGAGAACATATGCTTCTTCTCATAGACGTCGAGAGGCTGAACAATCAGAATCAAATGAAGGTATATATTTTTTAATCTTCCTGCCGGTGACTTGTCTTACATGACCTTGGTATTCCGTTGTTGGCTAGTTCTAGAGACAAGAGTAAAAACCCTTTACACACAAAGAAAGGAAACTTCAAGTAGCTGAGGAACAAATCGCACTGATTTCTTCCTGCAGATATGTGACTTGCTCTCCAAGTGAAATCTTACCCTCTATTTTGACAGGGGCATATGTTCACTAGCTTATTTCTGAGTGAATGATGATGATTGCTCTCCCATGTATTTTATAAGACTTTTAAATGCTTACCAATCAGAAATGCTTTCATTAAAGAAAAAATGTTTTCTGCTTAGCTTTAACTATGACTAGCACTTCTTCTAGGAATGTTATTTTGGGTGTCCAGATTTCCAGGTACTATTTTTCAGAAGACCCAGTCATTTTTACTTGGAAGTCGCAGAATGTGTATACTACAACGAATGCTAATTTGTATGCTTTGTTATCAGGTAGGCAGAGTTTCAATAGTTGGCAGGAACTATCCGAGTAGCATCGTTAGTGTACGTCTTAATTGGATGCTGTACAGTGGTGACCAATTGGGTCACATGCATGTAAACAGGGTTGAAAAATTCCACTTGCCCGTTCGCATTTTCGAGTTGAAGTTGAGGTTGGGCAAGTAAGGATTTTCTGTAGCTGGTCCTACTGGGCGTGTGAAAATTTCAGTTGAGATCGTCGATGTTTGTTGTTGAATAAAAGAAAATGTAATTATTAATGGTAAACAATTTTGTACAATACAACTACATTTTTAATCCATCATGAATTATGACCATTACACATGTTACTTACTCAGACTATTGACAATTTTGGGCCAATATCACTGTTTTGTTTGAGAACATTCAAGGTCACCTCTGGCTAAGTTGACAACGTTCCAATCCACATCCTAGGCATTTCCCTGGAATATTCGAGACAAGCCGACAAGATCTAAGGATTGTCTCAGGAACTGATTGTCGGTTGATACTGGTGACAAGACTAGCTGCCAACATCAAAGGATTGTGTACTGCTGCCAGACTTGAATTGACCCATTACACAGTCCGAGCAATGCTAGATGCAGGTTACCTATGACAACAGCTTAGTTCCCAGTTTATATCACTGATTAACTAGTGCGCTAACGGACATCTTAATATTCGTCGAGAACACATCTTTCATACTGTTCATACTTGTAAATTTTCTTCTTGTGTTACCAGCGAATTTAGAAAAATGTTCTTAGTTACAATGTTGATACATTTATAAGTCTCTGTTGTTTGGCGGAATTATGCGAATTAAATTAGCCTTGTTTTGATGTTTGTGATCAACTATTCTCCCGTGGTTTGTCAGCCAATTCTTTTTCTGCTGTTTGTCAAAAAAGCGTTGCATATATATCAAAACAAACTATCATTAGTTCATTTTTTTGTGGTGGGAAGGGGTTAAGACAGGTTGAAGAAAGTTGATTTACAGTTTGTGTTTAAACAATCATTCCAAGTCGTTTTCCATTTCTACTAGATCATTTAGCACCATCTAGATATATTCCATTTGGTCAGCATTTCATATAATATTTGTTTTGTTCATTTTGAATGTTTAACAGAACAGAGTTCAATTACTTATTCTTTGTTTAGTAATGTGATTGTTTCTTGTCATTTCTGTAAAGGTTTTGATTTTGTGTGTCAGAAAGTAACAAATTGAAAGTTTTTCCTCAAAAACCTTCTTTGTTGATTTTGGGCAAATTTTACACCCATGTGTGAACTTCAGCATCGGTTTATAATTTGCCTTACATCCAAATATTTTCACTTTTGATGTACTAACTCAGGTATGTCATTCACATCTTCTGTATTGAGCAGTCAGCTGTAACTTGATCAGATACCTTGGCCATATCTCAATAGATGAACTCACAAATTATTCCATTGTCAGTAACATTGCACCAGTCTTATGCTGTTAAATTACAATACAACAAATATCCACAGACTGGCTAAAACATTTGGAAAAGGGTAGAGTTTGTACACTTGAAATGTACCTGTGAGGCAGTGCTATTTACACAGATCGGCCATCTTTTTGTTGTAAATCAATCTTTGTTAGATGTAATCTTGTAAATAGTTTGTTAGATTGGAAATAAAAGCAAAGCATTAAGTGATTGATGTAATAATATTTATTATACCATTTCTATACCATATAACATCATCTGGCAAGATTTAATATATAGTAGACAATATACATATATATATGTTGACGTCTATATTACTTTATTTCTCTTTATAAATACAATTTACAATTTAACAAAAGAAAACATGGAATGTTGCATATGTAGCTTAGTTTTTAATCGTCAAATGCATAGGCAGATTTCATTTCTAATCTGATCCATCTATATCTTAACCTTATCTATTCCATGTCATATCAAACTAAAGCAATGAACAGAGAGCACTTTCTATTTGTCACGACACAAAATCAAGTAAATGGGAATTTGAGCCATGGTCACTCTTAGAAGTGTGAAAACACACTAATGAGGGTCTGCATTCTGCATCTGCCAAATTGCATCCTTATTAAGCAGATAATTGATTCAAGGGACATTGATTGTCACCGGAGCGAGCTTGAACACCTGATGCTTTGCGATCTGTGGTATCACATCATTTTTTTGTTTTACATAGAATATATAGGAAGAATGACAGGACTGGCTGATATATCCGTAGTAACTCATACATTAGTTGAATTGCATTTTAATGTATTGTGATTTGACTTTTACTTTTCATCAATTTCCAGTATACACCTAGTTCTACAACATGCCAGCTCTGTGTCTAATCATCTTTAATTGTTAATTTCACATAATTGTTTACAGCAATTAACATTATTGGATTTTTAGCAGCCATGTTTTACAATCTTTATTTATCTAGAGTTCCGAGTGCTAAATCTAGAGAGAGAGATTCAGGATCCTATGAGGAGAAGACAAGATCAGAGAAAGGTGGGGCTTTTTTACAGTTTGATCTATTTTCTTTATTAATTTTTAAATCCAAATACACATTGCAATATGATATTTTCAAACCTATCTTGTGCAAACTAATTGTTAATATAGTCGTAATTTGTTAAATGATTGGAAATTATATAGCTTCATTTTGGTTGAAAAATTGGTCATAGTGTAATTATGTGAGCACATATTGTTTTTTAACTTATTTAACATTAAACAGCCTCTGACCTATATACAGAAATACATTGCTAGGGCAGAGCATGAAAAAATGGCCTTAACCTCATGAACATCATCTTACTGAGGAATGTTTTCCTTAAATGAGACTAATGAATTTACCCTTGTCCCAGCTTTTAATGATGAACATTAATGACTGCAATGCTTTGACTTTTAATTCTTAATACATTATTTTTTAAACATACTTTAGCTAAATGCTTTTTTTTGACACCTTTTGTGCATCTTTATCACACATTTTACAATCCATTTCCTATATGTGTCCCTCATACCAGACTATAGCAAGCAAGCCTCCAAGATATGAGCAGATGAGAGTGGATCAGGACTGGACCAATGTTTGGCCTACTGCCAGCACTTTCAAATACTCCGCCGTTCCTCTACCCATCAGGCAGGGGGCCCTGAAGGTAACCATGGATGTTTTTATGTGGTCATAATAAATTATTATCATCAGTGTTTTGGTTTTTGAATACAAAATAAAAATAACTGCACACATAAATATTCATTATCATATTAATACTTAATATTTGTTTGAGAATGGTGCTCTTGCTTGCCAGTTTATAACAGCTCAGCTCCATACCATAGGCTATCAGCTTCCATCTGAGGTTTATTGTAGCTGTAAAACCCATATAAGGATACTTCTCTGGAGGTCTTCTCTATTAATATTACTAGAAGCTGGAAGTTTGAAATGTTCATCACAAGTAGTAAAATCTTTATTGTTTCACTGATTGGTGTTTGAAAAGGCTTGACTGATGATTTTTGCATTTTGAATGATAAACTGGGATCAGAATGTAGTATTTGATAAAGATTAATATATTTGTCAGTCATCATTCTTTCTCTCTGTCTTAAGCAGTGAACTTAGATTTATTGGAAAATTAAATGGACCTTCTAAATGTAAGTTAATGATGAATTCATTTTTGTCTGCAGAAACAGTTTGAAATTTATGTAAGTAGCTGGTTGATAAATTAGTTATCAAAGTTTAAAGTTATCATTATCAGGCTGTAAATTTCTGTTTAAGAAGTTCAGAATCCATCATAATAAAATTAAACCATTAGATTTGAAAGGCCATTGTGTATTTTGCAACAGACTTGTCAATGTTTTTAATAGAGAAAATCTGAAGGCAAGGGTGATGGTCTACCATTGGAGAAGTATGGAAATACAGAACTGATTAAAATACCCAACTTTCTGCATCTGACTGACAATCATATCAAGAAACACTGTGAGCAACTGAAACGTAAGACATCTTTCATTGTTACTGTAAATCTACAAAGTTATATAGTATGTTTGCAAGACTTCTCTAATGATTTGTTTATGCCACCCAACAATGAAATAGAACTTGTACATTTACCAGTGCTTGCAACAAAATATGAGGATTTGCTGTGGCTTGACCAGATCTACCAGATCCGGGTAAAGAAGGCCCTAAGTTTCGATCCCGGGCTGCAACATACCAAAGTCATTAAAAATGGTAGTGGTATAGCTCCCGTGCTAACGCTCAAGCATATATAAGGGTATATCCACTACTGGTACATGTAGGCGCATTGTCAGGATAATGTGACTGGGTGTGGTATCATGATTGGTGTTCATGGCATGCTATACATGGCAAAGGCAGCACTATATCTGCTTCAAGTGGACACTGTCTCCATATAACTGAAATACTGTTGGTTGGAATGATAAAACCTATAAACAAACAATTTGCTGTGGCTTTAACCAATTTAATAGACATTTTTTTAGCATCGTCATTCGTGTCAAATATTTTCTGATTTTGTATTGTTTTCAGATAGCTTGCGATGAATCTGCCTACCCTAGCATGTATTTGGCATTTTTTTACACCAATCAAAGTGAAAGTCACCAAAAGGTTAAAATTTAAAAAAGTAAAATTTAAAAAAGCTTTTTATTAAAAACCTTGCAAAATACAGACTTTATGTTCTTGGCAAAACTCATTCTTTGTCATAACATACTAAAGTAAATGTTATATTGTTTTGCATTTTATGTGCCCAGATTAAAACTTATTCTACACACTTAAGTTGTTTATTTATACAGAGTTCTGTACCCCTTGGCCAAAGGAACTAGAGTCAGATGAGGACATGAAGTATCATTTTCCAGTTGAGGTGATCACCAGCGACTACTGCTTCTCCTCTCCTTCCATTCGAGACCCACGGGCTAGAACAGTCACTATAAAGGTTAGTTGGTTTGCATCATTTGCATCATTACCCTCACGCTAAAGCAATTATTTGCAATTTCTTTTAATTGAAATTTTTGTATGATATTTAGGATTGTGGAATCGAAAGGAATGTGATTAGTCACTAAGCATAATCAAGAGAAGGAACAAAAACATAAACAACAACAAAATAAAATGAATTTGAAAGATATGTTGAGCAGTTGCTTTAAAAATGAAATAATTATTAACTCAATTTAAATTAAAAAAAATTCCAGTTATAGGTTTGTGCAAATGTATTTTCAAGCTTACATCTCCTTAACCGGTGCACTGGTAGGAAGGAAATTTACATACATGAAAGTTTTGTATGCCAGTACTATCAAGTTTACATTATATTACCCAGCACTTACTAGTCAAGTATGCCATCCTTAGACAGCGCTTGTTGTTTTACCAGCTTTTATTTTGAAGGCCAAACCTGCACTCAGATAATTACTTCTAGTCGTACTACTGGTAGTACTACTTGTCTACTGCCTATGGAAATGTAAAAATTAAAAAAAAAACATCTTCTTTGAAAATGCTTTAAAGTTAAGTCCAGTGCTTTAACACATCTCTTTTTCTGCATGTTCTCTCTGGTCAGTTCCACCTGGACAACCTACAGTTGGACTACCATGCCAGAGACAAGTACATACGTCTAGTGGGTGACCGATACAACCGGGATACAGGGGAGGTGACTTTAATGGCAGACAGGTGGGTAGAACTCTCTTGTTGGTTTGATGTTGATTTAGGGTTAACGTTTGGTTGTCTGTGATCCTTGACTTATGAAACCAAGGACCTTTTGCACCTGGTGATGACACTGTTTCTGCTCTGACTCCTTAGCCTCTCACCACTTTTTATTTGAATCACGGCCAGGGCAAAAGACAAAGTGTAGGAAGGTTTCTAGCTTACCTGCGATGTACCAGAAATTCTACCCAGACATTTGTCTAGTGTTTTGTTAAATATAGCTATAATGACCAATATTGTGTTGCTGACTTGTATTTCAAGAACAAACAAAACAACACTATACCTTCTACATAATTAGTGCCCTCTTGTTATTGACATATATCTTTTAGTTTGTCACTTATCCTGTAACAATAGGTTCATAGTTATTAGCTTGCAATTTTATACAAAGGTAACAAAACTTTTTAATGAAGACTAACCAGAAAACAGTGAAAATAGTCAATATTCTGATCTACACTATTTGCCTATGCCTGATCTGATATAGATCCACACTATTTGTCTATGCCTGATCTGATATGGATCCACACTATTTGCCTTTGCCTGATCTGATATGGAGCTACACTATTTGCCTATGCCTGATCTGATATAGATCCACACTATTTGTCTATGCCTGATCTGATATGGATCCACACTATTTGCCTATGCCTGATCTGATATAGATCCACACTATTTGTCTATGCCTGATCTGATATGGATCTACACTATTTGCCTTTGCCTTATCTGATATGGATGTACACTTTTTGTCTATGTCTGATCTGATATGGATCCACACTATTTGCCTATGCCTGACCTGATATTGATCCACACTATTTGCCTATGTCTGATCTAATATGGATCTACACTATTTGCCTTTGTCTGATCTGATATAGATCTACACTATTTGTCTATGCCTGATCTGATATAGATCCACACTATTTGTCTATGCCTGATCTGATATAGATCCACACTATTTGCCTATGTCTGATCTGATATAGATCCACACTATTTGCCTATGTCTGATCTGATATAGATCCACACTATTTGCCTATGTCTGATCTGATATAGATCCACACTATTTGCCTATGTCTGATCTGATATAGATCCACACTGTTTGTCTATGCCTGATCTGATATAGATCCACACTATTTGTCTATGCCTGATCTGATATAGATCCACACTATTTGCCTTTGTCTGATCTGATATAGATCTACACTATTTGCCTATGTCTGATCTGATATAGATCCACACTATTTGCCTATGTCTGATCTGATATAGATCCACACTATTTGCCTATGTCTGATCTGATATAGATCCACACTATTTGCCTTTGTCTGATCTGATATAGATCTACACTATTTGCCTATGTCTGATCTGATATAGATCCACACTATTTGCCTATGTCTGATCTGATATAGATCCACACTATTTGCCTATGTCTGATCTGATATAGATCCACACTATTTGCCTATGTCTGATCTGATATAGATCCACACTGTTTGCCTATGTCTTATCTGATATAGATCCACACTATTTGGATATGCCTGATCTGATATAGATCCACACTATTTGTCTATGCCTGATCTGATATGGATCCACACTATTTGCCTTCGTCTTATCTGATATGGACCCACACTGTTTGCCTATGTCTGATCTGATATGGATCCACACTATTTGCCTATGTCTGATCTGATATATGGATCCACACTATTTGCCTATGTCTGATCTGATATAGATCCACACTATTTGCCTATGTCTGATCTGATATGGATCCACACTATTTGCCTATGTCTGATCTGATATGTATCCACACTATTGGCCTATGTCTGATCTGATATAGATCCACACTATTTGTCTATGTCTGATCTGATATAGATCTACACTATTTGTCTATGCCTGATCTGATATAGATCCACACTATTTGTCTATGTCTGATCTGATATAGATCCACACTATTTGTCTATGTCTGATCTGATATAGATCCACACTATTTGGATATGCCTGATCTGATATAGATCCACACTATTTGTCTATGCCTGATCTGATATAGATCCACACTATTTGCCTTTGTCTGATCTGATATAGATCCACACTATTTGCCTATGTCTGATCTGATATAGATCCACACTATTTGCCTATGTCTTATCTGATATAGATCCACACTATTTGGATATGCCTGATCTGATATAGATCCACACTATTTGCCTTTGTCTGATCTGATATAGATCCACACTATTTGGATATGCCTGATCTGATATGGATCCACACTATTTGCCTTCGTCTTATCTGATATGGACCCACACTGTTTGCCTATGTCTGATCTGATATGGATCCACACTATTTGGATATGCCTGACCTTATATGGTTCCACACTGTTTGCCTATGTCTGATCTGATATAGATCCACACTATTTGTCTTCGTCTTATCTGATACGGATCCACACTATTTGCCTATGTCTGATCTGATATAATATAGATCCACACTATTTGCCTATGCCTGATCTGATATAGATCCACACTATTGGCCTATGTCTGATCTGATATAGATCCACACTATTTGTCTATGTCTGATCTGATATAGATCTACACTATTTGTCTATGTCTTATCTGATATAGATCTACACTATTTGCCTTCGTCTTATCTGATATAGATCCACACTATTTGCCTATGTCTGATCTGATATAGATCCACACTATTTGCCTATGCCTGATCTGATATAGATCTACACTATTTGTCTATGTCTTATCTGATATAGATCCACACTATTTGCCTTCGTCTTATCTGATATAGATCCACACTATTTGCCTTCGTCTTATCTGATATAGATCCACACTATTTGCCTTCGTCTTATCTGATATAGATCTACACTATTTGCCTTCGTCTTATCTGATATAGATCCACACTATTTGCCTATGCCTGATCTGATATAGATCTACACTATTTGTCTATGTCTTATCTGATATAGATCTACACTATTTGCCTTCGTCTTATCTGATATAGATCCACACTATTTGCCTATGTCTGATCTGATATAGATCCACACTATTTGTCTATGCCTGATCTGATATAGATCTTCACTATTTTCCTATGTCTGATCTGATATAGATCTATACTATTTGCCTTCGTCTTATCTGATATAGATCCACACTATTTGCCTATGTCTGATCTGATATGGATCCACACTGTTTGTCTATGTTTTATCTGATATGGATCCACACTATTTGCCTTCGTCTTATCTGTTATGGATCCACACTATTTGCCTATGCCTGATCCGATATGGAGCCACACTATTTGCCTATGTCTGATCTGATATAGATCCACACTATTTGCCTATGTCTGATCTGATATGGATGTACACTATTTGCCTATGTCTGATCTGATATGGAGCCACACTATTTGTCTATGTCTGATCTGATATAGAATTACACTATTTGCCTATGCCTGATCTGATATGGATCCACACTATTTGCCTATGTCTGATCTGATATGGATCCACACTATTTGGATATGCCTGATCTGATATAGATCCACACTATTTGCCTATGTCTGATCTGATATAGATCCACACTTTTTGGATATGCCTGATCTGATATAGATCCACACTATTTGGATATGCCTGATCTGATATAGATCCACACTGTTTGCCTGTGCCTGACCTTATATGGACCCACACTGTTTGCCTATGTCTGATCATATATGGATCCACACTATTTGGATATGCCTGACCTTATATGGACCCACACTGTTTGCCTATGTCTGATCTGATATGGATCCACACTATTTGGATATGCCTGACCTTATATGGTTCCACACTGTTTGCCTATGTCTGATCTGATATAGATCCACACTATTTGCCTATGTCTGATCTGATATAGATCCACACTATTTGCCTATGTCTTATCTGATATAGATCCACACTATTTGGATATGCCTGATCTGATATAGATCCACACTATTTGCCTTTGTCTGATCTGATATAGATCCACACTATTTGGATATGCCTGATCTGATATGGATCCACACTATTTGCCTTCGTCTTATCTGATATGGACCCACACTGTTTGCCTATGTCTGATCTGATATGGATCCACACTATTTGGATATGCCTGACCTTATATGGTTCCACACTGTTTGCCTATGTCTGATCTGATATAGATCCACACTATTTGTCTTCGTCTTATCTGATACGGATCCACACTATTTGCCTATGTCTGATCTGATATAATATAGATCCACACTATTTGCCTATGCCTGATCTGATATAGATCCACACTATTGGCCTATGTCTGATCTGATATAGATCCACACTATTTGTCTATGTCTGATCTGATATAGATCTACACTATTTGTCTATGTCTTATCTGATATAGATCTACACTATTTGCCTTCGTCTTATCTGATATAGATCCACACTATTTGCCTATGTCTGATCTGATATAGATCCACACTATTTGCCTATGCCTGATCTGATATAGATCTACACTATTTGTCTATGTCTTATCTGATATAGATCCACACTATTTGCCTTCGTCTTATCTGATATAGATCCACACTATTTGCCTTCGTCTTATCTGATATAGATCCACACTATTTGCCTTCGTCTTATCTGATATAGATCTACACTATTTGCCTTCGTCTTATCTGATATAGATCCACACTATTTGCCTATGCCTGATCTGATATAGATCTACACTATTTGTCTATGTCTTATCTGATATAGATCTACACTATTTGCCTTCGTCTTATCTGATATAGATCCACACTATTTGCCTATGTCTGATCTGATATAGATCCACACTATTTGTCTATGCCTGATCTGATATAGATCTTCACTATTTTCCTATGTCTGATCTGATATAGATCTATACTATTTGCCTTCGTCTTATCTGATATAGATCCACACTATTTGCCTATGTCTGATCTGATATGGATCCACACTGTTTGTCTATGTTTTATCTGATATGGATCCACACTATTTGCCTTCGTCTTATCTGTTATGGATCCACACTATTTGCCTATGCCTGATCCGATATGGAGCCACACTATTTGCCTATGTCTGATCTGATATAGATCCACACTATTTGCCTATGTCTGATCTGATATGGATGTACACTATTTGCCTATGTCTGATCTGATATGGAGCCACACTATTTGTCTATGTCTGATCTGATATAGAATTACACTATTTGCCTATGCCTGATCTGATATGGATCCACACTATTTGCCTATGTCTGATCTGATATGGATCCACACTATTTGGATATGCCTGATCTGATATAGATCCACACTATTTGCCTATGTCTGATCTGATATAGATCCACACTTTTTGGATATGCCTGATCTGATATAGATCCACACTATTTGGATATGCCTGATCTGATATAGATCCACACTGTTTGCCTGTGCCTGACCTTATATGGACCCACACTGTTTGCCTATGTCTGATCATATATGGATCCACACTATTTGGATATGCCTGACCTTATATGGACCCACACTGTTTGCCTATGTCTGATCTGATATGGATCCACACTATTTGGATATGCCTGACCTTATATGGTTCCACACTGTTTGCCTATGTCTGATCTGATATAGATCCACACTATTTGCCTATGTCTGATCTGATATAGATCTACACTATTTGTCTTCGTCTTATCTGATATGGATCCACACTATTTGCCTATGTCTGATCTGATATAATATAGATCCACACTATTTGGATATGCCTGATCTGATATAGATCCACACTATTGGCCTATGTCTGATCTGATATAGATCCACACTATTTGTCTATGTCTGATCTGATATAGATCCACACTATTTGCCTATGCCTGATCTGATATAGATCTACACTATTTGTCTATGTCTTATCTGATATAGATCTACACTATTTGCCTTCGTCTTATCTGATATAGATCCACACTATTTGTCTATGTCTGATCTGATATAGATCCACACTATTTGCCTATGCCTGATCTGATAAAGATCTACACTATTTGTCTATGTCTTATCTGATATAGATCTACACTATTTGCCTTCGTCTTATCTGATATAGATCCACACTATTTGTCTATGTCTGATCTGATATAGATCCACACTATTGGCCTATGTCTGATCTGATATAGATCCACACTATTTGTCTATGTCTGATCTGATATAGATCTACACTATTTGCCTATGTCTTATCTGATATGGAGCCACACTATTTGCCTATGTCTGATCTGATATAGATCCACACTATTTGCCTATGTCTGATCTGATATAGATCTACACTATTTGCCTTCGTCTTATCTGATATAGATCCACACTATTTGCCTATGTCTGATCTGATATGGATCCACACTGTTTGTCTATGTTTTATCTGATATGGATCCACACTATTTGCCTTCGTCTTATCTGTTATGGATCCACACTGTTTGCCTATGCCTGATCCGATATGGAGCCACACTATTTGCCTATGTCTGATCTGATATAGATCCACACTATTTGCCTATGTCTGATCTGATATGGATGTACACTATTTGCCTATGTCTGATCTGATATGGAGCCACACTATTTGCCTATGTCTGATCTGATATAGAATTACACTATTAGCCTATGCCTGATCTGATATGGATCCACACTATTTGCCTATGTCTGATCTGATATGGATCCACACTATTTGGATATGCCTGATCTGATATAGATCCACACTATTTGGATATGCCTGATCTGATATAGATCCACACTGTTTGCCTGTGCCTGACCTTATATGGACCCACACTGTTTGCCTATGTCTGATCATATATGGATCCACACTATTTGGATATGCCTGACCTTATATGGACCCACACTGTTTGCCTATGTCTGATCTGATATGGATCCACACTATTTGGATATGCCTGACCTTATATGGTTCCACACTGTTTGCCTATGTCTGATCTGATATAGATCCACACTATTTGCCTATGTCTGATCTGATATAGATCTACACTATTTGTCTTCGTCTTATCTGATATGGATCCACACTATTTGCCTATGTCTGATCTAATATAATATAGATCCACACTATTTGCCTATGCCTGATATGATATAGATCCACACTATTGGCCTATGTCTGATCTGATATAGATCCACACTATTTGTCTATGTCTGATCTGATATAGATCCACACTATTTGCCTATGCCTGATCTGATATAGATCTACACTATTTGTCTATGTCTTATCTGATTTAGATCTACACTATTTGCCTTCGTCTTATCTGATATAGATCCACACTATTTGCCTATGTCTGATCTGATATAGATCCACACTATTTGTCTATGCCTGATCTGATATAGATCTACACTATTTGCCTATGTCTGATCTGATATAGATCTACACTATTTGCCTATGTCTTATCTGATATGGAGCCACACTATTTGCCTATGTCTGATCTGATATAGATCCACACTATTTGCCTATGTCTGATCTGATATAGATCTACACTACTTGCCTTCGTCTTATCTGATATAGATCCACACTATTTGCCTATGTCTGATCTGATATGGATCCACACTGTTTGTCTATGTTTTATCTGATATGGATCCACACTATTTGCCTTCGTCTTATCTGTTATGGATCCACACTATTTGCCTATGCCTGATCCGATATGGAGCCACACTATTTGCCTATGTCTGATCTGATATAGATCCACACTATTTGCCTATGTCTGATCTGATATGGATGTACACTATTTGCCTATGTCTGATCTGATATGGAGCCACACTATTTGCCTATGTCTGATCTGATATAGATCTACACTATTTGCCTTCGTCTTATCTGATATAGATCCACACTATTTGCCTATGTCTGATCTGATATGGATCCACACTGTTTGTCTATGTTTTATCTGATATGGATCCACACTATTTGCCTTCGTCTTATCTGTTATGGATCCACACTATTTGCCTATGCCTGATCCGATATGGAGCCACACTATTTGCCTATGTCTGATCTGATATAGATCCACACTATTTGCCTATGTCTGATCTGATATGGATGTACACTATTTGCCTATGTCTGATCTGATATGGAGCCACACTATTTGCCTATGTCTGATCTGATATAGAATTACACTATTTGCCTATGCCTGATCTGATATGGATCCACACTTTTTGCCTATGTCTGATCTGATATGGATTCACACTATTTGGATATGCCTGATCTGATATAGATCCACACTTTTTGGATATGCCTGATCTGATATAGATCCACACTATTTGGATATGCCTGATCTGATATAGATCCACACTGTTTGCCTGTGCCTGACCTTATATGGACCCACACTGTTTGCCTATGTCTGATCATATATGGATCCACACTATTTGGATATGCCTGACCTTATATGGACCCACACTGTTTGCCTATGTCTGATCTGATATGGATCCACACTATTTGGATATGCCTGACCTTATATGGACCCACACTGTTTGCTTATGTCTGATCTGATATGGATCCACACTATTTGGATATGCCTGACCTTATATGGACCCACACTATTTGCCTATGTCTGACCTTATATGGACCCACACTGTTTGCCTATGTCTGATCTGATATGGATCCACACTATTTGCCTATGTCTGATCTGATACGGATCCACACTATTTGCCTATGCGTGATCTGATATGGATCTACACTATTTGCCTTTGCCTTATCTGATATGGATGTACACTATTTGTCTATGTCTGATCTGATATGGATCCACACTATTTGCCTATGCCTGACCTGATATTGATCCACACTATTTGCCTATGTCTGATCTAATATGGACTTACACTATTTGCCTTTGTCTGATCTGATATGGATCCACACTCTTTGTCTATGCCTGACCTTATATGGACCCACACTGTTTGTCTATGTCTGATCTGATATGGATCCACACTATTTGCCTTCGTCTTATCTGATATGGATCCACACTATTTGCCTATGTCTGATCTGATATGGATCCACACTATTTGCCTATGTCTGATCTGATATGGATCCACACTATTTGCCTATGCCTGATCTGATATGGATCCACACTATTGGCCTATGTCTGATCTGATATGGATCCACACTATTGGCCTATGTCTGATCTGATATAGATCCACACTATTTGCCTATGTCTGATCTGATATAGATCCACACTATTTGCCTATGTCTGATCTGATATAGAGCCACACTATTTGCCTATGTCTGATCTGATATAGATCCACACTATTTGCCTATGTCTGATCTGATATAGATCCACACTATTTGTCTATGCCTGATCTGATATGGATCCACACTATTTGCCTTCGTCTTATCTGATATGGACCCACACTGTTTGCCTATGTCTGATCTGATATGGATCCACACTATTTGGATATACCTGACCTTATATGGACCCACACTGTTTGCCTATGTCTGATCTGATATAGATCCACACTATTTGCCTATGTCTGATCTGATATAGATCTACACTATTTGCCTATGTCTGATCTGATATAGATCCACACTATTTGCCTTCGTCTTATCTAATATGGATCCACACTATTTGCCTATGTCTGATCTGATATAGATCCACACTATTTGCCTATGTCTGATCTGATATAGATCCACACTATTTGCCTATGTCTGATCTGATATAGATCTACACTATTTGCCTTCGTCTTATCTGATATGGATCCACACTATTTGCCTATGTCTGATCTGATATAGATCTACACTATTGGCCTATGTCTGATCTGATATGGATCCACACTATTTGCCTATGCCTGATCTGATATGGATCCACACTATTTGTCTATGTCTGATCTGATATAGATCCACACTATTTGCCTTCGTCTTATCTGATATAGATCCACACTATTTGCCTATGTCTGATCTGATATAGATCCACACTATTTGTCTATGTCTGATCTGATATAGATCCACACTATTTGCCTTCGTCTTATCTGATATAGATCCACACTATTTGTCTATGTCTGATCTGATATAGATCCACACTATTTGCCTATGTCTGATCTGATATAGATCCACACTATTGGCCTATGTCTGATCTGATATGGATCCACACTATTGGCCTATGTCTGATCTGATATAGATCCACACTATTTGTCTATGTCTGATCTGATATAGATCTACACTATTTGTCTATGTCTTATCTGATATGGATCCACACTATTTGCCTTCGTCTTATCTAATATGGATCCACACTATTTGCCTTCGTCTTATCTGATATAGATCCACACTATTTGCCTATGTCTTATCTGATATGGATCCACACTATTTGCCTTCGTCTTATCTAATATGGATCCACACTATTTGCCTATTCCTGATCTGATATGGAGCCACACTATTTGCCTATGTCTGATCTGATATAGATCCACACTATTTGCCTATGTCTAATCTGATATGGATGTACACTATTTGCCTATGTCTGATCTGATATGGAGCCACACTATTTGCCTATGTCTGATCTGATATAGAATTACACTATTTGCCTATGCCTGATCTGATATGGATCCACACTATTTGCCTATGTCTGATCTGATGTGGATCCACACTATTTGGATATGCCTGATCTGATGTAGATCCACACTTTTTGGATATGCCTGATCTGATATAGATCCACACTATTTGGATATGCCTGATCTGATATAGATCCACACTATTTGGATATGCCTGATCTGATATAGATCCACACTATTTGTCTATGCCTGATCTGATATGGATCCACACTATTTGCCTATGCCTGATCTGATATAGATCCACACTATTTGTCTATGCCTGATCTGATATGGATCTACACTATTTGCCTTTGCCTTATCTGATATGGATGTACACTTTTTGTCTATGTCTGATCTGATATGGATCCACACTATTTGCCTATGCCTGACCTGATATTGATCCACACTATTTGCCTATGTCTGATCTAATATGGATCTACACTATTTGCCTTTGTCTGATCTGATATAGATCTACACTATTTGTCTATGCCTGATCTGATATAGATCCACACTATTTGTCTATGCCTGATCTGATATAGATCCACACTATTTGCCTATGTCTGATCTGATATAGATCCACACTATTTGCCTATGTCTGATCTGATATAGATCCACACTATTTGCCTATGTCTGATCTGATATAGATCCACACTATTTGCCTATGTCTGATCTGATATAGATCCACACTGTTTGTCTATGCCTGATCTGATATAGATCCACACTATTTGTCTATGCCTGATCTGATATAGATCCACACTATTTGCCTTTGTCTGATCTGATATAGATCTACACTATTTGCCTATGTCTGATCTGATATAGATCCACACTATTTGCCTATGTCTGATCTGATATAGATCCACACTATTTGCCTATGTCTGATCTGATATAGATCCACACTATTTGCCTTTGTCTGATCTGATATAGATCTACACTATTTGCCTATGTCTGATCTGATATAGATCCACACTATTTGCCTATGTCTGATCTGATATAGATCCACACTATTTGCCTATGTCTGATCTGATATAGATCCACACTATTTGCCTATGTCTGATCTGATATAGATCCACACTGTTTGCCTATGTCTTATCTGATATAGATCCACACTATTTGGATATGCCTGATCTGATATAGATCCACACTATTTGTCTATGCCTGATCTGATATGGATCCACACTATTTGCCTTCGTCTTATCTGATATGGACCCACACTGTTTGCCTATGTCTGATCTGATATGGATCCACACTATTTGCCTATGTCTGATCTGATATATGGATCCACACTATTTGCCTATGTCTGATCTGATATAGATCCACACTATTTGCCTATGTCTGATCTGATATGGATCCACACTATTTGCCTATGTCTGATCTGATATGTATCCACACTATTGGCCTATGTCTGATCTGATATAGATCCACACTATTTGTCTATGTCTGATCTGATATAGATCTACACTATTTGTCTATGCCTGATCTGATATAGATCCACACTATTTGTCTATGTCTGATCTGATATAGATCCACACTATTTGTCTATGTCTGATCTGATATAGATCCACACTATTTGGATATGCCTGATCTGATATAGATCCACACTATTTGTCTATGCCTGATCTGATATAGATCCACACTATTTGCCTTTGTCTGATCTGATATAGATCCACACTATTTGCCTATGTCTGATCTGATATAGATCCACACTATTTGCCTATGTCTTATCTGATATAGATCCACACTATTTGGATATGCCTGATCTGATATAGATCCACACTATTTGCCTTTGTCTGATCTGATATAGATCCACACTATTTGGATATGCCTGATCTGATATGGATCCACACTATTTGCCTTCGTCTTATCTGATATGGACCCACACTGTTTGCCTATGTCTGATCTGATATGGATCCACACTATTTGGATATGCCTGACCTTATATGGTTCCACACTGTTTGCCTATGTCTGATCTGATATAGATCCACACTATTTGTCTTCGTCTTATCTGATACGGATCCACACTATTTGCCTATGTCTGATCTGATATAATATAGATCCACACTATTTGCCTATGCCTGATCTGATATAGATCCACACTATTGGCCTATGTCTGATCTGATATAGATCCACACTATTTGTCTATGTCTGATCTGATATAGATCTACACTATTTGTCTATGTCTTATCTGATATAGATCTACACTATTTGCCTTCGTCTTATCTGATATAGATCCACACTATTTGCCTATGTCTGATCTGATATAGATCCACACTATTTGCCTATGCCTGATCTGATATAGATCTACACTATTTGTCTATGTCTTATCTGATATAGATCCACACTATTTGCCTTCGTCTTATCTGATATAGATCCACACTATTTGCCTTCGTCTTATCTGATATAGATCCACACTATTTGCCTTCGTCTTATCTGATATAGATCTACACTATTTGCCTTCGTCTTATCTGATATAGATCCACACTATTTGCCTATGCCTGATCTGATATAGATCTACACTATTTGTCTATGTCTTATCTGATATAGATCTACACTATTTGCCTTCGTCTTATCTGATATAGATCCACACTATTTGCCTATGTCTGATCTGATATAGATCCACACTATTTGTCTATGCCTGATCTGATATAGATCTTCACTATTTTCCTATGTCTGATCTGATATAGATCTATACTATTTGCCTTCGTCTTATCTGATATAGATCCACACTATTTGCCTATGTCTGATCTGATATGGATCCACACTGTTTGTCTATGTTTTATCTGATATGGATCCACACTATTTGCCTTCGTCTTATCTGTTATGGATCCACACTATTTGCCTATGCCTGATCCGATATGGAGCCACACTATTTGCCTATGTCTGATCTGATATAGATCCACACTATTTGCCTATGTCTGATCTGATATAGATCCACACTATTTGTCTATGCCTGATCTGATATGGATCCACACTATTTGCCTTCGTCTTATCTGATATGGACCCACACTGTTTGCCTATGTCTGATCTGATATGGATCCACACTATTTGGATATACCTGACCTTATATGGACCCACACTGTTTGCCTATGTCTGATCTGATATAGATCCACACTATTTGCCTATGTCTGATCTGATATAGATCTACACTATTTGCCTATGTCTGATCTGATATAGATCCACACTATTTGCCTTCGTCTTATCTAATATGGATCCACACTATTTGCCTATGTCTGATCTGATATAGATCCACACTATTTGCCTATGTCTGATCTGATATAGATCCACACTATTTGCCTATGTCTGATCTGATATAGATCTACACTATTTGCCTTCGTCTTATCTGATATGGATCCACACTATTTGCCTATGTCTGATCTGATATAGATCTACACTATTGGCCTATGTCTGATCTGATATGGATCCACACTATTTGCCTATGCCTGATCTGATATGGATCCACACTATTTGTCTATGTCTGATCTGATATAGATCCACACTATTTGCCTTCGTCTTATCTGATATAGATCCACACTATTTGCCTATGTCTGATCTGATATAGATCCACACTATTTGTCTATGTCTGATCTGATATAGATCCACACTATTTGCCTTCGTCTTATCTGATATAGATCCACACTATTTGTCTATGTCTGATCTGATATAGATCCACACTATTTGCCTATGTCTGATCTGATATAGATCCACACTATTGGCCTATGTCTGATCTGATATGGATCCACACTATTGGCCTATGTCTGATCTGATATAGATCCACACTATTTGTCTATGTCTGATCTGATATAGATCTACACTATTTGTCTATGTCTTATCTGATATGGATCCACACTATTTGCCTTCGTCTTATCTAATATGGATCCACACTATTTGCCTTCGTCTTATCTGATATAGATCCACACTATTTGCCTATGTCTTATCTGATATGGATCCACACTATTTGCCTTCGTCTTATCTGATGTGGATCCACACTATTTGGATATGCCT
The DNA here is from genome assembly GCA_007844125.1 of Sinonovacula constricta. Lineage (NCBI taxonomy): Eukaryota > Metazoa > Mollusca > Bivalvia > Cardiida > Solecurtidae > Sinonovacula > Sinonovacula constricta. The sequence goes on from CM017556.1 coordinate 7,572,485, forward strand.
GATCTGATGTAGATCCACACTTTTTGGATATGCCTGATCTGATATAGATCCACACTATTTGGATATGCCTGATCTGATATAGATCCACACTATTTGGATATGCCTGATCTGATATAGATCCACACTATTTGTCTATGCCTGATCTGATATGGATCCACACTATTTGCCTATGCCTGATCTGATATAGATCCACACTATTTGTCTATGCCTGATCTGATATGGATCTACACTATTTGCCTTTGCCTTATCTGATATGGATGTACACTTTTTGTCTATGTCTGATCTGATATGGATCCACACTATTTGCCTATGCCTGACCTGATATTGATCCACACTATTTGCCTATGTCTGATCTAATATGGATCTACACTATTTGCCTTTGTCTGATCTGATATAGATCTACACTATTTGTCTATGCCTGATCTGATATAGATCCACACTATTTGTCTATGCCTGATCTGATATAGATCCACACTATTTGCCTATGTCTGATCTGATATAGATCCACACTATTTGCCTATGTCTGATCTGATATAGATCCACACTATTTGCCTATGTCTGATCTGATATAGATCCACACTATTTGCCTATGTCTGATCTGATATAGATCCACACTGTTTGTCTATGCCTGATCTGATATAGATCCACACTATTTGTCTATGCCTGATCTGATATAGATCCACACTATTTGCCTTTGTCTGATCTGATATAGATCTACACTATTTGCCTATGTCTGATCTGATATAGATCCACACTATTTGCCTATGTCTGATCTGATATAGATCCACACTATTTGCCTATGTCTGATCTGATATAGATCCACACTATTTGCCTTTGTCTGATCTGATATAGATCTACACTATTTGCCTATGTCTGATCTGATATAGATCCACACTATTTGCCTATGTCTGATCTGATATAGATCCACACTATTTGCCTATGTCTGATCTGATATAGATCCACACTATTTGCCTATGTCTGATCTGATATAGATCCACACTGTTTGCCTATGTCTTATCTGATATAGATCCACACTATTTGGATATGCCTGATCTGATATAGATCCACACTATTTGTCTATGCCTGATCTGATATGGATCCACACTATTTGCCTTCGTCTTATCTGATATGGACCCACACTGTTTGCCTATGTCTGATCTGATATGGATCCACACTATTTGCCTATGTCTGATCTGATATATGGATCCACACTATTTGCCTATGTCTGATCTGATATAGATCCACACTATTTGCCTATGTCTGATCTGATATGGATCCACACTATTTGCCTATGTCTGATCTGATATGTATCCACACTATTGGCCTATGTCTGATCTGATATAGATCCACACTATTTGTCTATGTCTGATCTGATATAGATCTACACTATTTGTCTATGCCTGATCTGATATAGATCCACACTATTTGTCTATGTCTGATCTGATATAGATCCACACTATTTGTCTATGTCTGATCTGATATAGATCCACACTATTTGGATATGCCTGATCTGATATAGATCCACACTATTTGTCTATGCCTGATCTGATATAGATCCACACTATTTGCCTTTGTCTGATCTGATATAGATCCACACTATTTGCCTATGTCTGATCTGATATAGATCCACACTATTTGCCTATGTCTTATCTGATATAGATCCACACTATTTGGATATGCCTGATCTGATATAGATCCACACTATTTGCCTTTGTCTGATCTGATATAGATCCACACTATTTGGATATGCCTGATCTGATATGGATCCACACTATTTGCCTTCGTCTTATCTGATATGGACCCACACTGTTTGCCTATGTCTGATCTGATATGGATCCACACTATTTGGATATGCCTGACCTTATATGGTTCCACACTGTTTGCCTATGTCTGATCTGATATAGATCCACACTATTTGTCTTCGTCTTATCTGATACGGATCCACACTATTTGCCTATGTCTGATCTGATATAATATAGATCCACACTATTTGCCTATGCCTGATCTGATATAGATCCACACTATTGGCCTATGTCTGATCTGATATAGATCCACACTATTTGTCTATGTCTGATCTGATATAGATCTACACTATTTGTCTATGTCTTATCTGATATAGATCTACACTATTTGCCTTCGTCTTATCTGATATAGATCCACACTATTTGCCTATGTCTGATCTGATATAGATCCACACTATTTGCCTATGCCTGATCTGATATAGATCTACACTATTTGTCTATGTCTTATCTGATATAGATCCACACTATTTGCCTTCGTCTTATCTGATATAGATCCACACTATTTGCCTTCGTCTTATCTGATATAGATCCACACTATTTGCCTTCGTCTTATCTGATATAGATCTACACTATTTGCCTTCGTCTTATCTGATATAGATCCACACTATTTGCCTATGCCTGATCTGATATAGATCTACACTATTTGTCTATGTCTTATCTGATATAGATCTACACTATTTGCCTTCGTCTTATCTGATATAGATCCACACTATTTGCCTATGTCTGATCTGATATAGATCCACACTATTTGTCTATGCCTGATCTGATATAGATCTTCACTATTTTCCTATGTCTGATCTGATATAGATCTATACTATTTGCCTTCGTCTTATCTGATATAGATCCACACTATTTGCCTATGTCTGATCTGATATGGATCCACACTGTTTGTCTATGTTTTATCTGATATGGATCCACACTATTTGCCTTCGTCTTATCTGTTATGGATCCACACTATTTGCCTATGCCTGATCCGATATGGAGCCACACTATTTGCCTATGTCTGATCTGATATAGATCCACACTATTTGCCTATGTCTGATCTGATATGGATGTACACTATTTGCCTATGTCTGATCTGATATGGAGCCACACTATTTGTCTATGTCTGATCTGATATAGAATTACACTATTTGCCTATGCCTGATCTGATATGGATCCACACTATTTGCCTATGTCTGATCTGATATGGATCCACACTATTTGGATATGCCTGATCTGATATAGATCCACACTATTTGCCTATGTCTGATCTGATATAGATCCACACTTTTTGGATATGCCTGATCTGATATAGATCCACACTATTTGGATATGCCTGATCTGATATAGATCCACACTGTTTGCCTGTGCCTGACCTTATATGGACCCACACTGTTTGCCTATGTCTGATCATATATGGATCCACACTATTTGGATATGCCTGACCTTATATGGACCCACACTGTTTGCCTATGTCTGATCTGATATGGATCCACACTATTTGGATATGCCTGACCTTATATGGTTCCACACTGTTTGCCTATGTCTGATCTGATATAGATCCACACTATTTGCCTATGTCTGATCTGATATAGATCTACACTATTTGTCTTCGTCTTATCTGATATGGATCCACACTATTTGCCTATGTCTGATCTGATATAATATAGATCCACACTATTTGGATATGCCTGATCTGATATAGATCCACACTATTGGCCTATGTCTGATCTGATATAGATCCACACTATTTGTCTATGTCTGATCTGATATAGATCCACACTATTTGCCTATGCCTGATCTGATATAGATCTACACTATTTGTCTATGTCTTATCTGATATAGATCTACACTATTTGCCTTCGTCTTATCTGATATAGATCCACACTATTTGTCTATGTCTGATCTGATATAGATCCACACTATTTGCCTATGCCTGATCTGATAAAGATCTACACTATTTGTCTATGTCTTATCTGATATAGATCTACACTATTTGCCTTCGTCTTATCTGATATAGATCCACACTATTTGTCTATGTCTGATCTGATATAGATCCACACTATTGGCCTATGTCTGATCTGATATAGATCCACACTATTTGTCTATGTCTGATCTGATATAGATCTACACTATTTGCCTATGTCTTATCTGATATGGAGCCACACTATTTGCCTATGTCTGATCTGATATAGATCCACACTATTTGCCTATGTCTGATCTGATATAGATCTACACTATTTGCCTTCGTCTTATCTGATATAGATCCACACTATTTGCCTATGTCTGATCTGATATGGATCCACACTGTTTGTCTATGTTTTATCTGATATGGATCCACACTATTTGCCTTCGTCTTATCTGTTATGGATCCACACTGTTTGCCTATGCCTGATCCGATATGGAGCCACACTATTTGCCTATGTCTGATCTGATATAGATCCACACTATTTGCCTATGTCTGATCTGATATGGATGTACACTATTTGCCTATGTCTGATCTGATATGGAGCCACACTATTTGCCTATGTCTGATCTGATATAGAATTACACTATTAGCCTATGCCTGATCTGATATGGATCCACACTATTTGCCTATGTCTGATCTGATATGGATCCACACTATTTGGATATGCCTGATCTGATATAGATCCACACTATTTGGATATGCCTGATCTGATATAGATCCACACTGTTTGCCTGTGCCTGACCTTATATGGACCCACACTGTTTGCCTATGTCTGATCATATATGGATCCACACTATTTGGATATGCCTGACCTTATATGGACCCACACTGTTTGCCTATGTCTGATCTGATATGGATCCACACTATTTGGATATGCCTGACCTTATATGGTTCCACACTGTTTGCCTATGTCTGATCTGATATAGATCCACACTATTTGCCTATGTCTGATCTGATATAGATCTACACTATTTGTCTTCGTCTTATCTGATATGGATCCACACTATTTGCCTATGTCTGATCTAATATAATATAGATCCACACTATTTGCCTATGCCTGATATGATATAGATCCACACTATTGGCCTATGTCTGATCTGATATAGATCCACACTATTTGTCTATGTCTGATCTGATATAGATCCACACTATTTGCCTATGCCTGATCTGATATAGATCTACACTATTTGTCTATGTCTTATCTGATTTAGATCTACACTATTTGCCTTCGTCTTATCTGATATAGATCCACACTATTTGCCTATGTCTGATCTGATATAGATCCACACTATTTGTCTATGCCTGATCTGATATAGATCTACACTATTTGCCTATGTCTGATCTGATATAGATCTACACTATTTGCCTATGTCTTATCTGATATGGAGCCACACTATTTGCCTATGTCTGATCTGATATAGATCCACACTATTTGCCTATGTCTGATCTGATATAGATCTACACTACTTGCCTTCGTCTTATCTGATATAGATCCACACTATTTGCCTATGTCTGATCTGATATGGATCCACACTGTTTGTCTATGTTTTATCTGATATGGATCCACACTATTTGCCTTCGTCTTATCTGTTATGGATCCACACTATTTGCCTATGCCTGATCCGATATGGAGCCACACTATTTGCCTATGTCTGATCTGATATAGATCCACACTATTTGCCTATGTCTGATCTGATATGGATGTACACTATTTGCCTATGTCTGATCTGATATGGAGCCACACTATTTGCCTATGTCTGATCTGATATAGATCTACACTATTTGCCTTCGTCTTATCTGATATAGATCCACACTATTTGCCTATGTCTGATCTGATATGGATCCACACTGTTTGTCTATGTTTTATCTGATATGGATCCACACTATTTGCCTTCGTCTTATCTGTTATGGATCCACACTATTTGCCTATGCCTGATCCGATATGGAGCCACACTATTTGCCTATGTCTGATCTGATATAGATCCACACTATTTGCCTATGTCTGATCTGATATGGATGTACACTATTTGCCTATGTCTGATCTGATATGGAGCCACACTATTTGCCTATGTCTGATCTGATATAGAATTACACTATTTGCCTATGCCTGATCTGATATGGATCCACACTTTTTGCCTATGTCTGATCTGATATGGATTCACACTATTTGGATATGCCTGATCTGATATAGATCCACACTTTTTGGATATGCCTGATCTGATATAGATCCACACTATTTGGATATGCCTGATCTGATATAGATCCACACTGTTTGCCTGTGCCTGACCTTATATGGACCCACACTGTTTGCCTATGTCTGATCATATATGGATCCACACTATTTGGATATGCCTGACCTTATATGGACCCACACTGTTTGCCTATGTCTGATCTGATATGGATCCACACTATTTGGATATGCCTGACCTTATATGGACCCACACTGTTTGCTTATGTCTGATCTGATATGGATCCACACTATTTGGATATGCCTGACCTTATATGGACCCACACTATTTGCCTATGTCTGACCTTATATGGACCCACACTGTTTGCCTATGTCTGATCTGATATGGATCCACACTATTTGCCTATGTCTGATCTGATACGGATCCACACTATTTGCCTATGCGTGATCTGATATGGATCTACACTATTTGCCTTTGCCTTATCTGATATGGATGTACACTATTTGTCTATGTCTGATCTGATATGGATCCACACTATTTGCCTATGCCTGACCTGATATTGATCCACACTATTTGCCTATGTCTGATCTAATATGGACTTACACTATTTGCCTTTGTCTGATCTGATATGGATCCACACTCTTTGTCTATGCCTGACCTTATATGGACCCACACTGTTGTCTATGTCTGATCTGATATGGATCCACACTATTTGCCTTCGTCTTATCTGATATGGATCCACACTATTTGCCTATGTCTGATCTGATATGGATCCACACTATTTGCCTATGTCTGATCTGATATGGATCCACACTATTTGCCTATGCCTGATCTGATATGGATCCACACTATTGGCCTATGTCTGATCTGATATGGATCCACACTATTGGCCTATGTCTGATCTGATATAGATCCACACTATTTGCCTATGTCTGATCTGATATAGATCCACACTATTTGCCTATGTCTGATCTGATATAGAGCCACACTATTTGCCTATGTCTGATCTGATATAGATCCACACTATTTGCCTATGTCTGATCTGATATAGATCCACACTATTTGTCTATGCCTGATCTGATATGGATCCACACTATTTGCCTTCGTCTTATCTGATATGGACCCACACTGTTTGCCTATGTCTGATCTGATATGGATCCACACTATTTGGATATACCTGACCTTATATGGACCCACACTGTTTGCCTATGTCTGATCTGATATAGATCCACACTATTTGCCTATGTCTGATCTGATATAGATCTACACTATTTGCCTATGTCTGATCTGATATAGATCCACACTATTTGCCTTCGTCTTATCTAATATGGATCCACACTATTTGCCTATGTCTGATCTGATATAGATCCACACTATTTGCCTATGTCTGATCTGATATAGATCCACACTATTTGCCTATGTCTGATCTGATATAGATCTACACTATTTGCCTTCGTCTTATCTGATATGGATCCACACTATTTGCCTATGTCTGATCTGATATAGATCTACACTATTGGCCTATGTCTGATCTGATATGGATCCACACTATTTGCCTATGCCTGATCTGATATGGATCCACACTATTTGTCTATGTCTGATCTGATATAGATCCACACTATTTGCCTTCGTCTTATCTGATATAGATCCACACTATTTGCCTATGTCTGATCTGATATAGATCCACACTATTTGTCTATGTCTGATCTGATATAGATCCACACTATTTGCCTTCGTCTTATCTGATATAGATCCACACTATTTGTCTATGTCTGATCTGATATAGATCCACACTATTTGCCTATGTCTGATCTGATATAGATCCACACTATTGGCCTATGTCTGATCTGATATGGATCCACACTATTGGCCTATGTCTGATCTGATATAGATCCACACTATTTGTCTATGTCTGATCTGATATAGATCTACACTATTTGTCTATGTCTTATCTGATATGGATCCACACTATTTGCCTTCGTCTTATCTAATATGGATCCACACTATTTGCCTTCGTCTTATCTGATATAGATCCACACTATTTGCCTATGTCTTATCTGATATGGATCCACACTATTTGCCTTCGTCTTATCTAATATGGATCCACACTATTTGCCTATTCCTGATCTGATATGGAGCCACACTATTTGCCTATGTCTGATCTGATATAGATCCACACTATTTGCCTATGTCTAATCTGATATGGATGTACACTATTTGCCTATGTCTGATCTGATATGGAGCCACACTATTTGCCTATGTCTGATCTGATATAGAATTACACTATTTGCCTATGCCTGATCTGATATGGATCCACACTATTTGCCTATGTCTGATCTGATGTGGATCCACACTATTTGGATATGCCTGATCTGATGTAGATCCACACTTTTTGGATATGCCTGATCTGATATAGATCCACACTATTTGGATATGCCTGATCTGATATAGATCCACACTGTTTGCCTATGCCTGACCTTATATGGACCCACACTGTTTGCCTATGTCTGATCATATATGGATCCACACTATTTGGATATGCCTGACCTTATATGGACCCACACTGTTTGCCTATGTCTGATCTGATATGGATCCACACTATTTGGATATGCCTGCCCTTATATGGACCCACACTGTTTGCCTATGTCTGATCTGATATGGATCCACACTATTTGGATATGCCTGACCTTATATGGACCCACACTATTTGCCTATGTCTGACCTTATATGGACCCACACTGTTTGCCTATGTCTGATCTGATATGGATCCACACTATTTGTATATGTCTGATCTGATATGGATCCACACTATTTGCCTATGTCTGATCTGATATGGATCCACACTATTTGCCTATGCCTGACCTGAAATGGACCCAAACTGTTTGCCTATGTCTGATCTGATATGGATCCACACACTATTTGCCTATGTCTGATCTGATATAGGTCTACACTATTTGCCTATGCCTGATCTGATATGGATCCACACTATTTGCCTATGTCTGACCTTATATGGACCCACACTGTTTGCCTATGCCTGATCTGATATAGATCCACACTATTTGCCTATGCCTGATCTGATATGGATCCACACTATTTGCCTATGCCTGACCTGATATGGACCCACACTGTTTGCCTATGTCTGATCTGATATGGCCCCACACTACTTGCAAATGCCTGATCAATTCTTGCTGTTTTGAGTTAAATGAATGATTGTATGATGATCAAATGATAAACTGCTGTATTTTAGAATATTGTCTCTGAACTTTTGTTTGTAACTGTAAACACTCAGTTTATTATATTTGAGTTTGTAGTTTATTATTAGTTAATTTATAGTATCATTCATTGAACTTTTACCATATAACTTGGTGGGACAATAAACCCAATAAACAAACAATTGCCCTGTAACATTTTATTATTCACTGAGGTAATACAGCATCCTTCTTATAAGGTGATGTTAACTTGTTGCTTTGTCTTGACAGATGCCCAGTAAGGAAACAGAACTATGATTATCTTCAGTATGTGATGACTGCTCTCTACTTTGAATCATGGGTAAGCACTTAATTGTATTGTGTTGAGTAGATAGTTTTTGAAATGTGACCATTACACAGAATTTCTTCTAATTTCACATATGATTAGACTTTATATGCGATGATAAGCTTCCTAGTGTGTAAATGTTTATGTTAAGATGTGACAATTAAATTATAATAATAAGTTTTTGTTTATTTAACATACCAAAATTAGAAAATGTGTTTTTTTTAAAAGTCTTATTGGATTTATTTTCTTTGGTCCTTTTTTCTGTCTGTAATTCTTGGAAGATTGGGACTAATGTAGCACTATTTTCGATATGAAAATAATTCCATAGCCCTTATCTTGCTACTTTTATTATTAAGCATTACAAAACAACATCTACATGGAAAAGTAACAGATATTGCTTGAGGTTCAAAAGTGAATACCTCCTAGGATGTACATTGAAAAAGTGTTACTGAAGAGAATGGGTACGGTATCCAATATCCTAATTTTCCGTCACTGCTCAACAGCTTAAAGCAGTTTTTGTTTGGTTGTAGAAAGTGGAAGACTGGGAGAGTGAGAAGACTGAGGACGATATGGAGCGATATTTCTGGGACATGAGTGCCAGCCGTAGGAACATTGTAACTCTCCTAAAGACATGTCATACAATGGAAAAGGTAAAGCTAAAATAATTGATACTTTGTTTGAAATTATTTCTAGATGGCATAAAATGTAAAATGCAGAAAAACTGTAGAAATGGATCAGACATATTTGTATTTGTATCTACTTGTAAGGCTAAGTAAATTGTGTAACATAATGGTGTGTATTGATTCTTTGAATAACACTTACTTGTTTTTAAACCCATTTCAATAACTTTCAGTAAAGTAATGATAAACAGATATTAAATGGTAAGATTACTAGACAATGCTATTGAATGTAAAAGAGTCAAGCCTAGTATTTAATTGCCTTAATGATAGAATGCCAATGACCTGTTTAACTACTTCATAAAGTATTTTCACTTTGATATATATTAATAGATTGACAAATCTTCAGCCACTTGAAATTATACTGATGATTTTAACTAGGCAAGTGGCTTACCTGAGGAAGGGCAACAACTCTCATATCTCCCGGAGGAGGTAACAGATGACACAGTTATTCCCCTTGAACCTGTACAGCAGTACAAGGCAGCAGTAGAGGGTCTTCACAATACTGGGGAGACAGAGGTGGCAGTGGACAAGTATAAAGAATCTGTGCTAAAACTCTTTAATATTAAATCTTGGACAGAGAAATCACCAGATACCTCAATGGGTGGCGGGTCGGGTGCTGTTTGATAGATGGGGACTGCTTGTTCAGTTAACCCTGTTACACATTGATAGCCATAGCTTCATTTACCATTAGAGAGCTCCAAATGGTCCTTTCTCTGAAATGTTCATTGTCGATAATGATCAAGATTTCATAAATTGTTAATTCATTTGTTGTTTGTGAAACAAGGTGAGATCATAGTCTAATAAACCATGATTATACTGTACTGTTAAATATTTTTATTTTTTTCCCTTGAAGTCTTGAAAGTCTTTTAAAAATATTTGAAATATGATATTTTATTTTCAGAATGCGTTGTTTTTTTTAAATAGTAAATTTAAATTGAAAAAAAAATGTGAACATGATCAGTAATTTGTATTCAAAGTACTAATGATATGATAATATGTGATTTGTTACAAATAATGTTTATAAGTTGAGAATTTTTTGTACTTTGGATTCCATCCTGAATCAGACTCCTTTAAAAGTGGAGTTTGGTCCGGTGTCAGGATAATGTGACTGGGTGTGGTATCATGCCAGGTGTTTATGGCATGCTATATACAGTGAAGGCAGCACTATATCTGCTTCAAGTTGACACTATCTCCAGATAACTGAAATACTGTTGGTGGGACGATAAACCAAATAAACAAAACTTAAGGATTAAAGATTTTTACATTTCTTTTTTGGGGCTCCCATGGCCGACTGAGTTGCTGCCTTGTAACTTTTCAGCCCCTCACCATGGGGGTTCAATTCCTGCTCATATTGATATAACATTTCAGCCTCTCACCATGGGGGTTCAATTCCTGCTCATAGTGATATAACATTTCAGCCCCTCACCATGGGGGTTCAATTCCTGCTCATAGTGATATAACATTTCAGCCTCTCACCATGGGGGTTCAATTCCTGCTTATAGGGATATAACATTTCAGCCTCTCACCATGGGGGTTCAATTCCTGCTCATAGTGATATAACATTTCAGCCCCTCACCATGGGGGTTCAATTCCTGCTCATAGTGATATAACATTTCAGCCCCTCACCATGGGGGTTCAATTCCTGCTCATAGTGATATAACATTTCAGCCCCTCACCATGGGGGTTCAATTCCTGCTCATAGTGATATAACATTTCAGCCCCTCACCATGAGGGTTCAATTCCTGCTCATAGTGATATAACATTTCAGCCCCTCACCATGGGGGTTCAATTCCTGCTCATAGTGATATAACATTTCAGCCCCTCACCATGGGGGTTCAATTCCTGCTAATTGTGATATAACATTTCAGCCCCTCACCATGGGGGTTCAATTCCTGCTCTTAGTGATATAACATTTCAGCCCCTCACCATGGGGGTTCAATTCCTGCTCATAGTGATATAACATTTCAGCCCCTCACCATGGGGGTTCAATTCCTGCTCATAGTGATATAACATTTCAGCCCCTCACCATGGGGGTTCAATTCCTGCTCATAGTGATATAACATTTCAGCCCCTCACCATGGGGGTTCAATTCCTGCTTATAGTGATATAACATTTCAGCCCCCCACCATGGGGGTTCAATTCCTGCTCATAGTGATATAACATTTCAGCCCCTCACCATGGGGGTTCAATTCCTGCTCATAGTGATATAACATTTCAGCCCCTCACCATGGGGGTTCAATTCCTGCTCATAGTGATATAACATTTCAGCCCCTCACCATGGGGGTTCAATTCCTGCTCATAGTGAGAACTTGTATGTGGGCAGTTTTTCAGCTAACATGTGGTGCGCCTGTGGTTCTACATAAGTCTGGGGTCATTCTCAACCAATAATTAGCTGGACCCTACCAACATGACCATAACAGTGTTGATGAGATGTAACAAAAAGCATACAAAACAAACATTATTTTTAGACTGTTTTATGTTCTTATGTGCTTCTATGTAAATATTTAATGTCATTTTAAAATGCTTATTTATGGAATTGTGCAGAGAAGTTGATAGAGTTTAATACTTACAAATGACATTCTGTGTTCAACTCAAAGCATAAAAGACATTAACTTGCAACAAGGTGAAAGTAAAAATATTATAAACACATCACTCTAAAGATGAACCATAAATGAGAGGAATGAAAAAAAAAATCATATTAGCTAGATGGCGCCACTGAAGTATAGCCTTAAATTGGTCTGTCTATCATATAAAGATATCAGTTTCTTCTGTACACAGTGCCAGGATTGAGATTCTTTATAACTGATATTGTGGTGAATTGTTAGACATGACCAATAATTGTTTATAGCTGCATCATGGAAATGTTTACTTTGACATGGAAATTTCATAATGATAATATATGGCAATGCCATGTTTAGCCAATTAGACTTCATATTTATATGATTAGTACATACATGTACTAACAAGATATTGTAACTAATAATGGCTAGGTTATTAAAAGTTCTCTTCCATTGTTAAATTAAAAGAAAAAGACCCCCACTGTTTGTTATTGAAACTTTTATTATTATTTTTTTTTAAATAAATTAATTCAATCTAAAAAGGCCTTTTTCTTGTTTTAATTGCTAATAGGAATTTTCAGTAACCATGCAAAACAAACAATATTACAACAGGGCAATTTGCACAAGTTGCCTTATTGGCCATGTGGTTGAAGACAAACTTTTATTAATGAATCAAAACCTAGACAAGGCAGTTATCCTTCCTCTTTAATTTTGTTAACTTTCTTTAAGTGTGGTTTTTGCTCAATATATTTGCAAAAATCACAGTTGTTTGATAAATTTTAATACATTACATTTTGTGGGGAAACAAAATTGACAAACCAAAACAAAAATAGAGACATGATCTTGGAAACCTTTTACTTTGACAGAAGATACTTGTTCATAGGGCTGTGGCGAGTTTCTGAGTACTCGGATATCCACAAATCCTATCAGAAAACCTAGTACGTATATTCACCATTGCAAAGATCATTATATCACAATTATTTAAAGATTTATAGTTTTGTATTCAAGTCATTATTTATGGAATGTAAATAAAAATTGATTAACAAAGTAATTTTTTTCACAAAGGCTTGAACGAACACTTAAAAAATGTCATTTTTGTAAAGCTATCAATAGTGTTTGATTCAGATGTTGATATCTGTATAAAAGTTTGCATTACCAAAATGAAATTAGGTTTCAAGAATTTTTTAAACGTTATCAAAGTATTATTGTAAATTAGCAGTGTCATTTAAAAATTGAAAGCAATATATCAGTACCTTGTCCAAGCTCTGACTACTGACATCATTTACTTGTCACAGCCTGTACAGCTACAAATATCCATCAGCTAAATACATGGAAGAAAATTGCTTTTTTGACCCATCCTTGTGACATTTGGTCTCATTTTCCTTGTGGAATTGTTCTGAACTTCCACTAGTTTGACTTGTCATTCAAGCCAGTGTTTTGTCAATTGCTATTTACACTACAATTTTGATAATTATAAAATAATGTCTTAATTTATAAACATTATGGTTCTGTTCATCAAAAGACTATTTAGTCATCTTAACTTATAATTTTATGCTTCAAGATGTGAATTTTTAGTTCTGAATTGTGGATCAGATCAGATGATCAGATCTCCACTTGCTTGACGATCCACAGCTCTACTTGCTAAACAATAAACCCATAATTATGAAATGCCAAATATAATAATAATGAGACTGCAATGGCAGAGTTTTTTAGATTCTGTAATTCTACTAATGATATTTACTCTTTTCCTTACTTAAAGCAGTTAATTTACTAACTAAAACAAACTGCAAAGACTTGAACAACTTTTTTCTTGATATGTGGAAAAATGTTCCAGCCACAAATGTCCAGTTTAACATCAGACACAATACAAACACTTGTGGGATTCAAAATTTAATAAAAGATACACTATTCTTAATATCATATGTAATAGAAGAGTTGTTACTTAGTGAACGACTCGGTAAATTTAACCTCAGTAAATCTACTAAACAGTAGTACTCCAATATGATGACAAACATTTCTTAATAAGCTCAAGTTTTTTTAAAAGACCAGTTACCAGATATTTAATTTAAGCATAGACAAGCTGACATTTACTACAGTATTTAGGAAATCTAAAACTGTTACAATATTAAAAAAGGAAATAGTAATGAACAAGAGAATTACCACCTTTTATCAGTTTAACCCATCTTTTCAAAAGTAACTGGAAGACACAAATTACCTTATCTTAGACAATCGGATTTGTTTGAGAACCAACTCTTTAGAGACATCATAAAAAGAGATCTTTGGTAAGTGGATTTCATCAATAAATATTAAAAACAAAGTTGGAGCTATATTTCAACATTTTTCAAAGGCCTTTGGTTTTATTAACTATGAACTACTTATTAAGAAATTGGATCTCTGCAATGTTAGTAAACAGGCATTGTGTTGGTTCAAATCTTATCAGATATATAGAACACAGGCTGTTGTTAAGACATATAGAACACGGGTTGTTGTTAAGACATATAGAACACGGGCTGTTGTTAAGACATATAGAACACGGACTGTTGTTAAGACATATAGAACACAGGCTGTTGTTGACATATAGAACACGGGCTGTTGTTAAGACATATAGAACACAGGCTGTTGTAAAGACATATAGAACACGGGCTGTTGTTAAGACATATAGAACACGGGCTGTTGTTAAGACAAATAGAACACGGGCTGTTGTTAAGACATATAGAACACGGGCTGTTGTTAAGACATATAGAACACGGACTGTTGTTAAGACATATAGAACACAGGCTGTTGTTGACATATAGAACACGGGCTGTTGTTAAGACATATAGAACACAGGCTGTTGTAAAGACATATAGAACACGGGCTGTTGTTAAGACATATAGAACACGGGCTGTTGTTAAGACAAATAGAACACGGGCTGTTGTTAAGACATATAGAACACGGACTGTTGTTAAGACATATAGAACACAGGCTGTTGTTAAGCCATATAGAACACGGGCTGTTGTTAAGACATATAGAACACAGGCTGTTGTTAAGACATATAGAACATGGGCTGTTGTTAAGACATATAGAACACGGGCTGTTAAGACATATAGAACACAGGCTGTTGTTGACATATAGAACACGGGCTGTTAAGACATATAGAACACGGGCTGTTGTTGACATATAGAACACGGGCTGTTGTTAAGACATATAGAACCCGGGCTGTGGTTAAGACATATAGAACACGGGCTGTTGATATTTCTGGACAAAAGACAAAAAACAGGCCCATTGTCCAACAAGGGTTTGTTCTGTGCCCTCCTTACAATCAGGCCCATTGTCCAACAAGGGTCTGTTCTGTGCCCTCCCTCTTACATTCAGGCCCATTGTCCAACAAGAGTCTGTTCTGTGCGATCCTTACATTCAGGCCCATTGTCCAACAAGGGTCTGTTCTGTGCCCTCCTTCTTACATTCAGGCCCATTGTCCAACAAGGGTCTGTTCTGTGCCCTCCTTCTTATATTCAGGCCTATTGTCCTACAAGGGTCTGTTCTGTGCCCTCCTTCTTACATTCAGGCCCATTGTCCAACAAGGGTCTGTTCTGTGCCCTCCTTCTTATATTCAGGCCCATTGTCCAACAAGGGTCTGTTCTGTGCTCTTCTTACATTCAGGCCCATTGCCCAACAAGGGTCTGTTCTGTGCCCTCATTCTTACATTCAGGCCCATTGTCCAACAAGGGTCTGTTCTGTGCCCTCCTTCTTACATTCAGGCCCATTGCCCAACAAGGGTCTGTTCTGTGCCCTCATTCTTACATTCAGGCCCATTGCCCAACAAGGGTCTGTTCTGTGCCCTTCTTACATTCAGGTACATTGTCCAACAAAAGTCTGTTCTGTGCCCTCTTTACATTCAGGCCCATTGTCCAACAAGGGTCTGTTCTGTGCCCTCCTTCTTACATTCAGGCACATTGTCCAACAAGGGTCTGTTCTGTGCCCTCATTCTTACATTCAGGCCCATTGTCCAACAAGGGTCTGTTCTGTGCCCTCCTTCTTACATTTAGGCCCATTGTCCAACAAGAGTCTGTTCTGAGCCATCCCTCTTACATTCAGGCCCATTGTCCAACAAGGGTCTGTTTTGTGCCCTCCTTACATTCAGGCCCATTGCCCAACAAGGGTCTGTTCTGTGACCTCATTCTTACATTCAGGCTGGTTGTCTAACAAGGGTCTGTTCTGTGCCCTTCTTATATTCAGGCCCATTGTCCAAGAAGGGTCTGTTCTGTGCCCTTCTTACATTCAGGCCCATTGTGTAACAAGGGTCTGTTCTGTGTCCTCCTTCTTACTTTCAGGCCTATTGCCCAACAAGGGTCTGTTCTTTGCCCTCATTCTTACATTCAGGCACATTGTCAAACAAGGGTCTGTTCTGTGCCCTCATTCTTACATTCAGGCACATTGTCCAACAAGGGTCTGTTCTGTGCCCTCATTCTTACATTCAGGCACATTGTCCAACAAGGGTCTGTTCTGTGCCCTCATTCTTACATTCAGGCCCATTGTCTAACAAGGGTCTGTTCTGTGCCCTCATTCTTACATTCAGGCCCATTGTCCAACAAGGGTCTGTTCTGTGCCCTCCTTCTTACATTCAGGCCCATTGTCCAACAAGGGTCAGTTATGTGCCCTCTTACTTACATTCAGGCCCATTGTCCAAAAAGTGTCTGTTCTGTGCCCTCCTTACATTCAGGCACATTGTCCAACAAGGGTCTGTTCTGTGCCCTCATTCTTACATTCAGGCCCATTGTCCAAAAAGTGTCTGTTCTGTGCCCTCCTTACATTCAGGCCCATTGTCTAACAAGGGTCTGTTCTGTGCCCTCATTCTTACATTCAGGCCCATTGTCCAAAAAGTGTCTGTTCTGTGCCCTCCTTACATTCAGGCCCATTGTCTAACAAGGGTCTGTTCTGTGCCCTCATTCTTACATTCAGGCCCATTGTCCAAAAAGTGTCTGTTCTGTGCCCTCCTTACATTCAGGCACATTGTCCAACAAGGGTCTTCACCGGCCGCAATAGCTCAGGTGGTAGAGCGTCGGCTTGCGGATCGGGAGGTCGTGGGTTCGATCCCCGGCCGGGTCATACCAAAGACTTTAAAGTTGGTAGTAGTGGCTTCCCTCCTAACGCTCGGGGCTAAGGGGACAGCATTACGCCTGACTCGTCGTTGTCAGTATAATGGACCGGCCGGGTTCAGTCCCTGGGCACCTCATAAGTGCCCCTGTGCTATAATGATAGAAATGTCGCTGCGCAGTATCGGCCAAAATGCCGGCTAATCCCAATCCCAATCCCAACAAGGGTCTGTTCTGTGCCCTTCTTACATTCAGGCCCATTGTCCTACAAGGGTCTGTTCTGTGCCCTCCTTCTTACATTCAGGCCCATTGTCCAACAAGGGTCTGTTCTGTGCTCTCCTTCTTACATTCAGGCCCATTGTCCAACAAGGGTCTGTTCTGTGCCCTCATTCTTACATTCAGGCACATTGTCCAACAAGGGTCTGTTCTGTGCCCTCCTTCTTACATTCGGGCCCATTGTCCTACAAGGGTCTGTTCTGTGCCCTCATTCTTACATTCAGGCCCATTGTCCAACAAGGGTCTGTTCTGTGCCCTCATTCTTACATTCAGGCCCATTGTCCAACAAGGGTCTGTTCTGTGCTCTCCTTCTTACATTCAGGCCCATTGCCCAACAAGGGTCTGTTCTGTGCCCTCCTTCTTACATTCAGGCCCATTGTCCAACAAGGGTCTGTTCTGTGCCCTCATTCTTACATTCAGGCCCATTGTCCAACAAGGGTCTGTTCTGTGCCCTCCTTCTTACATTCAGGTCCATTGTCCAACAAGGGTCTGTTCTGTGCCCTTCTTACATTCAGGCCCATTGTCCTACAAGGGTCTGTTCTGTGCCCTTCTTACATTCAGGCCCATTGTCCAACAAGGGTCTGTTCTGTGCCCTCATTCTTACATTCAGGCCCATTGTCCAACAAGGGTCTGTTCTGTGCTCTCCTTCTTACATTCAGGCCCATTGTCCAACAAGGGTCTGTTCTGTGCCCTCATTCTTACATTCAGGCCCATTGTCCAACAAGGGTCTGTTCTGTGCCCTCCTTCTTACATTCAGGTCCATTGTCCAACAAGGGTCTGTTCTGTGCCCTTCTTACATTCAGGCCCATTGTCCTACAAGGGTCTGTTCTGTGCTCTCCTTCTTACATTCAGGCCCATTGTCCAACAAGGGTCTGTTCTGTGCCCTCATTCTTACATTCAGGCCCATTGTCCAACAAGGGTCTGTTCTGTGCCCTCCTTCTTACATTCAGGTCCATTGTCCAACAAGGGTCTGTTCTGTGCCCTTCTTACATTCAGGCCCATTGTCCTACAAGGGTCTGTTCTGTGCCCTCATTCTTACATTCAGGCCCATTGTCCAACAAGGGTCTGTTCTGTGCCCTTCTTACATTCAGGCCCATTGTCCAACAAGGGTCTGTTCTGTGCCCTCATTCTTACATTAAGGTCCATTGTCCAACATGGGTCTGTTCTGTGCTCTCCTTCTTACATTCAGGCCCATTGTCCTACAAGGGTCTGTTCTGGGCCCTCATTCTTACATTCAGGCCCATTGTCCAACAAGGGTCTGTTCTGTGCCCTCATTCTTACATTCAGGCCCATTGACTAACAAGGGTCTGTTCTGTGCCCTCCTTCTTACATTCAGGCCCATTGTCCTACAAGGGTCTGTTCTGTGCCTTCTTACATTCAGGCACATTGTCCAACAAGGGTCTGTTCTGTGCCCTCCTTCTTACATTCAGGCACATTGTCCAACAAGGGTCTGTTCTGTGCCTTCTTACATTCAGGCCCATTGTCCAACAAGGGTCTGTTCTGTGCCCTCCTTCTTACATTCAGGCCCATTGTCCTACAAGGGTCTGTTCTGTGCCCTTCTTACATTCAGGCCCATTGTCCAACAAGGGTCTGTTCTGTGCCTTCATTCTTACATTCAGGCCCATTGTCCAACAAGGGTCTGTTCTGTGCCCTTCTTACATTCAGGACCATTGTCCAACAAGGGTCTGTTCTGTGCCTTCATTCTTACATTCAGGCCCATTGTCCAACAAGGGTCTGTTCTGTGCCTTCATTCTTACATTCAGGCTCATTGTCCAACAAGGGTCTGTTCTGTGCCCTCATTCTTACATTCAGGCCCATTGTCCAACAAGGGTCTGTTCTGTGCCCTCCTTCTTACATTCAGGCCCATTGTCCAACAAGGGTCTGTTCTGTGCCTTCTTACATTCAGGCCCATTGTCCAACAAGGGTCTGTTCTGTGCCCTCCTTCTTACATTCAGGCCCATTGTCCAACAAGGGTCTGTTCTGTGCCCTCCTTCTTACATTCAGGCCCATTGTCCTACAAGGGTCTGTTCTGTGCCTTTTATGCATTTTACATAAACATCTTTATTATTTTTGCAGTTTCTGCATGTGTTGTATTCTCATTAACTGCTTGTAAATATTTACCACTGTTGTTTTATTATTCTTGTTTTGAGGCTTACAGGGAAGATTGGATTTATCAAACTGCCTCATTAATAATATTGTTAATCAGAGTAGCAATAATAAACTATTTTATTACTATTATTATTGTTTATATTATCATTTATGTGATAATTATTTTATAGTTGTTATTTAATAATCTGTTTACACAATTGATACTACACATTATTGAAAATACAGAGTACACTGCTGGCAGTCGTCTGTTTAAAACATAATGTCAATAATCAAATAGTAATTTATGGATTTGAACCAAGATTCTGTTTTGAGAAAAGTGACATCTGACACAACTGCATGAAGATATAAATTAGTTGCAACTTGTAGACCAAAAGATGATCGATATAAACTTCAAAGATCGCCGTAGGCATGAGAATGAAATAAAATAAATACAAGAGAGATGGTTCCATTGATGCACAACCACAAAGTGTACAGATTGGATCATGTCTCACATGAAAATTGTAATTTCTTCAAGTGATTGCACCAAGATTTAGTTTCTTTATTATGATTTAGGTGGAAGGTAAAACAGGAATCTGCAGCACAGAAAACTAGTCATATACAGGAGAACATGCCATAAATTATGCATACCGCATAAACTTTATACGTATGCTGTATACCTCATAGTTTTTTTTTATATAAACAATAAGTATGTTTTGATGATTTGATTTAAAGGCGGAATAGATATTAACGACACTGTCTAAATGCGGGATTGCATATTTCAATTTTGGAAATATGATCCAGCTTTTGTATGATTTGCACAAACATATGCACAAGAAACTCATACCAGTTTTAGAAGCGTTATGAAGGGGAAATTGTTAAAGTTTTGGAACTGCTTTAGACCTAAAACCTCTTTTTCATTTCTCTATGATGTTATGTTTAAAAACAATAATTATACAGCGATAGAAAAGGCATGCTGTCAATTTCGGAATTGAAACAAATGTTAAAGTATTCAAATAAGTTAGCAGACATGTAAATGTTTGTTTACAAATTAAAGGTGGTATCCCACAGTTCGGACCAAAATATCTTTCCTCAAGTAACCAAATAAGCCATTGCTACCTGAAAAAAAAATCTTGCAAAATGCTGCCCATTGATGTCCTAGATAAGTGTGAGCAGGGAAACATAATTCCTCATTGCAAACGGGTATTTCCTATATGAGCCACGCTGCAGAGATAGCTATTTTAACTAGAAAAAAAAAACACGTGGCAACTCACTTTCGAGAATACGTTATATAGTCGGCCGGGTTATCCGCTCTGACGTCGGTATCTATTTTTAGCAGAGATCACTATCGGTCATATTTATAGATTTGGAATAATTGAACTTTTAGTTTAGTGTTGCTATCGTGATTTGTACTGTCTAACAAGGTAGGCTGTGTTCAAAACCATCTTTACTCATACAAAAGTATGAGTTTATGCTGAAATTATGCCGTACAGGTTTTTATGGCGAAATGCACTTTATGGTATTAGTATCTTATTTTTGTTAAATGTTCATAATTTGATAATAAATGGAGAAATTTGGGCAGAACTGTAATGATATAAAATTACCCAATAAAGAAGGTGTTTTAACATTTTCAGTAATTGGATGCAGTTTACAATGTGCATGAAATGGTATTGCTCCACTGTCGTTTTTTTTAGCAGACATCAATCACGTTATACAAATATTTCCACTGATTGCAGTGCACTTTTGCCAAAACTGTGCATGTAGTTTTCGGGGCTTGTAGTAACTGTATATTTTAGCCTTAAAATGCCGTCGTTTTCATCAATCTACCAGAAGATAGATTTTGTGTAACATCTTGTCTTTTATAGCACATTTCCACATGCCTACTAATTGAAAATAAAAAATAAATAACATTTATGCAATATATTCATAAATCAAACACCACTTTATTTCTCGTATTATTTTCAAATACCTTGTCCAGTATACTTACTCTATAGAGACAAGTACGTATAAACATGATGATAACATAAGTACATGTAATGACCGCCAGGTTTAGACAAAAATTAAATACAAGTGTGATGGAAAGCTGCCATCAACCAGCTTGCCCACCGTTCACATCCCAAAGTTTTGAGAAGGTGAAGCGTAAAAGAAGACTTGAAAAGAAGAAATCGCGCTATTTAAGCGGAGTCATAAATTGGCCATAATATTGTGGATGTATAAATTATTCTTCTACAGGCTGGGTTTTTTTTTTTTCAATATATGACTTCAGAAGGGGAAATAATATTCTTAGTGAGATCTGACAAAGTTGGAATGGAGTATGCATTATGAACCGCAATTACTGCACATTGTGTGCTTATGGGTTTATTATATGTATTATATATTTGTCTGATCTCTTGCTTAACTGGAATAGAACATTAGGGTACTAATAAATTGTAATATTTCGCACTTTCACAGTTAAATAAAGATAACAGCACTACGCCAATGAAAACGTGCGATATTTATTTCGACATTTTCTGCTTAACAAATCCTATCAGACAATAAGCAGAAATAGATTTGACAAGTGTAAGGGGAATGGCTGAAGGTATCACCAATTATGGTATTTTATATTAACTTAGCTTTCTTATTCCCATTGAGATCGATGGAGAAGCATGATTTACCATTCTCTTAAACAGGATTATAAAACACCGAATATAACTGCAACACGAGAACATACTTAAAGAGTTTGGAATTTGGTCTGACAGCCGTATAAAATGAGGATCTTCCCTTAAAGTATACATGAATTGCATACTATTGTTGTCTTTTTATGCTCATGAATTGTTTTGTTTTATATCGAAATGGGTCCAATGTGTGCATTTTAAGTTGACATATAAAAACAAATTCAGTTCTTATGCAAACTATACTAAAATCAGAATTATAAAAAGACAAAGGCACAAACATACATAAGGGCAGTGCTAAAATATATTGTTCTAAATGAGGCCACTTAAAGTACATTTATACTATGTAAAAACCTGTACCGAGAGTAAAATGCACGGGCAAATAACCTTCTGAAAATTAATTGTGATAGTAAATGCAATGAACTAATTAACAATATTTACAAGTTGAACAAAATATAAATGCAACGTTAAGTAAACTAGGATTGAGACCCGGGATTTCTTGTATGACAGTTCAGTTCTCCACTCCACTTGATACTACATGCTCGCTTTATATAGTTTTATTATATATAACGATCAGTACAATGCTTACATTCTTATTTCAACATAACATTTGTTATAATTATAAAAGGTTTCAGCCAGCTTCTATCAGTTAATTTAGATTACAGTTGGACCCAATCAGAGACAAAACGCTACTTGTTTTAGCGAGTCTTATGTACCACATACTTCCTGTTATTGTTTTCTACCAGTTTTTTTTTTTCTCCGGAGATACAATGGCTCAAATTATATCACTGTATATTGCATAACACAAATCATATTTTATGTAAGCTTCTAATGTGAAAGATACTAGTAATGCCAGTTATAATAACACATATATGTGTTCTTTAAAACAATGGCTCTCTCATTTAAGAAAATAACACTTCCTTCTTGTATTAAATGCAGTCATTATTTGCAGCAGGTTGCACGTCCGAAATATGGCAAATTAAGACTTAAAACGGCAGCCAATAATGAATTCTTAATAAAGCTTCATCCGTGCTTTTGTTTCTGGAAATACCTTCCCGTTATCACATCTGACAGAAGGATGCATCATTAAACAAACTTCCCTTTATAATGTATCAAATTTTCTGCAAGAATTTAATTGCATAATCCAAGTTACAAGTACACATTTAGAAAAACTGCACCAAAAGTCACTTGTGCTCTCTGTTTTGATAAAAATGACATGTTTTGTCTTTACAGAATGAAGACATTGATAGACCACAACATGTATGCAAAATAGAAGACAAAGTATTTTATAAAAAAAAGATATGGAAACCCAAGGAGTTTAAAAAAATGTTAAGCTAGCGCCACCGAAGCATAGCAACAAATTGGACCAAGTAGCACGTATCACGTGCAAATGGTCACATTATTCTTTTGGACATCCCATTAAGATTAAATCTTAGTATTACAACTGAGATGGATGGTAAAAACAAATTGTCATTATCCTGTAAATGATGACAGTAGGAAAACGTTTGGATCATTGGAAAATCTAATCTGCTAGGAATAAAGTATGTATAATAAATCAACCGATACAGCATATTATGTACTTTTGCTATTTAAGATGTTTATATTATGTTTGTTTTTGTACTTTGACAGAAAAGGGATATAAAAATTGAATAGTAAACCTTTAGTTCTACCAATTTGTGTAGCTTTTAGTTCAAGGGAAAACTGAAATCAACAGCTTTGAATTTTGAATGATACATTTTTTGAAGCAGCAATTAACTTAGATATGTTTTCTACTGGCCCTTAAATAGCTTATTTTAATATACAGAATTTAAAAGTACACTCCCTTTTTGCCGATTATTTTCCGCTGCTGCATCAGCATTTTATAAGAATTTCCAAATTATAGTTTACCATCCATCACAAATGTACCATTAAAAATGTAATAAGAAAGTTGAATCTTGGCACGATGTTCACCTGAATAAAAAATTCTCATGTAATACATGGTCCAATTTGTTGAATGACTAGCGTCGCCTTGATTATATTTTGTTATATTTGTTTCATTTCTGTGAAAAGCACCCTTCCGAATAATAATAATAGATACAAGTTTTCCGTAAAGCACATTTGATATTAAGTACAATGTCATAAATACGTTGTTTGTTTTTAATTGGCGGTGTATTTTATTTGTGTGTTTATAATTAGAGACTTGCAAAAAGTATAAGTTAAAGGCAATATGTATAACAAATATATCTTCTGTCGGATTGACGAATACATCTAATGACCAGAGGGTAAACTGTAAAGTCGGCTGAACGAGCAGTAGCTTGAAAGTAGACTATAACTCGGTGTTGCCTTGTCCTTAGTGTCAGATAGTTTAATATTCAACACTTGCCTATCTTCTTTATATTATATACGAAGCCAGTCATGGCCTAACAGAAATAACTAGAAGTTAATAACTGCTTCAAAGACACACAAACAGAGTGAAAGTAAATAGTTATAAACAATACATTGTACATGGTTGCAAAAAGTATTTGGGACATCCAAACGTCCATGTCCGGAAATTAAATCAATGTTCTTTCTTAACATAGCAGCCATAAAACTATTATGTAATTTTGCTCTTCAAAGCTGTTGATAGGTTGTTGTTGTGTTATTTTGTATTATCTATATCTAGTTTTAAGACTAGTTCCAATAATACTGCATGACAGCCGTGAAGCTGATCATTAAAATGAAATATAAACAGATATGCCTGAATTTGCCACGTTATATCCTGAATATAACAGAACCTAGATAACAATAACAATGATCGACGAAAGGTGTTCCTCGCCATTAACAAAGATAAGCTTCTTGGAAAGCTTTGAACCTTAAAACTGCTTTCCTGAACGTATTCACTACAAAAGATATGCAAGTGATCTACAGCATTGATCTTACCGTATCACGGTTATACTAATTACGGCATATGTCAATTATATGCACAATATACAGGACAGCAAATGCGAACCCGGTCTATAGCCCGGTTAATTGCTGTTGAAATCTGATCTTTTGAAGCAAACAGTGGAAACATTCCAGAAAATGGTATTTGATCATTATATGCGCCCTGTAGGATCAGCAACCGACCACTTTCAAGAACCGTTTGATGCTTGTTATGCATCGATCTTTTGAAGCGAATTGTGAAAACCATCTACAGAGCTTATGGAAACTGTAGTAAGATGCCATTTACCGACTGACCATTCGAAGGCGGCAGCAATTAGATTTGCCATGTTTTGTATAATGTATCGTCACAGTTGTGTTTAATTTTTACAGTTAAATGTTGTGTTAATACCCTTGTCTCTTGATCTTTCGTGTGTGACTAATTCTTTTTATATATTAATTGTTTTTGCGACCTCTCCTTCATAACAGCCGTGTATACAATACACAAATAAAGTGTTTCCTAGCTGAACTATTCAGGAAACGTAATTGGTTTTTGTACAATACATCTGTTCAAAATTAATAATCATTACTGATGTTGCTCGTTTCTTTTATAATTTATTGTCATTTTGCAAACAATAGCAAAATGCGAATAATTCTTGACGAAAAGTTGATTATGTATAGTAACATCTGAACGCTGATGTTCCTTTTTGCTTATATAAGAGCTTTCATGTAGTCCGTTCTGTAGGTCCTCGCAACCTAAAATGACATCCACTTTCTTCAAAGCGCTTATAACGGTGTAAAAGCTGTGTTTTGTTTTTCTTTCGTGTCACTTTATACACCTTGTAGTAACTGACAACCAGATGGGATCTTCGTTAACAATTTGTTTATATCGAATGAAGGAGATTCTTCCCACAGTTTATCTCGAGACGATGACTTCACGACGATTCTGGACGGCTGCGATCTTCGGTTTATTCATAAATTCTTATCCCAAAACGAATACATCAAATATTTTGGTGCACTGCGTACATATTTTTGAGATAATAAAGACGCGTAAAAAGTTAATTAAATTAAAAGTAATTTTAAGTCACCAGAAATACTCGTTATCTTTATATTGACATTATAAAGCAACTACAAGTAAATTACATTTTTAATATTTGTCCTCATATTGATGCAATATGTAAAGGTTTTGATAATATTACTTGCGTGCAGATGTATCTATGGAAGCACATGTATGATCAAATATGGTAAGTTTAACTGTAACAGTTTAAACTACGGAAAAATCTAGCTGTATTATTGTTGTTTTGTATTTTTTCTATTGTTTTTGTTTTGTTCTTTTTGTTTTGTCGATGCTCATTTCACATAATTATACTTACAGTTATTAGTATTATCAATTTTGGCATTGTTTTAGATGTTAATCTTAGGGGCAATGTATTAATGAGTGGCCCTTAATACCAAAATACATGTACATACATTTCATTGTGATTTATAAGGTCAACGTACCAAAAAACATACAACCAATGCTCAAATAGTTTAAACTATGAATACCCAAATTTCTTTTCAATTTCATTTCATCGTTTGCGACACCATTGAAGTCCACCGCATCAATAGCTTTGTTGTACAGGTTTTGTATGTTGAGTTTTCTAATTCTACCTTGGCTGTAAGAGCCACCATTACGAACGATTAATGTCTTGCCTTTGCCCATGCTTCTTGAGTGTAGAACTTGTCCTCTTCTGCTTTCCTCTTGCATCTGAAGCACTGTTGGTGGAACATATCTGTAGAAGAATATGCATTGATGATTCGGTTTATAATTTGTTTCCCGGCATAGGGTTTTCTATTTAGTCACGGTTCACGGATGGATGTAATTTGCCCTTAGGACACTTTTTCCTTAGAGGTAAAACTCATGTCATCAAAATCTGTCTCAGTCCCAGCTCTTTTCCATGTTTCGCAAAGGTGTCCATCAATATAGAAATTGTCGTCTAGTTTTCATTATGTTTTATTCAATACGTTCTCTTGTCTCTTTCCTGTGGGTTTCATCTAACTCTTGTTGACTTTCTGATATGTTACATCTGTTTTCTTTGACGTACAATGGAAAGTAGTTGTTTCACTCTAGCTATGAACATGTCACTACAATGCATTACCCTTTCCTTGTGTTTTATCTGTACAATCCACATATTAGTGTAATGTCTCATATCAAAACACTTCTTTCTTTACGCGGACAACGAAGTAAACATTATTATTTCATATGACGCCACTACTTTAATTTAACTAACGCCAATACGTAGTTCTAAGACTGTTTTGTTTTAAATCGACATGTTAACTTTTCACTGTAATAATTTGAGATTATCCATAGAAAATGAAAGGTAAGCACTCTGTAAACCGCTTTAAGCAACCAAGTTGGTCCTTTTGCTGACTAACACTTTAAGGGAAGTAACTTTGAGGTGTGTCTGTTTGTGGTGAATCTCACGTGTTCATCTTTTCATCTCTGTATTTATCTTTTTTTTTGCGTTTAATCGGCGCTGTATACCTTTGTCTAATTGTGTGTGTTTTTAATTGTATATACATGTATGTTGTTCTCATAAGACCATGCCATGTTTGTGAATTGATGGCTTTCTTAATTTGCTCGTGTTTGTTCAGTGAGATTGTTTTACATGTTGGGGAGTTAGCAAGACGCAAATCCCGCCTCTTTTCAAATGTTGGCAATGGGAGCAGGCAATGATGACATTAGCATACATCCAGATTATACACTTTTACGGATAAGGAATATGATTTCCCATCAGTTTAAGAGATTCAATTTCTACAGTCATAAACATTTATAAGAAAATGACAAATCAAGTTTTACCATCGATCTCAATTGTAAAGACAGAAGCTATGTCTTGGCACAATGTCTAGAATAACAAATTAATCACTCCACGTGATTGATGGTCCAAATTGTGTCTATGCTTAGGTGAAGCCATTAAAATGGTGTGTTTTTTCTCTCTCTCTTAAATTGCTAGCCGTTAAATTATATATTCATATTTTGTTATGCATCTTGTAGGAAATAAATCACTGCAGACAACTGCAACAAAAATGTCAATTATATCTTAAACTAGAAAGCATTCATATCAGATGAAAGTGAGACGATTGATCCTGATAAAAATAGCTGTAAAACACTATTGATTTCCTTTTCGTCTAGCGTCAAGAAACAATGCGGAGCAATACTCTCTCTGATGTCTACATATACGTGCATGTATTTAAAAAATCTTTTCTCTAATTTCCTATCTGCATAATAACACAAAGTGACAGTTTCGTAAAATCAATTGTACATTTATATTATATAGCATATTGAAAGAACAACAACAGACTATATAAACGTTATTAAATATCAATTAATGAAACTTAATTGCTAAGTTTACCAATTATTTCCCTACTGCAAACATGTAAGAAAGTGACAAGAGTAATCGTCTGCGTCCTCCGACCAGCCTAGGCATCCATTGTTTTTGTCTATATAGATCTAGATCTAAATACACCTAATACGATTAAATGACACAGTCCTATGAGATCATATATTAGAATTTAAAAGAAAAAAGGCAGAACATACACATGAATATATGTTTAAACAAAAACAGCACAAAGATAAGGCATTACAAAAATAAGCAACTGGTTTGGAACGGTCAGTCAGCAAATAGAACGACTGATTTTCTTAAACTAATAAACATAGCTTTAACAATAAACAGTGTTAAAGAAACTGCAGATGGTCACACAGTGACAAACCTAGAAATCACAAATAAGACAAGTTCTACTTAAGGACTGAAACTCATCTTTTCTGTACCACAGGACAGACTAGAAAATCCGGTATTTCGCGTAGCTGTTCTGATAACATTAATTTTATTCTTCCTCAGCAGAATAATATGTGGACATCTTTGTTTTAAATGAAGTGACTAGGTTTTATCTAATGATGTCATTATTTAGAGTAAGTAAACGTCTTCATTTGAGATGCTTTGATTCAATTTGAACTGCTTTCCTTTCACTGCTTTTGAGAAGATCCACAGAAAGTGCGAGGCGAGATCTCTGTAATTAGGTTCAAAAGGCCCACAGTCGGTCGTTTTTGCCAAGTGACTGTTCCAATGCGGTTACTGTTTGGTATGCTCTGTTTTATGTACTGTCTCATTTGGAAAGAAACAGAAACAACCAAGTCCAGGCAAGAGTCAATGGTAGCAAAAATGCAACAGCAACGAAGTCTTCCCTGCTCATAACCTGTACGGCACATAGTATGGCCAGCATAAAGAACATGCTTTGTATCCCAAACCGCAACCAAACTTCTTGGAGGCACCCTCGCTCCAGGCAACGACATCTCATTCATGAAACTTTCGTTAGGGTTAAAAACTGACATCAAAGTGTTGTACCGACTGCTGAACAGTCCAACGTCTTATAATCTCCAAAATAAAGCTCTGAAGAGGCCTTATGTAAAAAGGTCTATGGCTGTCAAGGTACACCAATTAGTTCTCTCTTTTCGACAACAATCTTTATGATTACCAAATAACCAGACGTCGAAAAAACAAGACTCTCCTAAAACCAACAATGCTCAGTCCAATCGACTGCTATCCAAGTGGCCTGCCGTATTTGTCCGGTCACCAGAAACCACTAGAACAAACATTATGCCGTACTCTAGCGACTGCTAGAAAAAAGCCTACTGCTCCGAGTACACCGATGACCAAAGGATTTGGCTTTTCTTTCTTTTTCATTTAGAAGAGGTTTTTAAGGTTCACAAGAAAATACCCTTTCGAAAAGCTTAATGTTCGACGCGAATTAATCCTGCCAAAGTGTTCAAGTCAGGGGGACCAAACCTTTCATTGTACCTTATGGACCTATTTCAGTCGATCCGACAACAGTAACGACTGCCTAAATAGTGCCAGAGATGCCACAAGAATCCGCATACGAAAGAGATATCGCCAATCCTGCGACCACTTGTCAATCTCTCTCTTATCGATAGCTATCACGATCCTAGCAAGTGTACTGCTCAGCCGCCTCTTGAGACACCTTAAAGCAAGTTCTTCTCCCTAAGAGCCAGTTGGGCTTCGGTGCAGATCAAGGGGGCTACATACATGGTTTTCGCCGTGAGCTCGTAAGCTGAGGGCAGCGCCAGTAATTTTTACATTTGTAAAAATTTGTCGATCTAACCAACGCGTTTGTACCGCTCTGCAGAGAGGGCATCAGGGTACAGCTAGTGACGCCCAACTGGTTGACCAAATGCGTCTGAAGCTATGAAAAAGGTTAAGTAGGACAGTTATCTGAGACCTTAATTTCGCTGAATGCGCACTTAAAATCCTTTCCTGTGACAATATGGGTCTCGCAATCATAGCGGGGTGATCTAGGTAAGTATTGCCTGGCAACAAGTAGCATGAAACATGCATCACAGGGAAGGAACAAAAGCTGAACTACAGAAAGCTGGATTTCGAAGCATCATCACCACAATTCGCAAATACCCGAACCGCTAGGCAGGCCATGTCACACGTATGGCTGCATTTCCATGCAACTCTTCTACGGGGAAATCTGCATAGGCAAACGAACTGTACTGTGCGCTTAAAAGAGGCGTGAAAGTCTCTCTGGGGAAGTTGAGCATCAATACTGAAACTAAGATGACCTTGCTATAAACCGCCCTTCCTTGTGGAGAATCATTGGCCAAGGTGCCTACTCTCTTAGGCAAATTAAGACTCGGACTGCAGGGGAAAGCGCGAGTTTGCCAATGTCATTGACTAAACATCCTCTTCCTTGTGTCCATCTTGTGTACGGGGATTTTGTGCCTGGATCGGTCTTATATGCCATGTTCGGACGCACTGATTTAGTCCTACCAATCAGTAGATGTCTTGGTCGTCTTCGACATACAACTAATTTATTGACTGAAATACATTTTTCGTATATTTTGGAAACTTACTCTCTTGTGTAATGAAAATCAAAACGTCACCAGCGCATAGTGTGGCCCTTTAAGAAAGTTAGTGACTCCAGTGAAGGTCCATCGGGACCTCGTGCCGTGGACGCCATCGATCTTCCGTCGTTTCTCACTTATTTAGCGTCATAACTACGTCTGACAACCACACACCTACTGAACATTTCAGTCCTCTAAGGGATTGTATAGCATGTGACATAGGTAAATGTAATTATTTCTTCCAGAAAATAATAGAAGCAGATTTATATTGTTCTTGTTAGGAATAGACACACACAAATGTTGATAATCGATGTTATGTCGAAAGAGATGTTTCTTCTTATTTGTACATCGCGCATATTACATGTACCTTCAAAAACGTGTATGTATAATTGTTTTAACAAAATATACAATACGTATATTTCTTATAGACTTCAAACTTACTGAAAATGAAGTACATGCCTTTTGCATATGGTTTTAAGGAAATGTATATAAATGAATGTACAATGATTAAATGATGAACATTAAATATTACAAGCTGTAACATTTGGTACTTAATGTAGAAAAGACACATTCGGGCAAATGGTGAACACAACGCTTATGATGGACCCAGCTTTGTTCATATCTTAGTTTGTTATAACTACAACTTGTGTGTTTTCGTTTTGTGTGAAGCGCACTTGGGTATTTTCTAGTTTATACTTATAAACTTGACAACCAAAGATGGTCAACAATAGGTAAATATAAAATAACATTTTACATAATTAATAATTCTAGCGTTTGATATGAAAGCCAAAAATCGCTTTAAGAAAATAAGTTAATTAAATTACTCACACATCAAAACACGGTTGTCAGATTACACGTCCACTTATTACCACAAAGAGGACGGCGTGGGGTGAGGGTGGGATGGGGGCGCAGTTCATTTACATAACGTCCCATACCCAAAACCATAAAAGCGATGGAGTAGCTTGGAAACATGCATAAAAGAGAAACATAAATGTGAAAAACACTCCTATTAAGTATTTAAAAGATATTATAGTTTTAGAAATGGGCTGTCATATGTTAGTCAACATCGTTTAATGCTACGATGAACCGTCAAATAAGAAAATGTTTAAAATATAGAAAGCTAAAAACAAAGACCATTTAGGGCCTTTACTTCAGATAGGTAGTGAGGAGGAAGGTCCTTGGAGACGTTCTTTATTTTAATGATGCGCGAGATAACTTTTTCTTTTAGGTAATCAGATAAGTGTCAATAACATTAAAGGTGATATCCGACAGTTTGGGCCATTTTCTATCTTATGCAACCAAATTAATGGTTGTTACCATTAAAGATCCCGCGAAATTTGCCGTTCATTATTGCCTTACATCCATGCGAAAAGTAGAGCATAACCACTCACTTGTCATTAGAAAACTGTATTTCCTATCCGAGTCACGCTACACGGTAAGCTATTTTTAACTAAGAAAACCACGTGACCACTTACTTTTGGGATCACGATACCTCATTATCTTGGAATCTGTCATGACGTCGGTATCTATATTTAGCGGAAATCCCCATCATGCTTATTTATAGATGGGGGAAAATTGACATTGAAACCGTTATATTTCACGATTGGTACTGTCTAACAATTGAGGTAATGTTATATAGAGCGTTTACTTAAAGTAAAGTATACGTTTATGCAGCAGTAATGGACACATTCTCCCAGAACAGGGGTAAGATGTACATGTACTTGATACAGACTGTCGGAAACCACCTGAATTAATACTCATTAATAAATTAATATGAAGCTACTGTTCTTTTACTGTTTTCTTTTTTTTTCTTGCAGTCCTAAAACTTGCGATGTTTGGATCCGATCTAATGAATTGCAAGTCAGGTATGATTTTATCTTTTCCCACCAATTAACAGGTCCGAAGGCCGCAATGTTATTTATTTGTAGATCTTGTAAAATGCACAAATAAAAATTAAACAGAATCGGTTATTTAAGACCTGATTATAATGCAAGTGGATTCCATTAAGTTTGTTTGTTGGCTTTCGCAAAGCTAAACAGATCTAATCATTAAAAAAATTCACAATGGTGCAAATTAACGTCAGAACAAACAAAAGTCCTGAACAAATCGATTTACAGTCCTCGGAGAACTTACACAAATTAAATCATAATTTTCAATATTTTGCAGCATATCGAAAGAATCTACTATGATTTATAATGAAAACATATATCTTCGGTTATATAATGTTGCTGGAGCCCGTCCTAATGTTTGAACAATCCTATAGTTTCTATTTTAGCTTCCACGCAGTGTCTTGTAGACTGCTTCACTGCTTCGTATTGATTTTTGACAAAAGCTTGTGGTGTATAATCGAGAACCCGTCCCCAAGTTGGGGAAACTGCGCTTCTCGTGTGATAGTTATTTAGGTCTGCTGAGTAGCTGCCAATATCTCGAAGATGATGCTTTCAAAATTTCATGTTCCTATGTGATGGACGTCGCACGACTAATGTCCAAGGATTTATTCCGTTTATACGTTAGTGGAATAGTTTTATTTTATGCGGATTTGAAATTTCAACTTTGACGTGAAAGGAATTTCGACTTTTAGAAGCCTCAACGGCTTAAGTGACCATCTGAACAGAGGTTCCTTTACAAAGACAACAGCACGTAATTGTTTCACAAGTGTCAGTACCATATTGTAAGTGGTTTTTTTCTATCATTGCTTCCCATTTCAGCTTTACAGCTTTTTTTGTCTTGTTCTGGAATTGCAACTGTATTATACTATATGCAACTTGACCATTGTTATTTGGACACTAGGATGATAGACACAGGTGGAATGACAAGAAATCCCTGCCACTAAAATGTAGCCTGCTGAGACTAGACTTAAGAGTGGTCATGAATTGATGTTTAATTTGTCTCACATTACGTGCTTACTTTATATATTTGAAAGACAAGATAATCCTGCTGCTTTACAGGTAGTGTTGTGATGTAGCAACATGATAAAATTAAAAGTCGCAATCTAAATAGCCAGATGTATACAGACGAAGACTCAATCTGATGCATTTACTCTAGAGCTAGTTCTGAATGTTGTTTACATTCATTTAGGTGGTAATGCACTGTCATGAATTAATTGCTAAAGCCTATAACTTCAATGTACAGATATATTGCCTTTGGAAAAATAGATATGTTGTCTATTGCTTCATAAATCTTCCCCTGCTACATGTTTAACAACACATACTCAAGGCAAAGAACTTCAAAACTTTGAACTGCATGCAAAGATAACAAGAAACATTCCTATTATGACATGCTAGCCAAAAGTACACATTCTGATGAGAAAGGTTACAGTACAGCTGGCTGGTTGTGATATACACTATTTCACTATATGCCATGACATTACTAATTAATCCTTAAAAGGCTGTAAGTTAACACATATTTTTCCATGCTATCATTTTGCAATAATGGATATTTAAAATAATATTTACATGATGTTGTATGTCATTTTTAAATTGTTGATTGAATTTTTGTTTCATATATAGCTATAAAGGCTAGGAGTCCGTTACAGTGCAAGGATAAACTTGTCTCCTTGGTACATACAAAGCTTTATTTCAATATTATTGTACTTTTGTTAAAGACTTGCTTTATCACTGTCCACATGTAATGTGACAAAAATCCACTATTTGTTTTCCCATGAATCTATAAAGATCTGTATTTTATCTGTATGTATTACCCATTATCAATTGATATAGTCTTCATTTTCTTTCTCCATGAAACTTACAGTGAAATCCTGAAGGAGCTTTCAGTTGCATACAAATAGATGGGTTTCTTCATCATAGTAAATGTCAACACAGTGAGGTTGAAGCACTCTTAATCTTACCTGTATTAAAACACATAAATTCAATTGCACCAGGGTATTGTTTAGATTCAAAAGAGTAATTTGAATGGATTTCAATTTCAAGCCAGACATAAAAGAGATTGTGTGGGCCTTGCATGGGATCTGTATTGATTGGGACACCACTGAAACATATGTACAGACTGGAGTACTATAATGTAATACAAGAAGCTATGTTCTATGGTTTATACTTTATAGGAACCAAATATGGTCTGTTCTTGTCTGTTGAGAGAGTTTAAATGCTGTATATGTATGCATCATGTATAAGGATTATTAACCATACTTACCACTTGGAAGACTTCATTCCACTTGAATCTGGTCATGGCCTTAAACTCTTAGTTAAAGATGCTATCTGACAGTTTGCCTATGTCAACTACAATTAACAAAACCCTATCTCAGCTAAGGGGGAATTGAGCATAATTGGTGCAAACATGCAAGCTTTAATCTAAATAAAGATGATTTTGAACACTACCATAATTGTTTTACCACAAATAAATCATGAAAAAGTCATGAAAACCTCACGCTAAATGTTCATTCTTCTTAGATCTGTAAATTAGCAAGAATGGGATTTCAGCTAAAAATAGATAATGAGTTTAGAGTGGGTAACCCAGATAAGGCTATAAAGTTATCTCAAAAGTTTGTGGATTTATTGGTTGAAAATAGCTAACTGTGCTGCATGGCTCAAATAGGAATTACCTGTTTGTATGACAAGTGTGGATTTATGTTTTGCTGTTCACTCAGATAAAGGGCATCAATGAAAAGCATTTTTGCAGAACTTTTCAGGTAACAATTACTTATTTAGTTTGTTGAGTAAAATCTTTTTTTTTGCTAAAATTTTCTGCCACCTTTAATTGGAGGTTAATCAATTAAATTATGTTCTTAGCTGCAAGTCAAATGTCAGTCACATGGCTTCTGAAAAGGCACAGTAGGCACTTGCTGACATTATATTATGCTTCTTGCGAACAAGAATCAAAACTAGTACTGTTCTGATTAATTGACTAAGTGGATGCTGAACAGTTAGCCTCTAGAATTAATAAGTAAATTCTGAATCTGATCATAACGTAACTAACATAAATTAAACTAAAATTTAGTTTTAGTAAATAATATTCCCAGCACGCTTCTTAGTGGGAGAAATAATCTGAAACTGTGTGATTGTTGAAACATTGGATAAAATGCTATGTCTGACTACAGCAGGAGTAATAACATATGCATGTCTCCTACTGTTTTACGCAGTGACATAAGGTATCTATAATGGAGCTATGCAAATTGTCTTTCTGTTTACTCCTGACCCAGGTGTAATAAACTCCCTGAAGTTGGACATGGAAGTACAAAACAAGTTGGACCAAGAAAAAACATTTATGTTCTTGTTTACATGTAAATCCAGTGAAGCATGTGTTCCATGTAATTAGATTATTCAACAATGATGTCTGAGGAAAGATTAAATTTACACTTTACTAAATTTACTAAAGTAGTGTCGTAAGTACGAGACCACCTTCACAATGTCTTCATTTAGGCCCGAGTCTTAGATGCCCTCATTAGTACTCAATTAATGATGATCAGTTATAAAATTTCCCCATCACTTTGCATTTTTTATGAATATAAGCCTTAAGTTGCACAATTTTATGCACATAGTCACAGATTTTCATATTTACCTCAGTCCATAGCGGGAGCCACACCCCAAAAACCTATAAGTAAACTACTGACACATTGTTTTCAACCATAAGCTCTGAACTTGGCTTATTATATTGTTGGTCTTTTTATGTGCTTGAATTTTATTAATATTATTATATCATGGTAATTTTTGTCCTATTATAGAATATCATCCCACACATACCTTTGTCTATGAAAGACCTTTTGTAGCATAGAAAAATAATTATACGTGTCTGATTTACGTGTAGCAGCCAGACATAAAGGTCATAATGGAAACATGATGACAATGAATGTCCAAAATATTGATTAAATTCTTCTATAATAAAGGTAAATCACTGTTGTGAGGCTAGGTTAGTCTCTTATTGTCTTAATACTGTGCTCATGAAAGGGACCTTACAGAATAGAAATGAAATGTATTGAATTTAGACTAATAATTGTATCAAAAAAGGATCAGTGTGATAACTGTAAATTGTAATAACAGATTAAATGCAAATATACATACATACTTAAGTCATACTTAAATCACTTGTTGTTACAAGGCAACTCACAGACAAATCTAGAGGATGAAACATATGGTGTTACAATGCAACTCCCACACAAATCTAGAGGATAAAACATGTGCTGTTACAAGGCAACTCCCACACAAACATAGAGCATAAAACACATGGTGTTACAAGGCAACTCCCACACAAATCTAGAGGATGAAACACATGGTGTTATAAGGCAACTCCCACACAAATCTAGAGCATAAAATGCTTGGTGTTACAAGGCAACTCCCACACAAATCTAGAGGATAAAACAAATGGTGTTACAATGCAACTCCTACACAAACATAGAGCATAAAACACATGGTGTTACAAGGCAACTCCCACACAAATCAAGGCTATAAAACACATGGTGTTACAAGGCAACTCCCACACATACATAGAGCATAAAACACATGGTGTTACAAGGCAACTTCCACACAAATCTAGAGCATAAAACACATGGTGTTACAAGACAACTCCCACACAAACATAGAGCATAAAACACATGGTGTTACAAGGCAACTCCCACACAAACATAGAGCATAAAACACATGGTGTTACAAGACAACTCCCACACAAACATAGAGCATAAAACACATGGTGTTACAAGGCAACTCCCAAACAAATCAAGAGCATAATCACGTGGTGTTACTAGGCAACTCCCACACAAACATAGAGCATAAAACACATGGTGTTACAAGGCAACTCCCACACAAATCAAGAGCATAAAACACATGGTGTTACAAGGCAACTCACACACAAACATAGAGCATAAAACACATGGTGTTACAATGCAACTCCTACACAAACATAAAGCATAAAACACATGGTGTTACAAGGCAACTCCTACACAAATCTAGAGCATAAAACACATGGTAGCTTTTATTATGATCTTTCAAGTTAACTTTGTTTGCTTTTTATTGATGTTGTTCTGGACTCCAATTGTTGGACACCACATTTAAATAAGTAATATGAACCATATGCTTTTGTGTATAATCCTTCCCTTACAACATTCTTAATAATCTGTAATTGTCTGTTACCAGGTTACAGTTGGTGATTATGAATGATAGATATAGAACAAGGTAACTCATTTTTATAATACCTTACAGTTGGAGCACCCCTTTCATTCATTACCAAAGCTAACTTTGATTTTACTGTCAAAAAACCTTAAAAGTAATTGTTACAAAGTTAGGACTGGATGTTACTTTCATTAAAAATGTATAAAGTGATAAAATACTGTCAGGTAATTTATACAAAGTTATGACAGCAACCAATTTACAATGTAGTTAGAACAGTGAATTTTTAAGTACATGCTTGTTAACCTAGAGGGCAATGTGATGTATTGTCTACATTTATGTAAATGCACTGTGTTGTAGCTTTTTCCAGGAAACAGGAGAAATTAATGTCAGTATCATGTTAATACTTGAAGTTTTATTTATATATGTTGTTTTTATGAAATTCCCATTTTTAACTTGCCAAAGCAGCTTGTTTATTCTTGTATTTTGGACACACAATCCAATATTTCTGTTGTCATAAGTCATGTTTTATATGTGTGCACTGAAATAAATATTCAATATTAGAATGATAATGATCAAATAATAAACAAACTCTAAGATGCACATGGTACTATATTATTAAATATTACAAATTAAGTGTCAAGTTTTATTGATATCTACCGGGTAGTTAATTAAACATACTTTGATATTTTATGCACTAAATATTAAATATAACATTGATTATTTAAACATACCTTCAGGTGCCTTCACTGCAGGCAATAATTATATTTACATACCATTAATAATTGATAGCCTATGTGTATATGAGTGATTTTGCAAATATAATTTGGTTAAAATTTTATTTTGAGGTATAAAAACCAAGTATCAAATGAATTGGCACAGAGCAATATCAAATTATGAACATTGCAGAATATTATATTATTCTGTTTTAAACCCCTTGTTCAAACATTATTATTTGAAAGATACAAGTTAGATGAATACAAAATAATATTGAGAAGAAGAAAGGAACGCAAAAATAATGATAAAATATTCCTTGAATGCTATTGAGAAAAAACCAACATCAAAGCTCAAAATAAAGCTATGTTACCAGGCATTCCTTATTATAACTAGAAATGCAGCTTACCATTTCATCTAATCAGATAAAGTGTTATAAAATTTAGAAATGTTTTCCAATCAGACCAGAATTTAAGCTTAACGCAGCAAAGAGGTTACATCTTCAAGAAAACTAGTTACACTTGCATTTGATTGGACTAATAGCCTGGAGGGCAGACACCAAAACAGAGTCTAAATCTTGTAATGTATTACTACACTTCTTCTCTTTGCTTTCTTAATACTGAAGGGTAAAAGAAATGGCCTCTAACTATTATATAATAAGTACCCACATTTTGGGTTTTGTTGAAATTTTGATTATATTTTAGGACTGGATCACATCTTGCTGATATTAATGCTTTATGAATGTAAGACTCACTGTGCAAACAACTCCCTGAACTTCACTTGGCTATAAAGACTTCATGCTTGCTAACCTTAGATATTAGGTAAGTTCCTAGAGATTTGATTGTGTAATTTTTTGGAAAAAAACTTATAGCAAAAAAACACGGGGTCTGACTTTGTGTCTTTAAGTATGAGCATGACAGTTCTTTTAACCTTTAAGGTATTTGACACTTCATGCTAAAACATGTATGATAAAGCTTAATTAATATAAGTTGACATATAGCAGAATGTGCAGTATGTCATAGGCTTAAAATTGATACTTTACTATACCAATTGGCTAATTTATTACCAGTCAGTTAAGTAGCTTATTGAATACACTATTTTATTGAGTAGAGTTACTAACTGAATATTTGTTTTTCTTTCACCAGTGACAATTGAAAGTCAATTATGTCCTTGTGTATTTATTCATGAAAAGGTGTTGTATATCAGTTCAAATGTGCCATACACTTCTATAAGTGTTGGGTTGCATAAGATGGTAGAGGTTAGGAAATAACTCCTTGCTTACACTAAATGCAGATATTTAAAGAGGGATGAGAACCTGATTCTTTTTTGACCATGTTTTTGGAAATGTTGGCATAATTTCTGCATCAGCTATAAATTTTGTCTAAATAACAATCATTTTAAACACTATCTCACTTGTTAGACAGCTTAACCCATGAAATAAATCACTCTAAAATGTTCATTCTTTCCAAATCTATAAACAAGCACCATGGAGATTTCTGCTAAAAATAGACACTGAGCGGATTGTCTTAAGTAAGTATTCAAAATTGGTCCAGACTGCTGAATGCAGCCTTTAAAAAGATAGACTTGCTATAACGTTATTTAATCTCAATTATCATCATTTCATAAAACTTATCAAAAGATCAATTAAGAAACATTTGGTTTATAGAAAAAATTATTAAGTAGTTAAAAAAAAGATTTTATAATTAAATTGGAAACATTTTATTGTCATGGCAATGTAATTTCATATTCATTGTCTTAAAGGTGGTATTTGACTGCCATGACTATTTCTTTACTCTCAGATAGCCAAATGAGTTATAGTTGCCTGAAAGAATCCCACAACAGGCTGTTTGTTGATGTCCTAGATCTATGTGAAAATTGAAGCATTACACCCAACTAGACACTACAAACATGTATTTCCTAACTGAGCCACTCTGCACAGATAGCTATTTTTAAACTAAGAAAACCTCATGATCACCTACTTTTGAAATCAAATTATATATTCAACTGGGTAATTCAGGCTGTTGTCCACATCTATTTTAGCACAATCCCTTATATTTTTTTTAATTTATAGGTTTGGAAGAATGAACATTTAAAGTGATTTATTTCACAAGTTGTACTGTTTAGCAATTACCGTAACATAATGTACAAATCATCTTTTTCTGACTACAATATGAGTATACAGATATCAAGCTGAAATGCTTTAAAATAGGGGTAAGATATAATTACACACATTTGATATGAGCAGACTGTCAGATACCACCTTAAATATGATTTGCACACAATGAGAGATTTAACAGCATATCGTGCAGATCTCGGTAGAGGGTGGCTGATCAGGATACTCACTATTGGCCTAAGCCTTATCGATTTATGTGAAGCAAGCTAAGAGACTAAATTATTCCCCTGTTTTTTTGCTCATCAAGAAATAATACCCGGTAGACTGTTTGGCAACAAAATGATTTTAGCAGCAGACATGTTCAAGAATAAAGGGAGATAAATGTATGTCCGTAATACAGATTTGATTGTCACCAAGTATCCCAGCATATAGTGCGGTAGGATTGGTTAAAACCTCAAGGGAAATACAGCTTTGTTTAGCTTTGGCCCTAGCATAACTAGTGCATATTGATCTGTAATTGTGTACAGTGATTGTTTGTTTCATATCCCCCATGAGCTGTTTATTTCTCTGTATGGTACATGTAGCTAACTGTACATGTTATTATGTTTTAACTTATGTAACCAGTGCATTGATTGAGCAGTTGTGATATTAAATTTATATAGTTGTTATAGACTACATGTAGACATTTGTTTATAGAATACTTATTAAAAAAATACAATGACTTTATAAGATCTAATAAGACATTTTCCATTTTTTAACAAACAGCTTAAAGGGTCTTTATCCAAAAGGAGCATTTTGGGAACTTTACAGAACTTAAATTCTATAAAATATGTTCATATTTTAAGAAATGGTTAATAACTAACATATTTTGTTTTAATTTATACTCTTTATTTATATCTTTCTGTCATAAATGAGTATACAATGTATTCAGATTGCACTTTTAAAAAAAAAGAAGTTACCCCTTTTCAGATTTCCTAGAGTTGGGCTACTAAAATAGCATGCATACTTCATCTAATAGCATCTCTACAAGACAATGTCACAACATCATTTGTAGACAATTTAATGGAAGCATTATTGTTAGCAAATAAGATTGAAAAGATCAAAGTGTGAAGTTGTCTGTGTCTTGCTTGATGTAGAACCTCTTTCTGGAAGGCACAGTCTGGAAACTGATTTACTCTCCCCCACCTACACACACAGAAAGTTGCAGAGGTTAGGGCAGTTAACAGGAATCAGATTGTCTGTCTATCTAATGATACAATTTTATCTGGCATCTACCTCTACAGTCTTGCATAAATTGGGATGAAACTTCACATTTGACCCTTCCTCAGGTAAAGACTGACAGAACCTTTTAG
The DNA here is from genome assembly GCA_007844125.1 of Sinonovacula constricta. NCBI lineage: Eukaryota > Metazoa > Mollusca > Bivalvia > Cardiida > Solecurtidae > Sinonovacula > Sinonovacula constricta. Next base: position 7,615,299 of record CM017556.1, read on the forward strand.
GCATTAGCTATCAGTTAATGGGATTTCCCCATGTGCTTGTGATGGCCAGCACATGGTAAGACAGATTAGACAGTTGTTTGGGAGGCAGGGCATATTTCGTCACATGTAATTAGTGTTTCAAAACAAATAAATCCTTTAATCACAAATATTTAAATGTTAGTGAACTAATTTGAGAATGTTTTATACAGTGTAAGTAGAATTGTGCATTTGATGCAAACTTATTGCACTAATATTGATTCTTTTCATGTAAAGACAATGTCAAAAAAGATATCTTTTATGAGAATGTTTATTATTTTTTCACTACTTTGTTTGTAAATACTAGCTGTATGTAAATACTGCGGTATTTTTAAGATTTCATTTAGGTATCAGTAAAATGTGGATTTCTACTTTCTTCTTTTCTGTCAAATTCAGTGAATTTTGGAGATTATTTGAGGTGAAAATGTGCATTACTTGTATTCACCTTGTTTCTACCCTTACTACTTATGGCGCATTGCTGGACATTGTCATCAATTACAAATGCACTTTTGTTCTTCGCATTTTAGTTGTATTTAATAATAACAGTTTGGTAAATATAGATCAAGTATCTTTTTATTATACAAATCTATACAAGAGTAATAACAATTGCTGGACAAGTAACAATCTTCTACACATTAAAATATTAACAAAGACATCTGGCATACCAGTAAAAAGCATGTGTTGGCAGTTTTATGACACTGTTGTAGGCATATCAACTCTTCGAAGACTTGCTTATGTTACTAATTGGCTATTTTAAATAGATCTGTAAATAATAAGCAAATAAAGAAATTGTCCCATATTGTGTAGAAATGTGAGAACTTTAACAGAATAGAATATAGATATTAATTTCAAAACTAAACATGCACTTTGTAAAATGAAAACCTAATAGTAAAAAATAATTTAAAAAACAATACAATCTTTTGTATATATAAAAGTGTGATGCTTGACTTAACTATAATGTTTCAGACAAATATTCATTCTGCTGATATTAAAACAAACAAAAAAAAGCAGTTTTTTAATTTGTTGATTTAAGATATATATACTGGTATTTATTCATTTTTTTAACCTTTTCCTAAAAAGTCTGTGGAATTCTGTTGAATAAAAACCACAAAGTCTTATATCATGAAAGAACCTATTTTTATCAAATACCTTTTACAATACAATGCAAAAATTGTCCTTCTTTTTGTGCATTTAAATAAATCCAAGAGGACACTATTAAGCAGCTAAAATCCAATGGAAAAATACTGGCAACTTGCATATGTTTCACTGTAAATGTCACCATTTTGGCCAATGTCTGTCTAACAGTTTCATTGAGAGCCTGTTGCTATTGTAGGTGTAGCTACACTGGTCTAAGGAAAGGTAAATTATCTTTAGTGCTATGGGAATCTGTGCACCTGCTGTACTTGTGTTAAAATCAGGTAAAAATTGTAAGAGTTATTACCCCTTATAAGGATATTTCAGATATTTCATTTAAGAAAGAAAATTATGGTGAGTGGGTGGGTGTGAAGTATGTGTAAGCCATTACTCTAAAAGTCTGTTATCTTGTGTTGTTGTCTTTTCAAATTTAATACAAGTTTTTATACTGATACTTTATATTTCACACACTGATACTGCCCTTTCAAGTAAATGTATCCCACGGTTTCCAGTCGTTTCCCCCACACTGACATTTCCTCCTGGATGTTTCCTCCAGGATGTTTCCTCCCCTATATATATATTATATAGTAATGTGAAGATATACTATATAATGATGATATATGTGATGATGATGAGGTATAATATATTTTGTAAGCTATTATTATGTTAAGATTGTGTGATTTGAGTAAACTGTGTCATTATTTATTAATGCAATATTTCTTTTAAGTTTGTAAGCACAAAGTAAAAATTTGAAATAATTGCAACTGAAAGGTATATAACACATGATTTGTGGTAATATATTAATGCAGATATGATATAAAATTACTTTTAACCAGATGGCTTTGTTATTTCTTCATTGATATAAATCTTGTCATTTGTGAAGAAACATCATTGCTACTAAGCTGTTTAAAATGTGTCAAATACACATAACACTACATGTTTCACACATGCCATATCCTGTTAATAGTCTTTGTACAGTTTTTTAGTGTAACTATCTCAAACAATTCACACATTTCACTCCAGTAAATGCTTGGTAAATCTAGTGATATATATATATATATATATATATATATATATATATATATATATATATATATATATATATATATATATATATATATTATATATATATATATATATATATATATATATATATATATATATATATATATATATATATATATATATTATCAAAAACATAATTAACAAAATCAATAGAATAATTTACTATTTATTTTTCATACAGAATTGAAAACTATATAAATGTTATGTTATTTGTAAAATTAATTTATGGTAATCTTGATTCTTTTAATAATCAGATGATTGAAATGTGAATATTATTTCTATATTTCTATATCATTATTTAAACTATTGTAAATGCAACAAACCAATGGTACCTCAAAATTATGTATGTATTTAAGTAAAAATTTAAACCTTTTCAATCTTTCACAACTACTTTTTATATAGTATATATATAGGGGAGGAAACATCCTGGAGGAAACTGCAGTGTGGGGGAAACATCCAGGTGAGGAACTTGCTTGTGGGGGAAACGACTGGATACCGTATCCCACTGCTTTGATTGTACAGATGGCACAAGTACTTTATTACGATTATTAGTTATAATATATTGGTGGGCATAAAAGTTGGTCAGTAGATTACTGTTGATTTTCCTGGAGCTGTGTTAATGTTTAGGTAAGTGGCCATCAACCCTGGAAATCAAATATAAATATTATTGAACATAAGCTAAATAAGCTGGATCACTTTATTGATATTGTTTTTGGAAACTCACCTTATGAAACCGACTCTGCTGTTGTCATTAGTTTAAATATATTTAATCATTCATAAGCCATGTTTGTAATTAAGAGAAAAATAACAGAATAAGCCACCTGCTCACATTGAACAGGCTGTTAGGTACAGTGACAATTTATGTTAAATAAATGAAAGAAGTTGGATAAAAAAAATTAACGTAGAGCTAGTGAAGTGCAGCCTGTCCAGTTGAAGAACTTGCAGAATAGGCCTTACTGCTTTGAAACTGGGAATTATGAAATTTAAGTCCCTTGTAAATTATGGAAGGAGATCTCTGCCAATATTCTTATTATTATTTCTAACTTCCATTATACACAGATTTGTTACTTCAAATGTCAATTTATAAATTGCGACACCACATATGTTTAACAGCGCTATCTAATTACATCCTAACTTTTATATATCAAATGGAAACGATCACATTTCAACTTTACATTTCGTCCTGCGATTTGTAAATTGTATATATGGGAAATGTGCACTTGTTCAAATGTAATGTTGAAATGTGATAGTTATATAAAAGTGAGGATGTAATTAGCGGTGTTCAACGTACATGGTGTTGCAATTTACAAAATGATGTTTGAAGTAACATATCTGTGTATTGAAAGTTAGATTAGTAATCAGAATATTGGCAGATATCTCCTTCTATAGAAAATGTAGTAATGAAGTGTCCATTTTTTTTCTAATAGTGTCAGTTTGACGTTTATTTCTGTATCTTTCAAATCAAATTTAGGAAGAATAATTGTTCTGTTCAGATTTTATTGAATAAATTGTGCCATTTTTTTTACTGAATGTAGGGCCTGACAAGTGTATATTCAAAGTTTAAACAAAAATAAAGACCTTATGTTAGAAGTATTTAATATTTGGCAAGATTATCCAAACAATTATGTAGGCCTATACATTTTTGAAACTTTAAGATAAATTGTTAAGCCGTCTATATCCTGTTAAGCCGTCTATATCCTGAAGATTTTTGGAACCAAGCATAATGTGCAGAAAAGTGGGAAAGTCTGTCGTTTAAATTGGAAAGATGCGTTAACATCAATTTATTACATTTTTCAGACAGTATGACATAAATAAATCAAGTATCGCATGTTACGTTTGTCTGCCTAATGCTATCATTGTTTTTCCAAATGATACTCAATAGTAAAACACTTTCACAAAGAGGATCTAACATAAAAAAGTTTAATGGATATTTAATTTGATGTTTTAAGTTTCCTAATTTCTAAAAAAGAGACTTTTTCATGTTTGAATTTAAGAAACAGAAAATTATCCATAAATTGGTAAAAATATGTTCAAAACATAAAGTTTATGGTGCAGAAGACTTACTAAAACAATAGCGATTGTTCCGGTCACAGTGTAAAACAAGGATGTTCCCAGATTCATTGTTAAGGGTTATGGTTATAAACATTATGGATAAGGAAAAAACAGGCACCTTCCAGTGCTGTTGTGGCTAAAACATTGTACATTTTATTTGCTTGAATAAATCCTATGAAATCATGGTTTTAATGATGTATTACTTTTGGGATATTTCACAGTTATTGCTATCAAAACCCTGATAGTATTGCCTGACAGAAAATCCCTCACTCTCAGTTTCATTCCAATCAAGGTCGTGAATTTGATCTGAACTGAATGTGTGCGAAAAAAACTGTTGGAAACATATTGACTGATTTCCACTGGGGAAATTTGGTTATGCTAGGTGCATTTTGCCTAGAGCAGATACATATTGATTCAGGCCTTGACCCGCTACATTTCTTTATAACCCATCAAAGTCTTAGTAAATTTTTGCTTATATATTATACATACTACATGTGAACGAAAATTTACCTATTAAGAGAGACATAGCAGCAGACAGTGTACATCTGGATCAGATGGCTCCCAGCAGCGACTGGTTGATATGGATCTACATTATTTGTCTAAACCTTATCACAAATCTGTTGTTACTTTTAACATTTAGCTTGCATGTTAATACCTTGGCCCATGCCTTTTCAAATTTTGGTATATGTTACAATGCTCATCGAACTCGTCATATTTCCTTATAAATATGTGATTAGCAGGTAGAGAGGTAATATTTACTCATTACTTGATCATTACTTAAGACTTAGTCATTTGTTCTCAACTAATTGTATATACATTAAGTAAAGTAAAGCAGTATGTTATTGAGGCTAGGTAGCAAAACAGTTCTGATCCTGGTGACATGGTTTATTCCACCTGACCTGAACCAGCACAACCTGCCTGGAATCATGGAGCTTATACTTAACAGGAGTTTTCTTCTGCCATAGAGGATGTTGACTCTCATAAACGTGTCATTTGATGTTTAGTTGGGACTGAGCCATGGGGTTGTAGATTTATTTTCTCAGTTGGATGGTCTCTGCAACATGTTATCTCTTAGTCGCTGGGAATGGATTGATCAGGCTTAGGCAAATAGTGCAGAAACCACTAAAAGCTCTTTGTTTAGAATCTGCTCTATTTGCTGCAAATATTTTTTCAATAAGTCATGCCAATTTTGCATAAAGTTTTGTAAGGAGGTGACCAAAAATTAGTGTGGTACCTTTGTAGCGAGTTATAGAATATATATGACAGTCATATACATGTTCATTTTTTTGTCCATTGCTGTTTAATATCACTTTTGACCTACTTCATGATTCTGATATATTAAAGCTGCATATCGTTTGTTTTTTTAACATACTGGTAGTTTTTGTTTCTTCTTATGTTTCTCATTTTCTTTTATCTGACAGGATTTTAGTAGTAGCAGTGATTAAAGCATTAACTAGTTATGAAATTTTCATTATTTGTAACATAATATCCACAGCGTTTCAAGCATTATGGTCTAACCTGTCTAACCTAGGGCTGGCCATCCTGAACATGTGATCAAATCCAGACATCTGATTGGCTAAGTGGTCTGTAGGTTTAAATGTCAGCGGAAGGATCATTTGCCTTGTGATGTTGAAAAAAAGTCAACCATTATTTTGAAATTAAAAGAGTACCACCAATACAGCTCTATTAGTGCTTTGATTTGAATATCTTCTGACTTACAATTTTGCTAAGTTTACAGTCTCAGATGTATTTATTCCATTGAGAAACATTCACTTAGCAGCTATTGAAAGTATTGTTCCATTTACTCATAGTCTGCTAAGCATTTATTGATAATACCTTTGCAAATAATTTAGATCTGGATCAGCCAGCTCTCTGTTGGGGTCAGGATTGATAATGGCCTATACTGCTGATTCTTTAGCAGAAGGTGTAGTAACCTTGTCATCAAGGTGTAAGAAGAATACTTAGTGTAAGTATAATATGGCTTATTAAAAACATGCAACATGATATAACAGTAAGCCTTCAGCTGATCTGGATCTTCACTATTTGCCTTAACCTTATGTACACAAATAGCAGGCAAAGAGTTAACTCCTGACCTTGGGTTTCGGCTGATACTGCAGCAACCACAGAACCTACATTGATTGGCTGGAAGAGGGAGGAAAGACTATAATTTACGGGTATTAGTCAGACACAGCCATCACTTGTGTCCATTATCTTATCTTGGCCTGGCAACAATATACATATATTAGAGAAAGCCGAAATAATGGAATAAAGCCTGCATTTTGGGGGCATTGTGGATATTTGCTTATTTTTCTGACCTTGCACATGATCATTTTATATGAAAACAACATCATGCTTAGGTACAAAGACTTATTGAAAGAATAAGAAGCAAATTGCCAAGACACTGATCAGACACTCCCAGGGGACCTGGATCTGAGCTTGATCAATTCATGCCTACCAGGTTGACAGTAAAGTTTGCCTATTGAAGATAAAGATGTAATGTGGTATTGAGTGTTGCAGTCCTATATGGCAATAAACATTAGGCATTTTTTTCTTACCACTTGCAGTTTCCTGATTTTCTGGAGCTTATTTTTAAAAAAAATGTACCAATTTGAGTGTTTAAGCATTTCTTGGGAAGTTTTGAAACTCTTTGTATTATGATGAAGGCATGAAAAAGACTTAAAAAGGGAACATTCACCATGTCTTTAATGACTTCAGAAATCAAGATTCTATCTGAAATATTCATAACACAAAAACAAATCAGCACAACATCTAGCATAATGTAGAGAAAGGAAGAAATCAATAATTTGCCTTATTGCTGCATTATGGTTGCAACCAAATTAAATGGGTCAATGCCCTAATGTCTTCCATTGCTATTGCATTTTAGCGGTGTGTGTGTTTCTCATCAGAAGTTACAGTAACATCTGGCAAATTACAATGATATGATTTTTTTTTAATTTATAAAATAATACATACACAAAATATTTCATTTATTATAATCCAGAGTCAATTCTCATCAGAAGGACTTGAAAGTTAACAATGTCAGGAATCATCAAAAGACCATAATGACAGTATGATGTGCAAGTGCAATTGTTGGGTGCTCTTAGAAGAAACAATGCAGAAAATTTGTCCTGTTGTTAGAGTCAATTAAATCTAAATTTGCAATAAACAAGAAAATAATGACATCATGGTTATCCACTTATATCACATAGTTATTGTGAATAAATGTTAAGTTAATAGGCCTAGTTTCCCGTTTGACAAATATGAATGGTTTAAAATTAAACAATTTAGTTTTAGGTCAGTAAAAAATGTTCAGTTAGCTTTTGAATCACTGAAATCACTTCTTGAAATTGACCTGAACATATGACTAGTGGTAAACTATGGTAACAGATTTTATCACACTACATATGTAACAGTGATTGCAACTTAATAGAAAACAACAACATACACATGCACACAAAACATTTCTTTTCTCTTTTTTGTATGCAACATTATGTCATCAAGCATGTTGGCTTAAGTGATGTGCTGCAACATGTGATGTGGTACAACATATGATGTGGTACAACATGTGATGTGGCATCGTCGGATACCCCCGGTTGATTCTATTACGTTACTCTCCATTCATCACCCGTGGGCAAATTGCTACTCATTTCGTCGTTTTGTTTACTATGAAATGCTGCAATCCAATTGGTTCGCTAAGAAAATCCAGCGGATCTGCCAACCAATCAAGTTTACGCTTACATACCACTTCGATGACCAATAATCGTGTAGTTTGCAACACCGGTTAAGTTTATTTAACGCACAAATTACACGCAACGTCACTGTCTTCATGGGCAAGGATACCGATTTCGTTTAAGACCGACGTGTATTTTGCAATAATTGCTGGAGTGCCCAAAGATCTGTAAGAACATCTGTCGTGGGTCGCTGACAGACATACTTTACACTTGCGATGCGCTGTACCGGTCGCCATGTATTGATCTTCCGATTGAAGAGTATTTAATTTTGTAACCTATCATCTGATTGGATAATGTCTGTTCTATTCAAACAAAACGACGAAATGAGTAGCAATTTGCCCACGGGTGATGAATGGAGAGTAACCTAATAGAATCAACCGGGGGTATCCGACGATGGTGATGTGGTACAACATGTGATGTGGTACAACATGTGATGTGGTACATCATGTGATGTGGTACATCATGTGATGTGGTATGACATGTGATATGGTACAACATGTGATGTGGTACATCATGTGATGTGGTACGACATGTGATGTGGTACGACATGTGATATGGTACATCATGTGATGTGGTACATCATGTGATGTGGTACGACATGTGATATGGTACAACATGTGATGTGGTACAACATGTGATATGGTACAACATGTGATGTGGTACATCATGTGATGTGGTACGACATGTGATGTGGTACGACATGTGATATGGTACAACATGTGATGTGGTACGACATGTGATGTGGTACAACATGTGATGTGGTACAACATATGAAGTGGTACAACATGTGATGTGGTACGACATGTGATGTGGTACGACATGTGATATGGTACAACATGTGATGTGGTACGACATGTGATGTGGTACAACATGTGATGTGGTACGACATGTGATGTGGTACAACATGTGATGTGGTACAACATATGAAGTGGTACAACATGTGATGTGGTACGACATGTGATGTGGTACGACATGTGATGTGGTACAACATGTGATGTGGTACAACATATGAAGTGGTACAACATGTGATGTGGTACGACATGTGATGTGGTACAACATGTGATATGGTACAACATGTGATGTGGTACATCATGTGATGTGGTACAACATGTGATGTGGTACGACATGTGATGTGGTACAACATGTGATGTGGTACAACATGTGATGTGGTACAACATATGAAGTGGTACAACATGTGATGTGGTACGACATGTGATGTGGTACGACATGTGATATGGTACAACATGTGATGTGGTACAACATGTGATGTGGTACGACATGTGATGTGGTACAACATGTGATGTGGTACAACATATGATGTGGTACAACATGTGATGTGGTACGACATGTGATGTGGTACGACATGTGATATGGTACAACATGTGATGTGGTACGACATGTGATGTGGTACAACATGTGATGTGGTACAACATATGAAGTGGTACAACATATGAAGTGGTACAACATGTGATGTGGTACAACATGTGATGTGGTACGACATGTGATATGGTACAACATGTGATGTGGTACGACATGTGATGTGGTACAACATGTGATGTGGTACGACATGTGATGTGGTACAACATGTGATGTGGTACAACATATGAAGTGGTACAACATGTGATGTGGTACGACATGTGATGTGGTACGACATGTGATGTGGTACAACATGTGATGTGGTACAACATATGAAGTGGTACAACATGTGATGTGGTACGACATGTGATGTGGTACGACATGTGATATGGTACAACATGTGATGTGGTACGACATGTGATGTGGTACAACATGTGATGTGGTACAACATATGAAGTGGTACAACATATGAAGTGGTACAACATGTGATGTGGTACAACATGTGATGTGGTACGACATGTGATATGGTACAACATGTGATGTGGTACGACATGTGATGTGGTACAACATGTGATGTGGTACGACATGTGATGTGGTACAACATGTGATGTGGTACAACATATGAAGTGGTACAACATGTGATGTGGTACGACATGTGAAGTGGTACAACATGTGATATGGTACAACATGTGATGTGGTACAACATGTGATGTGGTACATCATGTGATGTGGTACAACATGTGATGTGGTACATCATGTGATGTGGTACAACATGTGATGTGGTACATCATGTGATGTGGTACAACATGTGATGTGGTACGACATGTGATATGTTACATGTGTTGTGGTACACCATGTGATGTGGTACAACATATATTGTAAGTCATGTATGGTTTAAGTTAATCCTTCACTACCTTCAATAGTAAGTTTAATCTTAGTTGTTGAAATTTTAGTTGTTTTAAGTCTTATTGACCAAATCATATTATATTTTTAAGGTCTTAAACAAGCAAAACTGGTAATCTTTTATTTGTTTCATATCTTTTGAACTGGCAATAGAAATGGTTGCCATTATTTTATTATTTCAATTTTTTAACCACCCATTGATTGACTGCATAAAGATTGTTATAATCTCAATGTAACCATTTTCACACACAGGTTTAATAGTGTTATTCCCATTTGGATCCGTACATACTAACACACTTTCCCATCCTACTATCTACAGTGCAATAGATTACTCAATAGACACTGGGCAAATTAAGCACTTTTAAAAATTTAATTTCAAAGAAAAAAAATCCCCACATGGTTAAAAGATTTACAAGTTGACAAACAATAAAGAACATATAATCCTTTCAATAGCTTTATTGCTAATGTTTTAAAGGGAGAAAAATGTGCAGCCAGTCCGGGATTCGAATCTGGGACACTTCGCTTAAAGGGCGAATGCTCTACCAAATAAGCTAACCGTAGCGCTTACACATTCTCTCCCTATCACTAGGCTACATTGATTCATGGAAGTTTATGTTCTTTCATCCAGAATATACTAATTGTATTTAAGCTCATAAAATGAACAGAGAAACCAAAAAATGAAGTAAAATGTGTTGGAAGTCAGAGGAAAAATGTCTTATGTGAGGCTCCAGAGGATGTATGGTAGGCAGGATTTGTAAGAGTAAGTACACAGGCCAGGATAAAATAGGAGACAGCGAGGGCAAAAGATGGTAGTCAATGGACAATTAGGGACATTGACCCCAGCAGTAATCTTCCTCGTTATCTCCAGGGCTTCAGTTAGAAATATTGTGTCTGATTCTGATGTAGCCTATAATTCTCAACAAAAAAAAATATAATATTACATAATACATGAATAATCTTTGGTACAGTACTAATTTAGTTTTCATCTTTTGATCATTCAGAGGACCACTTCTAAATGCATGTTTGAAGTAAAAAGTAAAAAAAAAAAAAAAAACGTCTGGAATTTTTTTTTTTTATTTAAAAGCTATGTAACAGTATAAAAAATGTGTGGCTGTGACACTGGTTTGTATGAAAGCTATGTAACAGTGTGCGAGGTGTATGGCTATGACTAGGGTTTGTATGGAAGCTATGTAACAGTGTGGGAGGTGTATGGCTATGACTAGGGTTTGTATGGAAGCTATGTAACAGTGTGGGAGGTGAATGGCTGTGACTAGGGTTTGTATGGAAGCTATGTAACAGTGTGCAAGGTGTATGGCTGTGACTAGGGTTTGTATGGAGCTATGTAACAGTGTGCGAGGTGTATGGCTGTGACTAGGGTTTGTATGGAAGCTATGTAACAGTATGGGAGGTGAATGGCTGTGACTAGGGTTTGTATGGAAGCTATATAACAGTGTGGGAGGTGTATGGCTATGACTAGGGTTTGTATGGAAGCTATGTAACAGTGTGGGAGGTGTATGGCTGTGACTAGGGTTTGTATGGAAGCTATATAACAGTGTGGGAGGTGTATGGCTATGACTAGGGATTGTATGGAAGCTATGTAACAGTGTGGGAGGTGTATGGTTGTAGCTAGGGTTTGTATAGAAGCTGTGTAACAGTGTGGGAGGTGTATGGCTATGACTAGGGTTTGTATGGAACCTTTGTAACAGTGTGGAAGGTGTATGGTTGTGGCTAGGATTTGTATGGAAGCTATGTATCAGTGTGGGAGGTGTATTGCTGTGACTAGGATTTGTATGGAAGCTATGTATCAGTGTGGGAGGTGTATTGCTGTGACTAGGGTTTGTATGGAAGCTATGTAACAGTATGGGAGGTGAATGGCTGTGGCTAGGGTTTGTATGGAAGCTATGTAACAGTATGGGAGGTGTATGGCTGTGACCAGGGTTTGTATGGAAGCTATGTAACAGTGTGGGAGGTGAAAATCTGTGACCAGGGTTTGTATGGAAGCTATGTAACAGTGTGGAAGGTGTATGGTTGTGACTAGGGTTTGTATGAAAGCTATGTAACAGTGTGGTAGGTGTATGGTTGTGGCTAGGGTTTGTATGGAAGCTATGTAACAGTATGGGAGGTGTATGGTTGTGGCTAGGGTTTGTATGGAAGCTATGTAACAGTGTGGAAAGTGTATGGTTGTGACTAGGGTTTGTATGGAAGCTATGTAACAGTGGAGAGGTGTATGGCTGTGACTAGGGTTTGTATGGAAGCCATGTAACAGTATGGGAGATGTATGGCTATGACTAGGGTTTGTATGGGAGCTGCGTAACAGTGTGGGAGGTGTATGGCTTTGACTCTTATGGTATGGTTTGCTTTAGCCTTTTGTCTGCTAACACACTAAATTCTTGTTGTTTTTACATCTATGCTGAAAGCCAATGAGATTATGATAACTGAAGACTCAGCACAGTATAATTGATAATCTGGATCATCACTTCCTGCGGCAAAACCTGATTGATTGTGGTTAAGAGTTAGCACACACACACATACATATATATATAAATATAGAGGTCAATACCCTTGTCATCACTGATGTGATAGAGAAGTCCTGGCTGGTTTTGTCATTTCCTTTAGTCTACCTCCAATTAACTAAGTGGCATAGTTCCTAATATGCCTGTACCCCATTGTGTGGTAGATTAATTGGTTAAATAGACACTCACACAAGATTGTCACATCATATTTACAAAATATAGTGGTATGGCAAAAACTTAATTTCTTTGTGTGTATAAAGTTAGAGAAGTAATGTTTTGTGATGAATTAGATGTTTCTGGATATAAATGTCTACCATTATTTCTCAAAGAGTTTATTTTTCCTGGGGAATCCTCTATATTTCTTGCCAAAATCTTAATTTAAAAAACAAGAACAAATGGAGAAAAAAGGTGTCCTGAGCACATGGGACTGGTTTCAGTCATGTAACTATAAGCCAAAAGTTAAGATTTTACTTATCAGTTAATAACAAATGTAGCAAGCTAAGGGAAATTATGAGTGCCTCAAAATCATGTATTGATTTACCATCCTTTAACCATATGGTACATTAAATCTGATTAACTCACCAAATAGTGGAACCCTATTGTTGCCATGTGTTTTTCTCTGATTCAGAATAAATCATTTCCTTTCAGCCAGAAGTCGATTGGCATTGGCTCGCTCTAATTCACCAAATGATACATGTGAATGAACTAATCATGGTATGAGGAGAACACTATACCAGAACAGGATCCTTCTTGCCCATTCTTATCCATTGTGGATCTTTTTAGTCCATCCTTTTCATTTTGGCCAATTGTGAAGCCAGTGTGCCTCATTGTTGAGCCATTCCCCTCAATTATGATGGCAAGCTCATGCTGGTAATTCCTGAGGTTCTGTTACAGTTACCAAGGGCAGTTCATTCAACCAACTCAGCAGTGATGCTGGCTGGTCCTTGTTCATGATAATAACAATATCCAGTAGAGTGGTTCAGAAGCAAAAGGTCCCTCATAAATCCATCAAGAAATATTCTGGAGAATATTTGGCCACTTCTACTTATTATTGTAAGAGTGGAGATAATGCACTAAAATAATGTCTATTAAATTATCAATTACTGCTGTCAGGGGTTGGAAAGCGCTGAATACTATATTGAGGATTTATTAATGTTTTTTACGCCTACTTTTGTTTGTTAATCATTTCTCTGTGCACTCCAACTCTCAATGGAATTTGTTGGAAAAAGGCATAAACATTTTTCAGTAAGTTGTGTTCAACCAGAACATTCCACCCTTTTACTTGATGGTTTATTTTCATAGAAAACGTCATGGTGAGGCTTGTAAAGATCATGATTCTGTACACATGATTTGTATAATTCTGGAAAACAATTTCAAAGCCAAGTTCTCAGGGAAAATGTTATAAAAATATATTTTCTTAAAAAATAAAAGGTATGACTTTTTACTCATATATTCTTAGTTACCATGTTATTTGTTCTTAAAACCAATTTATCAATATTACTTCCTTAACTTGATAATGCATTTAGATATGTTTTTATTTATTTCATGATAGATGTTCTTGTAAATTTGAACACGTTAATAACTGTGAGTGATGGACAATATTTGTTAAGACTAAGAAAGCTCTGTTTTATATAGATGAATATTATTGATGTATCATTCATGGTGCTAGATCTGTACTGTAACTCCAGTGTTGATTGATTTATATGGCATTCTGCAACGAATACATGCTTTGTAAAATTAAATTATTAATTTGAATTTAAAAACAATTGCTGTTTCTTGTGGGATTTAATTTATGGCCATGTATTTTTAATTTACATGTTAAGTACCCTCGTCTGCATGGGTCTGATTCAATATGACCAATTTAACTTCAGTAGAAACATAGTGTGCTCAATAATTTAGCTACATTTACCTTTGAAAGATAAGTCATTGTTGCAGTAATAACTGGGAAGCACTTAAGACAAAATTAAGTTCTTAGGTTTTAAACTTTATGTTGCACACTACAACTAGCTAAACCAATCATTATCTTAATGTCTTTCTAAGCATACTATAGTGATTATTCTGTGCTGACATTTACATAGTAGAATTAAGAATTCTGTAATTTGAGAACATTTTAATAAAAATATTCTTTTAATTAATCAATAACTTAAGTTTAAGAAAGAACAATTATAGTGCAACATTCAATGCAACCAGGTGTTTTGAAACTTCTCTCCACTAGTTAATAATTTTACAGTGTCTTGCCAATGCTTAAAACTCAAAGTTAGAAAATCAAAGTGCCACAGGCACTGTAGTGTTCAGTACTTAATAATTAAGTTAAAATAGACAGTAGTCATTACAGTCATTACTTTTACGACATTATTTTTCAGACTACCTGCATCGCAGGGGGACATATCTTTGGTTGTTTTAACATGGCCAATTCTTGTGACTGGACTGTTTATAAAAGACAGTACAAGAAGGAATAATGGCAAAGGTTTTATTGAAAAAAAAAGTTAAGAACAAAGCATGCTCAAATAGCAAATAAGCCTAATAAACAGTAAATAATGTGAATTATATATATTCTTTCTTTGTATGTTGCTCTGGTGGTTTTAACTTATACAATGAAAGTTAAGCCTTAAGTAGTATAGGAATGTGAACACATTTAGTCATTTTAATATCTTACTCTGACAATATTCTAATATTGAAATGGTTCAGAGGGATGACATGCTAGTCATATGAAAGTTACACTAGACTAGATACACTATGGGAATAAGAATAACATTTACCATGGGTCTAGTCATATGAAAGTTTTATAACTCTATACACCATGGAAATAAAAAAGATATTTACCATTGGTCTAGTCATATGAAAGTTTAATAACTCTAGATACACCATAGAAATAAAGAAGATATTTACCATGGGTCTAGTTATATGAATGTTTAATAACTCTAGGTACACCATGGAAATAAAATGATATTTACCATAGGGTCTAGTCATATGAAAGTTTAATAACTTTAGATACACCATGGAAATAAAGAAGATATTTACCATGAATCTAGTCATATGAAAGTTTAATAACTTTAGATACACCATGGAAATAAAAATGATATTTACCATGGGTCTAGTCATATGACAGTTTTGTCTAGAGGTAGATTAAATTTGAATATCTGTGGGAATTTTTTTAGGACCTTTTCTTATTTACCTATTCATGAATCTAGATACACCATGGAAATAAAAATTACCTTTACCATGGGTCTAGTCATATGACAGAACTAGCTTTCTTGTCTTTCTTGTGAAAGAAAATAAATCTTAAAATGAAGCCTTATCTTACTGGGAACCATTTTGTACTACTTGCTTGAAGCTGGCATAATGTTAACTAAGGTTCTATATACTTGTATCTTCTGGTTGAACTTTGGTTGAAAACTGTGCTTGGAAAACAAGAAATTAATAACTATAACTACATGTATTCCTTTTTTTGTGCAAGCTTTGCTGATATATCCTCCAGATATTTACGATCCTTGTCTCATAATGGTAGATAATCAACATTAATTATGAAGCTGCAATCATTGATAAATGAAAGCAACAAACACTGTGGTATTCACTGCTTCAGAAAAGTAGTCTTATTTTGAGACAAGAAGAACTAGTGTAGATAAATTGCAATTGTTCTGTGTTAAATAATTGTCCATTTTCAAAATTAACAACTCCCACTGTAATTGTTGTAGACATTATCAGAAGGTTAAGGGTCAGATCACAGCAGCACAGCTAAAAGTAACCTGTGTCAAGAGTTTTGCCAGAGAAATGGTCACTTGTTACATTATGACTACCATAGTTTACTGGATGTTATATTGCAATGTATTCTGGAGGGTGGTTTATTTATGAGTTAGATGTTCATTAAAGTGTTGCATTTTATGTCATTTGACTAGGAAACATTGACTTAGAACCTAGACATGTGTTTATTAAAGATGCAGATCTTGGGATCAGTTTATTGGATTGGATGCAGCAGTTTATGCCATGACTCTTCACTAGGTCCAACACTTAACCTGTGAAACTGTGGCACCAGTTGCTGAGCTATATGAGGAACTGACTTGAAACTCTTCTGCCACTCTCTGTTGAGCAGTGCAGTGTGCTTTTGGTCATGCAACTGTTTGTGGTTATGCCATCTGCGTATGGTCATGCCATGTCCTTGTGCAGTATGCTTGTGGTCATGCAGTGTCCTTGTGGTCATGCCATGTGCTTCTGGTCATGCCATATGCTTGTGTCATGCCATGTACTTGTGCAGTATGCTTGTGGTCATTCAGTGTCCTTGTGGTCATGCCATGTGCTTGTGGTCATGCCATATGCTTGTGCCATGCCAGGTTCTTGTGCTGTGCTTGTGGTCATGCAGTGTGCTTGTAGTCATGCCATATACTTGTGGTCATGCCATATGCTTGTGTCATGCCATGCCCTAATGCAGTGTGCTTGTGATCATGCAGTGTGTCTGTGGTCATGCCATGTGCTTGTGGTCATGCCATATGCTTGTGTCATGCCATGTCCTAATGCAGTGTGCTTGTGGTCATTCAGTGTGCTTGTGGTTATGCCATATGCTTGTGTCATGACATGTCCTTGGGCAGTGTGCTTGTGGTCATGCAGTGTGCTTGTGGTCATGCCATATGCTTGTGGTCATGCCATATGCTTGTGTCATGGCATGTCCTTGTGCAGTGTGCTTGTGGTCATGTCATGTGCTTGTGATTCTACTCAATTTCAAGTAATATGTTTGTGTTACCTTGGCATGTACTGCTAGCAAATCACTAAGAATTTATATAGAGGTTATTGTTAATTGTAGCAAGTAAAAGTTTTAAGATGATCAGTAAGTACCGTAATGAATGGTATTGAGATGCAATGAAGGGTTTTTTCATTAGAAGTGGTTTCTTCAGTGGCAAGGTTGATCAATGTAAATCATGTTATTAAACAAAACAACTTAAACAGCAAAGAGCAATGTTTTATACCAGTAGTTTACTGCATCTGCAGTCTGCTACTGCTGTCAATAAATAAGCCAAGAGAAGAAAAAAGGAATGACAAGGCATACGCCTTGTAAGCTCAACACTTGATCTGACAAATGCATAGAGACAATGGTAGCACTTAGGTCAGTCAATAATGTTACCAATCGTAAGGCCAGATGCAAAACTGCTGACCAGACTGCATCTTTACGAGACATAAAGGTTGTGAACATTGTCTAGCTTATGTGAACAGCGTGAGCATCGTCTGGCCCATGTGCTCTCTTGTGACAAGCTTAGCACCTGCCCCTATAGACGTCTTTGAGAAAGATGGGAACAATGTTAGATTCCTTCTGTCTAGCAGCATTTTTCTTACTTACATCTCAAGACAAATGAGTATGAGGCTAGCATCTTGTACATCTAGACCTCCTGATGGAGGTGGCGCTAGGTGAGGGAAATGCTTTCTCAGGAAGAACTGAAAGACTGGACCTGGTTCAGTCAAAACATGGCAAGGGAAAAGTGTCATGGTCTTTGAAAAACAAATAAGATTTTTAAAAATTATTTATCAGATGATTCACCTTGATTTCCATTCAATACACCCATTAATATTTTGTTATATTACACTAGTATCACCTGGCAGGATGCATGGCCCTTGTTCTGTGTAGATTACATAACTAATCCAGATCAAAGGTTAACAACTTCCTTCTAATGTCTGGACCAAGTAAATATAGTCACAGCTAAAATCTACCTTTAATGGCATTGATGTAACAAAGCCAGAGTTAATCCCTACAAGGGGTAATTAGAGCTTAGTGCCATGCTGAGTGTCAAGCTGGAGTATGAGAGACTTATGAAACAGAGTGTGATTGGAGAATGATTGAATGTATGAACCAATGAATGAGAGAGATTAATTAATAATTGTGTTAATTGGTAGAATGGGAGAAGTGGGTGTGGCTGAATAGAGAATGAAAATGTAAGATTTAGGAAGAGAGGGAGTTATCAGGGGAGAAGAGGTTGAGAGTTGCAGAGAGGACAGAGAGGAGCGATGAGACAAGACATGGAGGAAATGTTATAACTTAAGACATGAATGAATGATGGAAGGAAAGAAAGTGAAGATTAGAAGAGCAAGTACGGAACTGTATGGAAATAAGAACATTAAGCCAAGCGAGTTGCTGAACAAATAAAAGATAATTGAAAGTGCAAAGTTGGATTCTGTAATCACTACTACATTCCCCCATGCAAAACACTTCATCGTAACACCGCCGGGTGACAAATGGTGGAGAATCCGGGTAGCGACAAAGGACCTTTCACTGGATGAGCGAGGTGGAAATAGTTTCAAAAACGACATTTGAGAAGAAAAATGCCAAAAGGTAAAGTGACCACAATGGAAATACCAAAGTTTGAAATTGGAGGAAATGCACAATTCTTTTTAGAGACTTTTGACAGAATTACAACATCAAGGAAACTAAGTAGAGACGACATATGTTTACAGTTTGCCATAGCATTGCCGAAGGAATCGCAGAACTGGTATCTAAATTTAACCAAAGAAACCAAGGAAAACTGGCAAGCATTGAAGAAGGCTTTCCAGCGGAGATATGTAAAGGAAGAGGACCGATCTGTTTTGTACAACAGATTCTGTGATGCAAGGCAGGGAAATTCCAACGTGGAAGAATTCATAGAGTATGTCAACACATGTGGCCGAGGCCTCGGAAAGTGTGAACAAGACATTGTTGACCAGGCAATACGAGGCCTCAATAAAAGCATTCAGAGGCACGTAAGAATGCAACAACCACAAACCATGGAGGAGGTGGAGAAGCTTGCTACACTGGCCGAGGTAGTCCAGGCAGAAGGTGAAGAAGGTTTGACTTCCAGAATCGCCAGGCAAATGGAGAGCAGCCAACCTGTCCGGGAACAGAACCGGGAGAGGCAACCATCAGACTGGAGACCCAGACAACCCTGGAGATACCATACCCAGAAGTCAGGAGGAGCAGCCTGTGTACACTGTGGTGAGTACAATCATTTTTCATCAGATTGTAGACACAAGACTGCCATATGCCATAAATGCAAACAAAGGGGGCATATTGCTAAAGTGCATTACAAGAATAATAAATAGGAATTTTGGCCTGTCCCCCAAAAATCGCGGGATAGGCGGGTCAATATAAAATCAAGAAGTCCAAAAATTGGAAAAACTTTCAAAATTGGGGAAGAAAATTGCTTAATTGATGTCAGATTTGGAAAATACTCTACTGCAGCTATGATTGATAGTGGTGCCTCAATATCATGCATTACTTTAAGTGTGTACAGAAAGTCAGGGTTGAGTAGGGAACATGTCCTTCAAACGACTGATATTAAAAATGCTATGTCTGTCAGTGGGGCCTCTATTCCGATCATTGGAAAGATAACAATTCCAGTAACAATCTGTAGACTAACATTAATGCAGACTTTCTATGTGTTTAAACATCTGAATCAGTCAGTCATTTTGGGCAGGGATTTCTTAAAAGAACAAAAAGCTTGGGTTGACTTTGGGAATGATACATTAGAAATTCAAGGAGGTTTGGTAGTTGTCAATATGTTTTCCTCTCCACACAAAGCAAGTCTTGCAAGATTAATAAACAAGATATGCATACCACCTCAGTCATGTAGTATTGCCCGTATCAGAATTAAAAACAAGAATATTACAGGTACTTCTTTGATAGATCCTCTAAGAACCTTACCCACCAAGAATCAAGTAATAGGTGCTAGAGCTGTTTCCACTGTAAAGAATGGGATTGGATGCATACAAATTATGAACCCAACTCCCAATTGGGTACATTTAAAAAGGCATGAACCAGTAGCTAGAGTTGACAAAGTCGATAGGAACAGTATTAATGAGAACTGGGAACAACATAGGTCAAATGAAAAACAACACAGGTCAAATGACAGTCAAAAATATATTGATATAGCCCAGTCAATGGGAATAAGTTTGGAAGATGCAAGTCTCAGTGAAGAAGAAAAGTTGAGAATGTTAGAGTTATTGGGTAGAAACAGGGATGTCTTTGCTACATGTACAGCAGAGTTAGGTCATACAAACTATTTCCCTCATAGAATTGAAACGGGTGATGCCCCACCTGTACGTAGACCACAATATAGAACTACCCCTGAGGAAAAACGAGAAATTGAAAGACAAACCAAAGACCTAGAGGAACATGGTATCATTAGCCAATCTACTACTATGTGGCAGAGTCCAGTAGTTCTGGTCAAAAAGAAGTCTGGTGACTACCGGTTTGCAATTGATTACCGCGGGGTAAATAAGGTTACTAAGCCAATTAACTTTCCCATCACACATTTTCAAGATGTGATCGATTCCTTAGGTCAGTCAAAGTCAGGTCTGTATTCTGTATTGGATATGGCACAAGGTTATTTCCAAATTCCATTAGACCCCGAAACTAAACATAAGACAGGTTTCAAAACACATGAAGGTGTGTATGAATTCAATCGTCTCCCTTTTGGTCTCATGAACAGTGCTAGTGCATTCAGTATGGTCATGAATGAGGTGCTTCGAGGAATAAATTATAAGTATACTCTTGTTTACATAGATGACTGTCTCATTCACAGTAAGGACTTCAATGAACATTTGGGTCACCTAGCAGAGGTTTTTGACAGGTTTCGCAAAGCTAATTTAAAACTTAAACCAAGCAAATGTACCTTTGCTGCGAAGGAGGTTAAGTTTCTAGGTCACAAGTTCTCTCAGGAAGGTATCAGTGTTGATGCTGAAAAGATATCGGCTGTAACAACATACCCTGAGCCCAAAGATCAAACCTCAGTCCGGTCATTTCTAGGGTTAGCAAATTATTACAGGAGATTTGTGAAAGGTTTTGCAAACATAGCCAAACCCCTAACCAACTTGCTTAGAAAGGAATCTCAATTTAAGTGGACTGAGGAATGTCAGATTGCATTTGATGATCTAAAAACAAGGTTAACAGAAGCACCTATTTTAGCATTCCCAGATTTCAGCAAACAGTTTCTGCTTTTTACGGATGCGTCAAAACAAGCTATAGGTTATGTCCTTAGCCAGAAGGATGATAAGGGTAGGGAGAGAGTAATCGCCTATGCAGGTAGATCTCTTAGACCAGCTGAGAAGAACTGGGGAATCAGCGATTTGGAAGGTTTAGCTTTAGTTGAAGGAATACGTCATTTTCACACATATTTAGCAAACAGACCATTTACAGTTTATACAGATCATATTGCATTGAGGACACTCCAGGAAAATAAATCACCTGGTAGGTTAGGAAGATGGGCTGTGTTCCTCCAGGGCTATCAATATGATATTGTATACAAGGCGGGAAAGCGGCATTCTAATGCAGATGCACTTTCTCGGAGGACATATCAATCTGTTGCTGAAGATGATGTATCTGATGCTGACGATCTACCGATAGATCCGCAAATTTGCTTCATATCGGATGTTCAAGAGAAACCACAATACACAGAATATTCATTAGAATTCTCTCAGACTGAATGTCCCAGAATAAATTCATTGTCGAACCCCGACAAACAGGATACCTTGTCAGCTATGATACATGCTATAAATACATATGAGCAAGTTGATGGGGCAGAACATCTTCAACGTGTCAGCGACTTAACTCAGGAGGATTTGAAGGAACTTCAGAAGAAAGATGAAGACTTCGCTGACATGATTGAGTACAAGGACAGGGGAAAGGTACCAGAAGACAGAGCTCAAGCTAATAGACTAGTGGCTGAAGCACAGTACTATGAACTTGATGGTGACATCCTCTATCACCTTTACCATCCAAGGACAAAGGGACACAAATGGACAGATATAAAAAAGCAGTTGGCTATACCACATTCATTGAGGGATGCTGTATTAAAATCATACCATGATATGATTATAGGAGGACATTATGGAATAGAAAAGACATACGAAGCAATACGTTCCAAATTTTTCTGGCCCTCAATGTATAAGGACATAAAAATCTACTGTCAGTCCTGTGAACCATGTCAACAATCAAAGAGACATACACACCATCATAGAGCAGCGTTACAACCCTTGCCTATTGGTGATGTATTTTCTCGAGTACACATGGACATCTTAGGACCACTGCCTAAAACTGAAGAAGGATACAGGTACATCCTGCTCATAGTGGATTCCTTCACTAAATGGCCTGAAGCTTTGCCCCTATATACAATGGAGGCCCGAGAGGTTGCATGGAAGCTGTACGATGAAGTTATCTGTCGGTATGGATGTCCCAACTCCATATTAACAGACAGGGGTACAAACTTTATGTCAAACTTAATCAAGGAACTGTGTAGCATACTAAAAATCAGTAAAATCAACACTAGCAGCTATCATCCAGCCACTAATGCCACTGCAGAAAGAATGAACAGTGTGATTCTGCAAAAGCTCAGAATATTTTGCAATGACAAACAAACCAATTGGGCTCAATTGCTGCCTAGTATCATGATGAGCTACCGAGTATCTCCAGCAATAGATTCAACAGGGTACTCGCCATACTACATAATGTTTGGCAGGGAGTGTCGACTTCCACTGGATACCGCACTAATCCCTACATGTACTGCAGGGACCAATCAAGAGAAACATCTGAGGAGGATTTTAGAAAATCAGAAGGTATGTAGGGAATTGGTAAGAGAAAACATACAGAAGGCACAGACAAAATACAAACATCAGTATGACAAAAAGGCTAAGGATCCTGAGTACCAAGTCAGAGACAATGTGTGGCTATATAACCCACAGACAGAGGTTGGTAAGTCTCCGAAACTGGTGAGCAGATGGCATGGGCCATTCTACATTGCCGAAAAGCTTGGCACAGTCAATTTTAGACTGAGAGATTTAGGCACACATAAAGCAGTTAAGGCCGTAGTGCATGCCAACAGGCTCAAACCATATCACAATCCAGAGTTGAGACCTACCAATGTGCCTCTAGAGCTGAGAAGTCAGCAAATAACAGACTTACTTCATGAAGAAGAAGAGGAGGAGGAGGAGATGGAACAGATAATAGATGAGGAAAACAGAAAAGAGGATGAAAATGAGGACAACAACAGTAAGTGGGAAATGGACAAAGTTATGCAGGCTGCTCACTACAATGGGGCTATTGTATACAAGGTGAGGTATCGGAATGGTGAAACAGGAAGAAATAAGACAGAATGGGTTCCATGTGAAAAGGTAGCTGATGATGACAGAAAAGCCTTTCATATTAAATACACCTTTTCGGGTAAAGTCAGGAAAAGACCAATATTAAGAGTTTAGGTGTCTTGCCAGAAGTAAAATTAACATTAAGATAAGGAAGCCTGTGATGTCCATGAAATGATAAAGTGAGAGTCCTAATCACAGCAATAAATTGAACTATAGTGTTAAATGGTTTAATTTGTTTTTATTAAAGACAGCTGTATGAGTGGAGAAATTCTAAATTATATGGTTATTACCAGCCTTTTGATAATATGTTTAGGGTGTGGGGGTTCATACTTTCTGTTCTTTACTGCATCAGATTAAATGTATTTTCAACTTTAGTATCATTATACTTGCATAATGTGAGGCCCAAGTGATTTTATGAGCAATTAATGGGATTGCAACATGTGAAGTTGCTAATATGATGAATGATAATAAATATAATCCTTTAAGGGAAAGGATATATTGTCACAATGAGGTGACCTGCATATCGTTAAGTGGTATGCTTTATTCCCAAAGCTATAGAGTTATCCTTGAGGTTAATAAGGGGACATGGTTATGAGGTGATATGGGTGAGTTTTGGAGGTAGTTGAGAGAGGCTTTAAAAGACATTATATATACAACTTCGTTGATTTGATATAAGGCTATTTTGAAAGTTATTAATCCATTATTTGGATGTTTATTTAAATAAAATTTCAGACCATATTATGAGCATAGTTATTAGACATATTAAGCATTAGGATATATGGCATTGTTGTGGAACAAACTGAAGAGATATGATTGTACTTACTAATTTACATATAAACAGTGCTTTTGTTTAATAATGATCTAGACCTTAGCAATGATATAAACATGGATTATCATGAACTGTGCAATGTTGTGAAATATGTTTTTAGGTGATGAACAATGTGACTGTGATGATAAATGATTGATAAATGATGTGTAAGTTTTGTTGCTAATACAATATGACAACATACATTTTATGTTTTATATGGTATTTAAAGTGATCCATGAATAAGAGGCTATTATTATATTGAACATCAGGGTGGATTGAATAGTGATGTGACATTACATGATTGTGTAAATATGAAATAGTTTTTAATTTCTATTCAATTAATTGTATATTATTTATGTTGTTTTTAAATTGAAATGTATTTTTATGAGGCTGTATTCATAAAAGGCTGTTTATAATTCTGCTTGGGATAAACAAATAACTGAAGCAATAATGTGTTAATAAGATATGCATATATATATATATATATATATGTAAGGAAATGCATTTATACATTTAGTTTAATATTTGTTTTATATATGTAACATATGTTGGACACATATGTTCAAGCTGACATATAAATCTTTCAGTTAATGTTGAGTCATTGAAGAATAATATATAATATTCTGACTAAATGTCAAGCAGACATACAGATAGAATGATTTTTGTAATAATATGCTTATGATATATTGCAATATCTTGTTCAGGAAACTGCATTTACAGTTTTGATGAATTTGAAGAAATGGCACACCTTTTGATGTTATAATGTGTATATTTATTTGCTTTGTATATGAATAGTGTATTGATTTATGATATGAATGAAGTAAGTGGTATTGCTTGAAAGAAAGATGGAATGACCGAAGATTATTGTACTGTATGAAAGTGTAAGCAAGTTTGCGGAGCAAACTTAGAGGGAGGGTAAGAATGTATCACCTGGCAGGATGCATGGCCCTTGTTCTGTGTAGATTACATAACTAATCCAGATCAAAGGTTAACAACTTCCTTCTAAAGTCTGGACCAAGTAAATATAGTCACAGCTAAAATCTACCTTTAATGGCATTGATGTAACAAAGCCAGAGTTAATCCCTACAAGGGGTAATTAGAGCTTAGTGCCATGCTGAGTGTCAAGCTGGAGTATGAGAGACTTATGAAACAGAGTGTGATTGGAGAATGATTGAATGTATGAACCAATGAATGAGAGAGATTAATTAATAATTGTGTTAATTGGTAGAATGGGAGAAGTGGGTGTGGCTGAATAGAGAATGAAAATGTAAGATTTAGGAAGAGAGGGAGTTATCAGGGGAGAAGAGGTTGAGAGTTGCAGAGAGGACAGAGAGGAGCGATGAGACAAGACATGGAGGAAATGTTATAACTTAAGACATGAATGAATGATGGAAGGAAAGAAAGTGAAGATTAGAAGAGCAAGTACGGAACTGTATGGAAATAAGAACATTAAGCCAAGCGAGTTGCTGAACAAATAAAAGATAATTGAAAGTGCAAAGTTGGATTCTGTAATCACTACTACATTCCCCCATGCAAAACACTTCATCGTAACACCGCCGGGTGACACTAGTGTAATACAGCCTTTTGACTGATGACATCATTGACATCATATTGCAGATCATCTCATACCACTGTTTCACCAAATATTAGTGTTAAACTTTCGTTAAAGCATATATTGCTGACTAAAATAAGTGATATAAAGAATCTGACACTCGTTGTCATTTAACACAACCATTTATAAATCTCATCCATGAAAATTTTTAGTGAGCTCGCCATAGGCTCACTGAACTCGTTTAATAAATGTTTGTATTAAATGACAACTCATGATCTCTGTTATTTACATTTTGAGGATTTAATATTATCTGCTAGCTCTAGCTAACAACATGAGATATTATAAGATGATAATATTAGATATAAGATTAAAACATAAAATTCTTTAAATCTTAACTAGCATGATAAGTATTGCTTTAAACATAAATTGGCCATTGTTGTGCTGCAAGTTTTTCTTCAATTGCCATGATAGTGTAACACTTGTATAATTGTTCTGTTTGAATGGAATTAAGACCGGCCGCAATAGCTCAGATGGTAGAGCGTCGGCTTGCGGATTGGGAGGTCGTGGGTTCGAACCCCGGCCGGGTCATACCAAAGACTTTAAAGTTGGTAGTAGTGGCTTCCCTCCTAACGCTCGGGGCTACGGGGACAGCATTACGCCTGACTCGTCGGTGTCAGTATAATGGACCGGCCGGGTTCAGTCCCTGGGCACCTCATAAGTGCCCCTGTGCTGTAATGATAAAAATGTCGCTGCGCAGTATCGGCAAAAATGCCGGCTAATCCCAATCCCAATGGAATTAAATGTGGAACAATAAATTTCATTAATAAATACTTATTTTTAAATGATTTTTTTATGGTAATTCCTCAAAAACTGTTTTTAATGTGCCCCACTGGGTTTTTATCACAGTTCATATTGGATATACATAGTTACACAGTTAGGGACCCTAACTTCGACCTTATCAGTCAACAGACAAAATTTTCTTTAAAAGCTTAGTATTTTTAAGCTTACATGTGTGCGTTTTCACAAATCCTCCCAACCCCCACTGGATCCTTCCCAGGTGCACCACTGGATTCTACTAGAATTATGTATGTAAATGCTTCATGAGATTTTGACTGTAATTGGATCTTATATGATCCTTTGCAACCTGAACAATCATAACATTTTAACATATGAATATTATAGCAAGACAAAAGGACCATCTGTTGCATTTTAAATAGCTGGTACATGTCTGTGTCCGTGGTCTAGTGGTTAAGACGTTGGACTACGGGTCGGAGGGTTCCGGGTTATAACCCCGAAACTGACAATATGATGTTATACCTTGAGCAAGACTATTTATTGCACAATGCTCCAGTTACTCAGTACCTGGGTACTGGTTCTACCCAGGAAGTGGGCAGTCAAGAAGGATTAATATAAGTTGAAAGAACTTATTTCCCAAGCAACTATAAATAAAAAGGTTTGTTACATTTGTTAAATTGCAATCTTATCATGGACTGACATCACCATTAGGGAAATATAAACTTTTTCTTTGAAATTCTCAGCAAAGCTTGTGAAAAAAGGCTGCTTACAAACATCATAATAGACATAATAGCAGCATGCCCTACTTTCTTGATATTGTTGTTTAACTTCATTGTTAAAAATAAATTTTATGGTTACTTTGAGGAATTGTTTAGGTGGAAATGTTACATTTTTATTGTTACACAACTTGCCTTGCTTTCTGCTATAGGCTGACATTTAACTGTGGTTTTAAGACTTGTATTGTTTCCACATTTTCAACTGTTTTGTTTCAGGTCACAGTTGCTGGACTGTTAACAAATTTTTGGATAAACTGCTGATGACAAAATAGTAAAAAAGGTAAGTTAATGTGCTTGTACTTCTATAATTCGTGCATTTAATAAGATTTTTCTTAATGTTTTAAATCTTGCACCAGACTTGATGAGCAACTGTCAATTTACAGCCTGCTGAATATTGATATCCTCTATGTAAACAAAATGTAGGTAATTGATGTAGATGCTAGTATATGTGTACCTAAGCAAAAGGTACTATTATCTGATTGCCCTTTTGTAGCAAGCCTTGATTTCAAGAAAGGTGACAGTCCTGAGGTGGGCATGTTTATGGGCAGGTAGGCAGGTAGATGTGGAAATGTTCTGTAAATGGGTTTCTGTTCTTGTTTTGGGATTGAGATTTCGGTAGATACATACTTTTGAAAAGTGAATGTTTGGGGTTGCTTAAGGGAGTTGATCCAGTCAAGGTCACTATCTGAAAATGGGTTTTCTTTTTTCGGCGTAGCTGTCTAACCTCACTTTTGACCTACTTACAAATACTGACTCAAGGCTAGCCTGAATGAATATCAGAGCGATTCTCATTGGTAGAAATTCCTAATAGCATCATATACCGTAGTGTTTCTAATAAACGTCCTCGGGGTGGCGATATATATAGTTATTTATACAGGTATTTAAGTCATAAACAAGTCTATATCAATGAGTGACATTAATGAATAGTCTCCCCTGAATAACCCCTAAATGCAAGTAGGTCCTTTCATTTGTTTTACTCGGTTTTTATGCTTGTTCTTTTTGGAGTGTATGTTGACTTCTTTGACTTTCAAGTTAACCATCATCAACAAACACTTCCATTTTCTTTTTTAAATAAGAAATCTCTATAAGTATTTAAATGGATTTTAAGCTTATATTTGTGCAAAAGAAATTTCGACGTTTGTAACTGCATAATCTACAAAAGAACAGGCGATAAAGGCCAAGAATTCCGACTATAAAGGACCTACCTACTCTTTGGAATACCTCGGATATTAACAAACAAGGGAGATAATTTCCAGTTTACCAATGTACCCCATTTCCTACAGTACTATTGAATATAGTGTATAAAATGTCACTTGATCCTACATTTGTTTAAACATCATCTCTGTCATATGCCGCAAAGCAGACCGTTCACTTCCGGCAAGATCTAACTACTTCGTAACTTTAAGTGCCTATTACTTGAGAATTATGAGGCGCAGATGGAGCGAGCGACTAGTTTAAAAATGTACACCATTTTCATGCCATTCTTCTCACAAATTTATATTCAATAGAAACATAAACACGATAAAAATGTGTAAGTTAATGCTTCACAAACGCCGCATAGCCTTTTAAAAGAAATTTCTTGTTTTTCCTTTTTTTAATCCGACGCCATTTGTCTTTTTAAAGACATTTCTTGTTTCTAAATACCTTTAATCAGAATTGAGGTGTGTTTGCCAAAATGTTATGGGCAGATACCTTTCAGTGAGAAGGAATTCAGGGACTAACTTTTTTGGTCAATTTGGTCAAGATTAACAAAATTGATTTTTCTTTTCTGTTAAACCATTTTTTTCCAGGATTGAGATATAAATACTAAATAACTACATTAAATAGGGAGATAACTTATGCAATTAGAAAGATTGAGTTGGGATTAGGATGGGATTTGCCAGCATTTTTGCTGATACTATGCAGCGAAATTTCTATCATTATAGCACATGGGCAATTATGCGGTGCCCCAGGACTAAACCCGGCCGGTCCATTATACTGACACCGACGAGTGGTGTAATGCTGTCCCCTAAGCCCCGAGCGTTAGGAGGGAAGCCACTACTACCAATTTTAAAGTCTTTGGTTTGACCCTGCCGGGTTTGAACCCGTGACCTCCAGATCCGCAAGCCGACACTCTACCAATAGAGCTATTGAAGCCGGTCAGACGATTGGGATTGGTTTTTTGCATCTATCTGGTTATGGTCAGTGTTGGCATGCCCAATATCTCTGGCCACAGTAAAAAAAGTGTACCACCATAATGTCTACATCACCCTCCTTAGCAGTCCACTGCACTGATGATGTATATTTATTATGGTTGTTGTGGATATTCATTATGGTTGTGTATATTTATTATGGTGTTTGTGTATATTTATTATGGTCGTCGTGTATATTTATTATGGTTGTTGTGGATATTTAATTAAAAAAATAAGGGAAAATAAAAAAAATATTAGTCTGGCAACTCCGGTTGGCCATATATGGACCTAAAGTTAAAGAAGAATCTTGTGTCTGCATCAGACAAGATTATCAATCAAAGCAAGTCTTCTTGACCCGTGCCTCCATGGATATTACAGGAATATCTCAGTTCATACTGCCTCAATCTTCACTCATTGATTTCTTGAAAAAAAACTTTCCTCTGAAATATCCAAGGTCCAAAAATATGTTGGAGCAATTGTAGTTTGGAAGCTTTTTTTACCTTTTCTTCTTTAATTAAAACTGACAAAGATTTTTTTTCTAATTTCAAAGCTAAATGCAATTACATATGTGGTGATATGACAGCGTAATCCAGCAGTCATCATTACTAAAATACTACTCCCCATTCCCTCTTGAAATTGTCATTTTGGAGTTCCTTTACAAATCTTTTAACCCTCAAGAATGTGACTACCAGCATGTTTCACCTCGTTAATTAGACCTCAAGGATACTAATTGCGTCACCGTTGGTCACTTCATTCATTTTAATTTTCCTTCATTTCCCATGCTGTTCATATCTTCAATCATTATTTCGATAAAACCCACTATAATTCTGTTATTTGTTCATTATTGGTAAAATTCTGTAGCAGAACCTTTACCACAGACCCAGAAATTTCATTTACGGTATCAAGTACAGAAGATTTAAATGCGTGACAGCAAAAATCAATTGAATTACCCACATACTGTGTCTTGGTGCTAATTGGTGAGGCATTAGAAAGAACAAAACTTCCTGTGTAACCATATGTTTATTCATGCTGTCATTATTGTGAGATGTTGTGAAACAAGATGGATGGATCATTTATGATAATTCTGAACCTCTACATATATTTATACCTCATAGTCACTTATTATTAACCCTTATTATGCTACCTTTTGTAGCTCAAAGTCACTCATTCTTAACCTTGATCATGCTACATATGTTTATACTTCATATATAGTCACTAATTCTTTACCCCTATTATGCTACCTTTGTTTGTAGCTCATAGTCACTCATTCTTGACCCCTATCATGCTACCTTTGTTTGTAGCTCATAGTCACTAATTCTTGACTCCTATCATGTTACATATGTTTATACCTCACAGTCACTCATTCTTTACTCCTATCATGCTACCTTTGTAGCTCATAGTCATTCATTCTTAACCTTGATCATGCTACATATGTTTATACCTAATAGTCACTCATTCTTTACATTGATCATGCTACATATGTTTATACCTAATAGTCACTCATTCTTAACCTTAATCATGCTACCATTGTAGAAGCAGAAGCTGGCTGATCTGGATCTACACTTTTTGCCTGAGCCTAATCAATTTGCACTAAGCAGGATTAGAAATATTTACTGGCTAACAACCACATGCAAAGTTACCTACACATGCTGTGTGAGGCTGGGCAGTACGAAGTCACTAGCAATATCACATGTTAAATAACTAAGAACCAGATTGTATCATTAACATGTATGGCAAGTAAAGGATGCATTGGAAGCTCTGTTACAATTTTGGTGATGGATGTTTTGATGCCACTAAGGAAGTACCATAGTGATGTATGTGCCAGATTCTTGCAACGCTTTTACCCTTTACTGCAGTATATTACTTTACTTGCACATTTGTTAATTACCAAGAAACCAAACTTTCCAAGAAGTATTTAATTACATGGTTGTAAATCTGAACACTTCAGTAATTATTCATTATAGCAAAATTGTTTTTGGAGGAGATAAAATAAATAGGAAAATGTATTGTAAGCATCGTCTTGAGTCATTCATACTTGAAGACAACGACATCTTACCCCTAAGTCCTTCACTGTGTGGGTTCAAGGCCCAGTTAATTCCAAGTCCTTCACTGTGTGGATTCAAGTCTGAGTTAATCCCCTAAGTCCCTCACTGTGTGGCTTCAAGAACCTGCTTGAGAACCAGGACAGACAACCTTAGAAGATCTTTGGGAACTGTTTTTTTTCTGCATGATATGAGAAGATATGGTTTCCTGGATACTTTGGAGAAAATGTTGCCTCATCTGAAAGTATGATGTGACTCTTCGTTCATGTCCGAACAAAAATAACTGTTGTCAACAAATACCATAAACTAGAATAGATGCTTACAAAAGATCCATACATAGAGCTAATACAATTTGCACCAACCAAGGCAATAATGGTTTATTAAAATTTTGTGATGGAAATATTTTCCAATATTGTGTGCAGCAAATCATACCCAAATTATGAAAAATATGAAAAAAAGAGTTGTTTATAAATCTAGATTGCTGTTTGACAATAACATCAATAAAATGACATTTTCTTGGCTGATTTTGCAAAAATGTTACACCTTTCAAATCCGGTACTTTTGCTTAAAGTCGAAATCAGCATTTTAACTTTTGAGAATTAACTAAGTAAATATATATTATCAAATAAAGCTCTAATCTTCTTCTGTTGTTCTTTATTGATTTGTAAGACTTCACAGTGAAAAATATGAAACAGCTCTAATAAATACCCTTTAAGAGACACAAGAGTATTAGTTATGAGGGAAATATTTAAAGAAATTTGATGAATTTTATTGCAGATAATATTTTAAAAATATTATATATTAAATGATAATAGAGAAAATGGCATCTAGAATGGCTGGTGCACTAGAAGTGAGTATTCATTATATTAAATGTCTGTATAATGAATTATAAAGGTAATGCTGAGAATGGTTTTTGTCTATAGTATATTTTATGAATTAGGAACTACAACTTTGAAAACTGTTGGTATGGTTTAGTTTTCTATTCAAATGGTACCATTGCAGTTATGGTCATATTGGCATTGTTTGGTTATACTTGGTGCAGGGAGACGACATGCAAATGTCTGGATAGAACCACTGCAGGTCTGCTGAAAGACCTCCCAACAGGGCTTGAGTCTTCTCTGTGAGAGGCCATGGACTCAACGACTCTCAGCTTGTCTCACAGCAGCCCTGTAATAGCAATTAGGAAAATTATATGACTGGTCAGTGTCATGCATTAATATTTATAATGTTTGATATTTAAAATGGTTCTTTTTAATTGTATAGTGGGAAAATTTGACCTGCATGTAAGAATCTGAAGCCTCTGCAGTTTTTGGACAGTGTTGCTTGTGACACGGTCCAGAGGTATGAGAAAGCTGGATTTTGGAAGCACACAGGATTTATCCGGCATGGCCTTGACTACCTGCAGTCAATAAATGCCTGGGAAAAAGTAGTGCTTGTAAAGATACAAAAACGTATGTTGAAAGAGACTACATGCATCATTTGTTTCCAGGCTTGCTTCAAATATTAACATCTGTACACTAATCTGTTTTAACTAGATGTTCAAGTGAATATATTGTGTTATGCAGCAGCTATACATGAAATGCAGGTATATGAATGAACAACGCGGCACAGGAATATCACTCAGCGACTAGAGAAAAGGGTCAAAACAAGGAACAAACTGTGTTCCACTGACTACCAATAATCTACTAGAGATATTTGTGATATCCAGTACAGGACCTCACTGCAGCTCTGAGCCAGATTATGTAATGACAGAGGTCATTCGCATCATGGTCTAAAGCTACCAGACCGCCTTTAGAGTTCAATAGGCTCTCAGAATTTTTACATCCTTATGTGTCGGTAGTAGGTAGTAGTTAATTTCAAACTCAGTTTATTTAGGTTGAATTTGGTAGCATGTATGAGCATTTATTTTAGACCTCACTTAAGTTAAAATGCAAAACCATAGAGAAAATATTGAATGTTTAATAAAATGGTTTCTATTATCAGATGTTATTGACTCTTATGTAACTTTTGTCCCAATTTATAATCTATATTTCAGAAGAAATGTTTGTTTGCAGCTGAAGACTTGCCCACCTTCTAGTTTCCGATGCATTGTAATTTTGATTTACTTTAGAAAATTTTTTTACCATTGTTAGCACACCTGTTATCACTTAATCACCCGGAAAGTGCTTCTGAGTGCTTTGATTCCTTCTAGCCCCCTTGTGTGTGTATGATTTAATTCAGCTTAATGTCATCTTCTGACCAGATGCTAACTGCTTCCATAAACAGTCCTGGTTACTATAGTAACAGACAGTCAATTGTTCAAGGCCTATAATCAACTGCCATGCTCTGCTACCTTCTCTTTTGTTAAAACAGAGGATAGGAATTGTCATTAGAAAGTGAGTTCTCTTAGAGCAAGGATTTCCACAGATATTGGCTCTAAACACAACTAGTTGATGTGATTTAATGTGGCATTTAGTTTGAAAGGAAGAGTAAAACTCCTGCTGTTGTTGATTTTATTCAAAGGTTAACTTTTGTGTTCAGTGCCGTAGCACTGAACACTTAGGCATAGCTACAAAATCCAAGTCATTTGCGTTCTTATGTCCAACTGTTGTTATATCTGACTGAACATAAGTCATCTACTTGAGGGACTTGTCCAAAGTGAAAGATGGACCAACACATGATTACATGATGTCAGTAAATGTGATCAAACTCATTTTCTGCAGGTTCTTCACTTCATAAGTTCAAGATTCAAAATGCATCTTTTTTTAATCAATGAATAAAATCATTGATTAAATGAATGAAACTTTTATGCAATCACGATACTACGAATGTACCATCGGACCAGCCATATTATCTATTCTATCATAGAATCTGAAGTATCGTTACTTACTTCCATGACATTGTCGATTGCAGCTGTCAGCCATTGTTGTTACCATACACTGGTTTCTACTTGACATAATATGATTGTTGTTATTGTTATTATCATCATTGTAATATGGAAATTATATTAAGCAAGAAAGTTTATTGTAAATTGTATATATGTTAATTAAATTGCATGTAAATATCATTAATTATTATAAATGAAAAACATCGCTTTCATTTAAATGTCATTAATTTTTATAAATAAAAAAACCTCGCTTCTAACTATCGTCAGCAACAACTAATGTGACAAATAACATGTGACTTTTTTTACTGCATTTCTCAGCACTTGATCTATAATATATAAGCACATATATTTATTAACACAATGTAGCACACAGTTCAACATCACTGACAATATCATTACACATGTGTACGTAGTATTACACAACATTTCTCTTCTCATCTGGCATAGACTTCATGATGGGAGTCTGGTGAAAGTACTTTACGACAATTGACACTTTGGTCTGCATAGATAAATAGGTAAAAAACATGTAAAGCATGACAGACAGATACAGATTTGTTTATCAAATAAACAGGATTATGCCCCAACTTGATATACTTAATACCATGCCAACACCAAGCAGTGAACAACATGCTTATTGTTTGTCACACTTATAATTGCCATACCACTTACCAAGCTGATATAACATTTTCTACATCTGTTATGTAGAAATACTGATGGGACCAGTGAATGTATCCGTAGTAGCCTGTACATTCATTTGATTTTGATTCAAAGTATTTTGAATGGACTGTAATTGCAGATGTATAGACAATGCCATTTTCAAGTCAGTGGAGGCCGACGTTGTTTTGTCACCTGACTGTCCACCATTCAGTGGCAGGCACGACAGCCGTATTACAACCACTGCCTGTGAAGGACTGTACAATGTTTATGCTGCAAGTAGTTGCAGAATTCAGAATTGTGAAGTTTTTGTCTCAATTGCACTTTTCATCACACCAACAGAAATATGTTTTTGTCAATTTATAAAACTCTTGTTTTGTTTTATTAGTGTAGGCGGTATTGTATTACATTGCCTGCAATGCGTGGGTAAAATAAAATGTTTTACCCCATACTGAAGATTACTGTAAATCCAGCCAAAATGCTCCTGTAAACTATACACACTACCCTACATTGTGAGAAATTAGATCATGTATAAAAATATAACTTTTTAATTGTTTACCATAAGTCATTTGATAATTAGCTAAAAAGACAACAACAAAAGCCTCCTGTACAAAATTTACTACAGCTGTCTAAATCTAATTCTAAATTGCTAATGCGAACAAAATCCTCTGCATAAAGATAAATTGCTTAGAATAGCAAATCTTCATTTAAATCATTGTAAGAGAAAAAGCATCACTCTGTATTTCTTTGGTCGATACGTATTGTGTTTTGTCACATGGTTATATCGGCATCAAAGCTTCCGAAACAACCCTATTTTTCATTGATGTTTATATTTTTCTAATTGTGGCCATGAAGTTGCTGCAGAGTTTTATTTCCTACTTGGAAAATAGCTTATCAATTTAGGATTTAAATTAATTACATTTTTTGGAAAACATACACAATTAAACAATTCAATTACCAACTGTTTGGGTATAAAGAAATCAGACAAAACATCATTAGGTTAAGAAACACGATGTTGGCCTTTGCAGAAGAGTGACTGCATTCCCATATCTACCAAAATAAATTTATCAAATACATAAAAATCAAACAAAATGTTATTTATTGTGAGCACATCATAATAAATTGTAGATCTTAATGGTAAATTGGGAATAGTACTAATTAACAGCTTAAAACAATCAAGAAAAATTAGTTTTAAGTATTTAATTGTGTTGCTTAAGCCTGTTAAATAATAAAAAAGTTATATGGCATTAATTAAAAATGTTAACATAAATTATTCTAAATCTTAACTTGTTATAACAAATGTGTATCAATGAATGAAGAATATGTACATACTGCTTTTTGTTTAAAACACTTTGGTACTTTTGAAATTTCACTTTGTAAGATCTGTGTACACTTCCATCCCTGTGACCAATTTGGTCCCCTTATTTGAATAGACCTCCCTTAGTGCTGCTACATTAATCAGGGCAGTAAAACTTTGTGGGGTTTGTAAGTTAAGCGGCATATGGCAACTGACCGATTGCCTTATCATCATGCTACCAATGTGGTCATTATCTCAATAACTTTATGGCTTCTTTGGAAATATATCTAGTTATATTGATGTCACATTGATATTCTATTTACAAAATATTTTTCTTATTACTTTAAATGATACGCTCAATCGCATGTTGTAGGTAAACATGTTGATTGTTATAAAATACATACCTACTTCACATGTCAACTTAATAAGTTCATTTAAATACTGCAGCATGATTGTAGTACATTGACTGTATTTGTCTAGATTGGAGCAAATTAAAATCCTTTTTATTTCAATGTTCCCATGTTCTATAATCAAATGTTGTAAAATAGAAATAAATAACCAAACTCGACCCTTATGAGCGCAGCACCAGATTCAGTTATTGTATGGTTTGACAGTTGTTACAGTTGGCCATGGGCGGTAAAGTGAAAGTTCTTCTAGACTGGCATGCTGAAACAGCTTCGTAATGATGGACAAGGGAGATAACTCTCGATAAACTGATTTCTGACATCATCAATACTGGCCGTTGATTGGCTTAGTGACAGAATCTATCATAAGTTATGAGGCTTCATCCCCTTATTCCAATTACAAATGTCTCTAATATAAACATGTTTTCTGAGAAACTAAAAGAAAGCTTAACAAACTTTGTACGTTTGTTTGACCTAAATAAATAGTCCACAAACTTATTGACCTCAGAAAGTGAAATTTAAACATTTAACATCAACCTACGATCAAAGTTGGTTGAGTAGGGGGCAGCTGCCTGCACCTATAATCACCATCTGCTTGGAATACCATCCAAGCTAGTTAACTAGCCCCGCCTCCATTTATGGTGGACACTCATTTTGTATGCACATGTTAGCTTCATGTGATCAAGACGCTTGAAATTGTTCAGCAAATATTTAGTGAAAGCATGTGTAAGACCATGACTCGGCATCTTCATGTGCCATGTAATTAAAGATAAACATGTTGTTTGAAGCAGGCAAAGTCATAGGCAAAGTCGATTAACTTTTTTTTTTTTGGAGTATAAAAATGTGGTAGCAAAAGTAGCACTTGAAATGATTGTGGTAAAACACAAACACCAACATCTTCTGAAAGTGAAACAACTCTCAACACCAAACTACAAAATTTTTCTTTAATGGGATTTCTGTAAGGTTCACCAAAGACCCATGGCTGCAGTTGACAATAGTAAAATGATACATGCAATATGCACTGCTGAGGGAAAAGACAACATATTTACCTAAGTCTGTAATAACTTTCATCATTCCACATTAACGAGGCATATATCATTCATGCAGCACACAAATCTGTTGTTGAAGTGCAGTCACTTCTACAAAACATGCAGAGACAAATGTTGTCTGATATAGAAGCTTAAAATGAAGCTGCAGTTAGCAATATGAGATCTATATTCTGGCTGGTCAATCATCTGAGAAGATACCATACTTTCACCAACCAACAGATATTGTCACACATCTTCTACTATTTCATGTAGTCTGCACTAAGACATAAAATGGTGAAACAATTCCAGGAAATGATCCAGCACCCCAAACTATAGTCCAAGGAACTGCACAGTGTGAAGTATTGTAAGCAAATTGATGTATCTATATCAGTATATGATACATATTAGTCTAGTAAAAGAATCAAAATTAATTAAAATCCTTTTAATAAATTAGACTAAAATCTAATTTTCAAAATTATAAATAAAATTAATGTAAACTATTCAGTATTCTACCAAACATAATCCTTAACTGTTTGATTTTTATACATCACATAATTGTAATTGCAAAATATCTTAAATTAGGCTTAATTGGCATTTCTATTACATAAACTGTAGTGAACATGTAACTGGCTGTTTTAACTTAACATAATCTTTCGTTTTTCATGAATAAACAGATTATTAGAAGTAGATTTATATACACATAAAAATATGCACAAAAAAAAGGAACTATGCTTTCTGGTAGGATTTTACTGGCCCACAACATGAACATCATTGGTGGGCCAGAAGCTATCAGCTTAACACACTAGGCTTACATTCCAGAATTTGTACAAGAAAAGCATTGATGCGAAGCATCAAAGGGCGACGCAACAATAAAAATTAATATTAATAAGAAATTTAGACTGACTGATTTAAATTATTAAGTATACATTAAAATCACTGGAATAATTTAATTCTGGTATATAAGGCTACATATTTGTACAATCCTAAAAAAAGGGACAAACATGTCTTCAGATGTACATTAATGTTTAGAAATTTAAAAAGTAAAAATATGTCATTTGCGTGAAGAATAATTAACATTTGTTATTGATCATTGATCATTTTTGTCTGTTTAAATGGTTCGTTTGTTATATTTATTGTAAAAAACAAAGATGAAAAAAGTCACAGAATTTTTTGTTGACTGCAGTGGGATTCAATCTCTGCAGACTGTTAACATCAGTACAAGTCCATAACCACTGCGCTATTCCATGAATGTCATTTGCGTGAGAGTAAAATTGATATTTTATATAACGTGCCACTTCAGATGTTATCGATCTATTTTTAGAAAAAGAGAAAATAGTAAATTTTAAACAAATAACCAATAGTTTTCATATGATTTATGAGCAAATAAATACAAAGAACAACTTTACATATAATAATACTGCATACTCGATATAGTTATATTTAAAAAGAACATCATTTACCGAAATAGGACCCATGCATTGGGAATGTAAAATCGCAAAACTTCCGGAATTTGAAATGCTTTGTCCATTTTCCCTCGATCATTCTCTAGCTAGAACAAGACTGTCAGAGGACATCCTCTCGCATGTGCAAAATTTTTCAGCATTCCATATATAGGCGGCGCGCTCCAGCGCTTAGCCAAAAAGTGATGTTCAGCATTACAGACCATCTTCAGAAAATGGTCTTCACTGGCTACACACATGGAAAGTGAAAAGGAATCTTCCAAAGACAGTATTGCCCAGGTTTTCTTCAAGAAGATTACCACCTATTCCTACACAGCAACAACACACCTCATAGACATCATACCCATGGTTCCCTCAGCGGAGTTTGTTCTTCCAGAAAAAAACATTGACCTAACCATGCTTCGACCCAGTATAGACTGTGTTGCCCAAAAGATAGAACGGATGAAGAGAAATGATGGCACATATTTTTCTTAAGTTGTGTAATAAAAATTAAGTCAGTGTTTATTAATCCACACTTGTGAAAATTAGGTCCATTTCATCCTCTCATTTTTGTTTCAAATATTCTTTAATGACTCTTTTTTTTTTTTAAAGCAAAGTTGATGATGACTGACAGAAGGAAAAAAGGGATTAACTTCCCTTTTTAAAGGTGGTATCTAATAGTGTGTCTACATCAAACACATGAAACAATTTTTTACCTCTGTTTTGGGAAATAATTTAGCATGCGTTCACACTGTAGTCTAATTAAAGGCGATTTAAACACTACCTCAATTGTTAGATATTACAAATTGTGACATAATTGCTCTAATTGTTCCTTCTTTTCAAATCTATGTATAAACATGATAGTTGAAATAGGTAGCTTCATGGTTTCTCCAGTTTAAAAATAGCTTACTGTGCAGCATGTCTCAGAATAGAAATTACCAGTACCTATCTGTAATGACCAGAAAGGTGTTATGTGTCATTTTTTAGATGTCAATGCCCTTGGCGGAGCAGTTAGAATTGCTCACTTGCAACTCCTCAGCCCCTCATTGCATGTGTTCGAGTCCTGGTCAGGTGAGAATTTTCATGTAGGGAAGTTTTCCTGCTAGCCTTACACTTAAAATATGTGTAGATGTTATTCTCAGTTAAAGCCATTCCTTGTAAATAATCATTTACATGATCTTGTTTCTTTTAGGCACATTACAAATGACCCCTGACTGACATGAGATATGCACACCCTTTTAGTCCCATACAGATTATTGACGAATATTAATTTAGTTGCAGTGTTATAGTTATGAAATGAGAATTAAACTTTGTTTTCCTTTCTGCAGTACATTTAACTTTTTTTCTCACAAAAAACAGCAATATTTTCTTGCTCAAGGTAAAAGCCTTATGTATGAAGTTGTACATAAAATGACCTTTATAAAGGTTCTTATTATATGACTTAAAGTTTGTTCTTGATACATTGTTCTGGATAGATACATGTTTGTTAGTATGACAAGACTATAAGAATTTTTGTATGCCTTTGTTAATCTACAGCATATGCAACACATTTATTACTATAAATTCCATGTTTGGTATAATTTGCATTCCTAATTTTTATTAAGATTTTGTATTAACAAATCCACTTTTAAAGACTGCTGTCTTATTAATAGAGCTTTTTTCTGAACCATGTCTATTTATTTTGTAATATTGCAAGTAATTATTATTATTTATTTTTTTGAATTTTCCAATGATTCATTCCCATCCTTCTGAACCATTTCAATTTTGGAATACAGTCAGAGTAAGATATTAAAACTACTAAATGTGTTCACATTCCTACACAATTTTTGGCTTAACGTTTTTTGGTCTGGGTTAAAACCATCATAGTTGCACATATAGAAGGAATATAATTCACATTATTTATGATTTATAAGGTTTATTTGCCATTTTTACATGCTTTGTTTTTTATAATTTATTTCAATTTGCCATCATTATTCACTTTCATAAGATTTTGCCATAATACAAGCACCAATGGTTTGTCCCCCTGAGTTGCTGCACCTGAAGTGCTTTTATTGTACGATTCTTGCAAGTACTAGGGTCAGAGGTTTCACAACTTTGAGTCCAAGACCTATTTCAAGGATGTGATTGGCTGAATTTGAAATTTCATGAGGATAGTCTCAGTATCAGGGTCAGAGGTAATAATATTTTGAATCTGAGATCTACTTCAAGGATTTGATTGGCTTAATTTGAAATCAAATTTGAAATCTTCTCAATAAAATGTGTAAAGAAGGTCTCAGAACTCAGACTCCAGAATCCAAGGTTTAATATAAACGTTTGAGCTAAAATCTGAGATCAGTCTCGGAAACTGATGGGCCATCTTTTGTATATATGTATAGGTCGGTATTGGACCAATCAGATGCTTGAAAATGATCCCATAGTCAAAGTCGGAATACAGAAATTCAGGGTTTGGAAAAACAAATAAGAGCTTGAGAATTAAGACTAATGCTATCATTGTAAGGACTGGACTTAACTTTAAAATAAATAAGTCTTTAAAGATCCTGTCAGTCTATTAGTCTTACTGTTTTTTATAAGTCATCAATCCTTGCAAAAAGTCAAAGCTATGAATCAAAATAATCCCCTTTTCTTAAAAGGAAGAAGGAAAAAAGAAAAGAAGAGATTGTAGCATGCGGGTTTCGATCTGGAGGACTCAAGTATGAGAGCAAGAGCATGAGACCACATCAGCAGATAGCCCACATCTACTGTACATAAATAATGTTTAACTTAAGAAAAAAAATCATGTAGACCAAATGAATAGTGCATATCGTATATCAGGTGTACAGTGTAATGGAACTTCATGCACCTGTTATGGTGATACAATATTTAGGAAATAAATAGTGCATATCGTATATCAGGTGTGATATTTAATGGAACTTAATTCAGCAGTGATGGTGATACAAGGATTTCTTAAAATTTTCTTTTCTGTTGGCATTTGGCCAAACTGGCTGACAATACCTTTAAGATAATGTATACACAATCTGCCTCATGCAAATTCAATTAATAGCTTTATCTTCTTTTTCCCCTTAACCTTTTTTTACTTTATTTAATCCAATGTAACATTGTCCAAGTTAATAAAATCTGTTGTGAAAACTTCATTGTGGAAGATTTATGATTGATTTTTCAACATAAGGCTGAAGCAGCTAAGCCAATCAGGTGTTGTTGTCTAATGGTGACTGAGTCTCAAATATAGTTTTGATTGGTATATTTTGAAACAGGAGATGTATCACAGTGATGTAAGTTATGTAAATTTGGCTGGATGTAAGTTCACATGTGTGTTTTGGGATGAATATTTAGCCTTAGCATGAAAGGTATACACAAAATCCCAGAGCTTCGATTCAAAAATGATAATTGGCTCTCTCTCTCATCAAAGATTTAAGTCAGCACTAATTTATCTTTTAGAATGCCAACAGATATATCCTTGAGATCGTGGGCATAAATATCTGCAGGTTTGTGCCTCAGTCCGGGAACCTTCCAACACATGTCCAATCTGGGCAACAAATACCCAGAAATGTCTAGTTCTTGTCAGTCATCTAGTGACAATGTTCCAATGATCAATTTAAGTTCAACCTTCACTGTGATAGTGTTTTATAAATGCTGGACAAAATAAGTTAAAAGTTCATTCAGTCATAATCTGGCCAGCCTGTGACAAAGAATTACCTTTGCAGAGTTTTTAGCTCCCCTGAGCTTATGCTCAGGATGAGCTATTGTGATCGCCCACCCTCTGGTGTCCATCAACATTTTCAAATGACATGTCCTCTGAAACTGCTTGGCCAAATTCAGCCAAACTGTTTCAAAGGCTTAAATAGGCAGGGATTTGATATTTGATGTATTCTCTGGATGGCCTAGTATCAAGATTGTCAAAAAGAATTTTGATCCGTCAAAAAACAAAGCCATAAGGGCTAAATGTTGATGGCACTCAGGTGAGCGATATGGGGCCATAATGGCTCTCTTGTTTTGTCATACTTTTGTATGTCCTAGGATCTAGTTTAGAACCTTATGCACCCTGAGCCAAATTCTGATCTGATGATTAATATATTCTTACTTGTTGAGTTATTGTGTGGAAATATGCAGGGCTTGTTGACTGCATGACATTCTCCAGGGCTGATGGAGGCATGGGAGTCCCTGATGCCATTATATATTGTAATATCAATCAACAATACAAATGTCCTTTAAACACAGAATCACATCTTGGCTTTATGTCTAATACATTAGTTTATCATTTTGCAATCTATACAATAGATGTTTGAGCACCATGGTATGAATTATTCATGGAACATGTCTCGTTGTTGGAGTTATTATCACTGACAGCATGCATGCTGGGGGGATGTCTAGCATGTGTTGGCAACAGAATTTCAGATTAAGAGAAACGTTTCTTGTGCTAACTCTATTACTTCTACACCAGGTCAAATGCTACTAGCATCTTCTTAGTCAACCATTTCAAGCAGCATCTATAATTTCCATCTTTTTAACTACATCACAGCAACACAGTAATGGCCATTTCCCAATGTCCATGCATATTATTGGAGGAAAAATCCAGAAGAAGGCTAGTCAGAACCAGTGGCAAATCACAGGTCAACTGGGAAACCTCACATAAAGTACTTCACCCAGGCCAGGACTCGGAACTCACATCGATATAGGCCAAGGAGTCAAAGAAGATACAAGTGTACAACTCTACCCTGCAACCACAGGTGCCCTCGAATGTACGTTTGGAGAATTTGAATATATTGATTTGTTCAGAAACTCTTTCATAGTTACCTCCCCTATTTACTCTTGTTATTGCTGGAAAAGATCCTGAAGTATGTTTTATAATCCTTGGTGACAATAACAATCTCCCAAAACACTTTCAGTTGAAGGAAATCAGATAAACCCTGAATCAGATAAAGTCATGTACTTACTGTGATGGAATACTGAGAATAATATACACAAGTGCACAGCCATGTTTTCTGGTTAAAGATGGTATACAATAATTCATTTGTATTAGATACTCCATATTTTAAAGTAATACAAACCATGTTCTATGGGTATTTAGGAATGATAACTGAAAGATATGTCCATTATATGTCCTTTCAAATTATTCATATGTTGTTTGTTTTTCTCAGTGACATTATTGGTTCAAAGTGTCAGAAACCACATAAACTAGAGAAACATGAACTGGTTCTGATACAGCCTTTGTGGAGTCAATGGATATTA
This sequence comes from Sinonovacula constricta, assembly GCA_007844125.1. Taxonomy (NCBI): domain Eukaryota; kingdom Metazoa; phylum Mollusca; class Bivalvia; order Cardiida; family Solecurtidae; genus Sinonovacula; species Sinonovacula constricta. The sequence goes on from CM017556.1 coordinate 7,660,217, forward strand.
TATCAGAACCACATTGAATCAAAGAATTCAAAAGCACGATTAGGTGGTTAGGTGGTGTCAATTTAACCTCATAACCTCTCAAAGGTGTGCAATAAATGGTAAAAAATAATCCATGTTAAATGAAAATGTACAACATGTTTGTAAGCAGTGAAGTCTTCAGCTGAAAAGAAAACATCACTAAAAATATAAATTACACATTGTGACAAAAGTAACAAATGAAGTCACTATAACATCCGACAATGGAACTATTTTATTAAACATACAATACCTTCTGTATCATTGAATTTTTGCTTAAATTATGTCTAACACAAATGCTTTTAATTGTTACTGGATGCAACCAAAATGCACTGAATTAGCTCCCAGTTATTTATTTTGTTAACGCAACAACCCCTTTGATCTGAATGTAAAAGTCCTGAGTGCTCAATTATTTTCCGAACGTGTGTGATAACTTTAGACTGAGATGCTGAGTTGATATGAATGACCTCTGTTATACATACATGTAACTGGTACAAAACCTTAGTTTTTTCTAGACTGTCAAATGCCGAGAAAGCCAAGTTTTACATTTCCTTATTTCACGTCTCACCTGGTTTTATTCACAAGAAATATAGCGGCGAAGTCATCAGAAATTTGTCAGTTACAATTTAAGATTACATGTATTGAAAGATTCCGATCTGTGTCTGGCTGATTTTTTCCATGAGTTTGAGTTTTTCCCATTTGCAGACTAACTTTTATATCTACTCACTGTTTATCCTAGCCAGACAACATTATTTCTACCTTAATTAACATTGCAGCTTCAGTGCTATATATTTTGTGTATTTATGGTCCCAATTACACAGGACTTTGACATAATGTTTTACTTTCTCCATATGGTAACTAGCCTGTATTTCACATGAGTATTTCTATTTATTTTTTTCTTGACGACTAAGTAACTTGACTTGTGCGGTCAAAATAACTTCGCCTCACCTTCACGTCACCATGACTATTTAAAGGAACCTTGCACTCAACTTATTGATTTATTTCTGAAATGTCCTAGTTTACATTATTACACAAACCTCTTGATTTAATATACAATTATTGAAATTAATATACGTACCTCATGTTAAGCCATATTTATAGAAGCTTATCATTCCTCATACATCACAGTGACACTATTTTAGGTATTATGGTGACTGCCACCTATTTTTGTATGGAGAAAGACCCACAGGCAAATACCTAAGTGTAACATAGGGAGAAAAATGTGCAACCAGTCAAAGACTCGAACTGGGACACTACGATAACAGGGCGAATGCTCTGCTGACTGAGCTGACCGAACCGCTTACATTTTCTTTCTCTGTTACCTTGCTACATACGCCCCTGGCAACTTGAAATTCCTTCTCAAATTTCAACAGACCACCTTCACTATAAGAAAGTCACAAGCACACTCAAGCACTTGTACCATAATGACTGTGGGTCATTTACATTTGGTACACATAGGATGGAAAATGTGCAGCTGGTCCAGGACTCAAACTGGAGACCCTTCAATAACAGGTTGAATGCTTTACCTGCTGAGCTAAATGGACGACTAACATATTCTCTCTCTCATGCCCAGCTACATACACTACAGGTTAGCTGAACATCCCACATGAAACTTTTCGTCCAACCTGGTTACAAACCAACAACAATAAGGGACCAAGCAGTCAGAGGTGTTGACAAGATTCACTATAGGCTTCTTACATGAAAAGTTAAATTTCTGTTTGAGAAAAATATATATAAATAACTACATCTGGATGTGTATGTACAATAATCCATACTGGCTTGCAAATGGTGATGTCATATGCATCTGAACTCAGAACTTAGTGCTAAAAAAACTTACTGGAACATTGGCCTGGGTATCTAAGAACTGATTGAGTACAAAGTAATTACTTTAGTAATGTAAGCAATTTGTTGGTCAAGTGCAAAATGTGAATGCATGTCAGCTATTCACAAAGACTGTCTCTAAAATCTTAAGTTGGTTGAGGCTGCTCACTGCAAATTATTACTTTTGTCAAATCTGTTAAAGTCTTGTTTAAATTATTAAGCTATTTTGTTCCCGAATGTTGTAGTCATTTTGTCCCACTTTACGTAATTGTAAATTGGTACTTTACTTACATTTGTGTTTTGCTAGATGCCCTTAAAGGGCCCTGATTCCAAATTAACTGTTTAACTGAGTACATAGCCATTACTTTTGGTTTGAAGCAATTTGTTATTCAGGATGTTAGTGAGGTTGCAGGATCGCTACTAACAAACCATCAGTCATTAAAATTAGCTACCTGAACTTGAAGAACAGGGGATTGTAAGTTTAAAAATCGGACTTTATTTCTGTTTTCAAGTCACATGAGGTGCCTTAAGTAATTGTGAACAGGAAGAACAACAAATTGAAGGTTAGTATGTTTGGAAGATTAGTTACTTCATCAGCAAATATTGAAACTTGTTTGTTTGTTTGTTTATTGGGTTTATTCTCCCACCAACAGTATTTCAGTTATCTGGAGATGGTGTCCACTTGAAGCAGATGTAGTGCTGCCTTCACTGTGTATAGCATGCCGTGAACACCTGGCATGATACCACACCCAGTCACATTATCCTGACACCGGGCCAACCAGTTTTGGAACTACTCTTATATTTGCTTGAGCATTTGCAAGGAAGCTATACCACTACCATTTTTAACGACTTTGGTATGTCGCAGCCCGGGATCGAACCCGGCGCCTCCCATACCTGCAGCCGACGCTCTACTGATTGTTTCTGATTGATAGTATCAAATTTTTATTTCAGAATGTGCTGACAATTAGTTGGAATGATTTTGGATATATATTTTATTAAAAACATTGTACTTGTATCTAGAATATTGTCAATCATTGAAGTAAGATAGATATTTAGTGTGAAAGTGTTAAAGGGAACAGCCATGTTTCATGGTTGTGGTTAATTTTTCTTCAAAGTGCTTGTATTCATCACAATGGACCTGTGTGTACATTTACAAGGTGGTCTCTACAGTTTAATCAAGGAGACAACACATTTTGATTGAAATTATGTTAATGAAAGTTTGAACCTGTAATGGTATGATTCCAACCTTGAGTTGGAAACTGATGACTTTGACTAATGCCAGATCTTTATGCCTCTTTCTGTTTCTATTGAACTAAAGAGTAGGGATCTATTATTATTGAATTTTAAAATTTTAATCAATTCATTGTTGTTAACAAAAGATGAAAGTTTCTAGTAAATTGCAGATGTTAATTTTGCCTTTATTGCCCTGTTGACACAAGTACAGTCTAAAGCTGCCAAACATGAAAGAGGACCAGTAAGACCAACTCAGATAGGGACATTGATTGAATTTCAATCATAAGGCAATACTGATAGTTACAGTTTTGCCAAGTTTTGTTTCCTATGTTGCACAGTGATGTTCTCCTAAAACCTTTTAGTCCCTTTTTAATTCCAATAAAGTATGATATAGCTTCTTCATTCCTGGGGTTTTCAACTTAAATGTTATACAAGGAAATCCCTGTTGATATAGAACAGACAGCTATAAAAGTGTTGTATCTCTGAATGACATATACTATCTATATACATTAATATTTTTAGGGACCTATTTTATTTAAACAACATCACAGTAGTTTTATACAGGTGCAGTAGAAGCTCTTGGACTTCTAGGCTGCAGATATAAAACACAAATATCAAAACACTAGCAAAATAAAAAAAATTATGGGACTCTTTAGTGAATAATTATACCCCCACCACAAAATGTGGGGGGTGGCTATAATGGATTCGCTTTGTCGCGTCCGTCCATCCGTCTTCATTATCATGTCCGCTCTATAAATCCTATACCAATTGAAGGATTTTCTTCAAACTTGGCTGAAATGTTCACCTCAACAAGGGGATGTGCATAACCCATGTTGCCCATGTGTCAGCTTAAGGACAAGGTCACAATTGAAGGTCAAATATCAAACAATCAAATATTAGACATTATGTCGTGTCCGCTCTGTAAGTCCTACACTAATTGAAAGATTTTCTTTAATCTTGGCTCAAATGTTCACCTTAACAAGGGGATGTGCAGAACCCATGTTACTCTTTTGCCGGCTTAAGGTCAAGGTCACACTTAAAGGTCAAAAATTGACTTAGAAAATATTCTTAAATTTTAACATGTATTTGAATATTTCTGAAACTAGAAAAAGTATTTGCTTGAAATTTAAAATATATATGAAGTGTCACAATTAGGATATGCAGGTCAAGTTTCATAACTCTGTATTACATGTTGACAAAGTTATGCCCCTTTTAAGTCTTCAAATTTACATACAATCAAGTCTTAGACAATATGCTGTGTCCGCTCTATATATCCTATACTAATGAAAGAATTTTCTTCAAACTTTACTCAAATGTTCAACTCAACAAGGTTATGTGCAGCACCCATGTTACCTTTGTGCCGGCTTAAGGTCAAGGTCACACTTGAAGGTCAAAATTGACTTAGAAAATGTTCTTAAATTTTAACATGTACTTGAATATTTCTGAAATTAGCACAGGTATTTGCTTGAAACTTAAGATATACGACGTATCACAAGTAACATATGCAGGTCAAGTTTCATAACTCTGTATTGCATTTTGACAAAGTTATGCCCCTTTTTACGTCTTTTAATTTACTTACAATCAATACTAGACAATATGTCATGTCCGCTCTATACATTTTATACTAATGTAAGGATTTTCTTCAAACTCAACTCAAAAGTTCACCCCAACTGGGCAATGTGCAGAACCCATCTTACCCTTGTACCAGCTTTGTCAAGGACATTGGTGGGGGTATGAATCGCATTCAGCGATAGTTCGAGTTAAATACTTTGCTTTAATGATATTTTCATAGTACTGCAATTAAAATGGCACTAAGTGGCACCCTTGGCCTAGTGGTAAGAGTCCAATCTTGTAACTCCTCAGCCCCTCACCCCTTGAGTATGAGCTCAATCAGGACTAGAACCTTTGTGTGAGATCTTCTAACTAGCCTTAAGTGCGTCATTGGTTCTATCCAGACAAAGGAGTATCCTAAAACAAGAAACAAATAATGTCCCTAATTACTGCAACCAGGCAATAAAGCCTAGGCTGTGAATCACGATATTAAATAAACATAAGACATCACTTGTATCTTATGATACTGGTTCTTTGATAGATGGTAGGGAATTCTCTAAACAGCCACAGGGTCACAGCTTGTCACAATAGTATGGCCACAGCTTGTCACAATATTAGGTCTACAGCTTGTCACAATATTAGGACCACAGCTTGTCAAAATATTAGGCTCACAGCTTGTCACAATGTTAGGACCACAGCTTGTCACAATATTAGGACCTCAGCTTGTCACAATATTAGGACCTCAGCTTGTCACAATATTAGGACTACAGCTTGTCACAATATTAGGACCACAACGTGTCACAATGTTAGGACCACAGCTTGTCACAATATTAGGACCTCAGCTTGTCACAATATTAGGACTACAGCTTGTCACAATATTAGGACTACAGCTTGTCAAAATATTAGGACTACAGCTTGTCACAATATTAAGACTACAGCTTGTCACAATATTAGGGCCACAGCTTAGCTTGTCACAATATTAGCACTTCAACTTGTCACAATATTAGGACTACAGTTTGTCACAATATTAGGACTACAGCTTGTCACAATATTAGGACACACCTTGTCACAATATTAGGACTACAGCTTGTCACAATATTAGGACCTCAGCTTGTCACAATATTAGGACTACAGTTTGTCACAATATTAGGACTACAGCTTGTCACAATATTAGGACCACACCTTGTCACAATATTAGGACCACACCTTGTCACAATATTAGGACTACAGCTTGTCACAATATTAGGACCACACCTTGTCACAATATTAGGGACACACCTTGTCACAATATTAGGACTACAGCTTGTCACAATATTAGGACTACAGCTTGTCACAATATTAGGACTACAGCTTGTCACAATATTAGGACTACAGCTTGTCACAATATTAGGACACACCTTGTCACAATATTAGGACACACCTTGTCACAATATTAGGACCACAGCTTGTCACAATATTAGGGTCACAGCTTGTCACAATATTAGGACCACAGCTTGTCACAATATTAGGACCACAGCTTGTCACAATATTAGGGCCACAGCTTGTCTCAATATTAGGGCCACAGCTTGTCACAATATTAGGGCCACAGCTTGTCACAATATTAGCACTTCAGCTTGTCACAATATTAGGACCACAGCTTGTCACAATATTAGGGCCACAGCTTGTCACAATATTAGGACCACAGCTTGTCACAATATTAGGGCCACAGCTTGTCACAATATAAGGACCACAGCTTGTCACAATATTAGGGCCACAGCTTGTCACAATATTAGGACTACAGCTTGTCACAATATTAGGACACACCTTGTCACAATATTAGGACTACAGCTTGTCACAATATTAGGACACACCTTGTCACAATATTAGGACACACCTTGTCACAATATTAGGACACACCTTGTCACAATATTAGGGCCGCAGCTTGTCACAATATTAGGACACACCTTGTCACAATATTTGGACCACAGCTTGTCACAATATTAGGGTCACAGCTTGTCACAATATTAGGGCCACAGCTTGTCACAATATAAGGACACACCTTGTCACAATATTAGGGTCACAGCTTGTCACAATATTAGGGTCACAGCTTGTCACAATATTAGGGCCACAGCTTGTCACAATATTAGGGTCACAGCTTGTCACAATATTAGGGCCACAGCTTGTCACAATATTAGGACACACCTTGTCACAATATTTGGACCACAGCTTGTCATAATATTAGGACCACAGCTTGTCACAATATTAGGGTCACAGCTTGTCACAATATTAGGGCCACAGCTTGTCACAATATTAGGGTCACAGCTTGTCACAATATTAGGACACACCTTGTCACAATATTTGGACCACAGCTTGTCACAATATTAGGGTCACAGCTTGTCACAATATTAGGGCCACAGCTTGTCACAATATTAGGGTCACAGCTTGTCACAATATTAGGACACACCTTGTCACAATATTTGGACCACAGCTTGTCACAATATTAGGACCACAGCTTGTCACAATATTAGGGTCACAGCTTGTCACAATATTAGGACCTCAGCTTGTCACAATATTAGGACTACAGCTTGTCACAATATAAGGACCACAGCTTGTCACAATATTAGGACTACACCTTGTCACAATATTAGGACACACCTTGTCACAATATTAGGACACAGCTTGTCACAATATTAGGGCCACAGCTTGTCACAATATTAGGACACACCTTGTCACAATATTTGGACCACAGCTTGTCACAATATTAGGATCACAGCTTGTCACAATATTAGGACCACAGCTTGTCACAATATTAGGGCCATAGCTTGTCACAATATAAGGACCACAGCTTGTCAAAATATTAGGACTACAACTTGTCACAATATTAGGACCACAGCTTGTTACAATATTAGGACCACAGCTTGTCATAATATTAGGACTACAACGTGTCACAATATTAGGATCACAGCTTGTCACATTATTAGGACCACAGCTTGTCACAATATTAGGACTACAACGTGTCACAATATTAGGACCACAGCTTGTCACAATATTAGGGTCACAGCTTGTCACAATATTAGGACCACAGCTTGTCACAATATTAGGGCCATAGCTTGTCACAATATTAGGGCCACAGCTTGTCACAATATTAGGGCCACAGCTTGTCACAATATTAGGGCCACAGCTTGTCACAATATTAGGGCCACAGCTTGTCACAATATTAGGGCCACAGCTTGTCACAATATTAGGACCACAGCTTGTCACAATATTAGGACACACCTTGTCACAATATTAGGGCCACAGCTTGTCACAATATTAGGGCCACAGCTTGTCACAATATTAGGGCCACAGCTTGTCACAATATTAGGACCACAGCTTGTCACAATATTAGGGCCACAGCTTGTCACAATATTAGGGCCACAGCTTGTCACAATATTAGTACCACAGCTTGTCACAATATTAGGACTTCAGCTTGTCACAATATTAGGACTACAGCTTGTCATAATATTAGGGCCACAGCTTGTCACAATATTAGGACCACAGCTTGTCACAATATTAGTACCACAGCTTGTCACAATATTAGGACTTCAGCTTGTCACAATATTAGGACTACAGCTTGTCATAATATTAGGGTCACAGCTTGTCACAATAGTATGGCCACAGCTTGTCACACTATTAGGGCCACAGCTTGTCACAATGTTAGGACCACAGGCTTGTCACAATATTAGGACTACAGCTTGTCACAATATTAGGTCCACAGCTTGTCACAATATTAGGGACACAGGCTATCACAATATTAGGGTCACAGCTTGTCACAATATTAGGACCACAGCTTGTCACAATATTAGGACCACAGCTTGTCACAATATTAGGACACACCTTGTCACAATATTAGGGCCGCAGCTTGTCACAATATTAGGACCACAGCTTGTCACAATATTAGTACCACAGCTTGTCACAATATTAGGGTCACAGCTTGTCACAATATTAGGACACACCTTGTCACAATATTTGGACCACAGCTTGTCACAATATTAGGACCACAGCTTGTCACAATATTAGGACACACCTTGTCACAATATTAGGGCCGCAGCTTGTCACAATATTAGGACCACAGCTTGTCACAATATTAGGACCACAGCTTGTCACAATATTAGGGTCACAGCTTGTCACAATATTAGGGTCACAGCTTGTCACAATATTAGGACCACAGCTTGTCACAATATTAGGACCACAGCTTGTCACAATATTAGGACCACAGCTTGTCACAATATTAGGACACACCTTGTCACAATATTAGGGCCGCAGCTTGTCACAATATTAGGACCACAGCTTGTCACAATATTAGGACCACAGCTTGTCACAATATTAGGGTCACAGCTTGTCACAATATTAGGACCACAGCTTGTCACAATATTAGGGCCACAGCTTGTCACAATATTAGGACCACAGCTTGTCACAATATTAGTACCACAGCTTGTCACAATATTAGGGCCACAGCTTGTCACAATATTAGGGTCACACCTTGTCACAATATTAGGACCACAGCTTGTCACAATATTAGGGTCACAGCTTGTCACAATATTAGGACCACAGCTTGTCACAATATTAGGGCCACAGCTTGTCACAATATTAGGACTACAGCTTGTCACAATATTAGTACCACAGCTTGTCACAATATTAGGACTTCAGCTTGTCACAATATTAGGACTACAGCTTGTCACAATATTAGGGCCACAGCTTGTCACAATATTAGGGCCACAGCTTGTCACAATATAAGGACCACAGCTTGTCACAATATTAGGACCACAACGTGTCACAATATTAGGGTCACAGCTTGTCACAATATTAGGACCACAGCTTGTCACAATATTTGGACCACAGCTTGTCACAATATTAGGACTACAGCTTGTCAAAATATTAGGACTACAGCTTGTCACAATATTAGGGCCACAGCTTGTCACAATATTAGGGTCACAGCTTATCATAATATTAGGCACACAGCTTATATCAAAGAAATTGTGAGGAAAAAGTATAGGAGAAATAATTAAAAGTCAATAAAAAAAGACAACAAAAACAGGGGGCTTTTAGCAGACAGGGGTTTGTGTAATTGTGAGATGACCAGATATGCATATAGAAGGACAATCTGGCAGGTTGATGTAAGGACAGATAAACAGAAAAGGACAAACAATGGAGAAACAAAAGCAGAGGGAAGAAAGGAACATTTTAAAATTTAGTGGAGAAGACACTGTGGAACACACAGACTGATCAGAGAACAACTAAATAGAGACAAAAGACATAGAGAGAAGATGATAAAATAGGAGGAATCCCAGAGAAAGCTATTGGAAGAGAGGGGTCAATAGTATGAATGATAATCAATGATCTGTCTTGATTTGTTTTTCCTTATTGGTACACATGCCAGGACAAGTGAATGCATCTTTTGGGAGAGGGGCTGACAAGACTAATAAAGTCTGCAGAGTTAGAGAGTCTGTAACTGGTATCCAATGGAGATAGATAGACAGCCATCTTGACTGCAGGACATGGTAGACTGGATGACTGCTTGTACATTAGCACTTGACCTGTTTCATTTGTTCATAACGCAATCATATTCTTGTTTATTATACAACTTGAAGGTTAGGATACAAAATATTTTCATAAAGACTTGGCAGCAGATAGTATAGCTACTGACTGGACATGGCAGATAGTATAGCTCCTGACCGACATGCTCCTTGGGGATGCTTCTGGCCTTTGTTCTCCCTAGGAAGGTAGCCATGACATAAAAAGTTAAATTCAGTTCAATAGGTTGATTGCTCAGCTAGCTTTAACAAGTAACAGCATTTTTGGGAGAAGTTGATACATGATACTAGGACCACAGCTTGTCACAATATTTAATGAGAAGTGACAACAGATGAAGATAAATGAACTTACTATTAAGATTTGATGAGGTCAGCTGAGTATAACATATATAAAAATTTAAAACAACACTAGACCAAGGTATATACCTGTCATAAATGGTAACAAAAACACTGTGATGAGGCATTTTACAAATAGAAAAAAACAACCACACATTTACCACCTTTGAACAGTCTGCAAGCAAAGGGATAAATTTGTGCTTAACCTGGTTAACAAAGTTATATTTTTAGTATATTGTTATAACGACAAACAGTGAAGAGATAACAAGAGATAACGGATAAGTTTTTAAAAAACCCATCATGGCATTTACTAAAATTTAAGTAATAATGTTATAATATAATAAAATAAAAAGCAGTGTTGCCTTTTAGAATGATAATGTCCACTTTGTATTCAGGTAACGGGAGCAGTATTACTGTTATTTGAAAGCTAATACCTAAGGTTAACAAATGTAATTGTTTAATATTTTATTGTTATTTTATGAACCTTACACCAGCACATTTAGGGCTACTATGATAATGTTTATATATAAATACCACAGACACATTTCTTGTTGAAAATACTGAAAACATTGATATATGGTGATGGTACTAACGGCACAAGTCCTAATGGCCATGGAGGTCTACTCCTGTTGTTACTGGTACATGATGGCATGTCATTGTTTCTGGGAAACATGACTGAATAGCTCCACATGGAAAATGGAGGCAGGGCTAGTAAGGTACTGTTATAGAGACTAATTGGGCTGGTATCTCGCTATTGGACATTAGGGAGAGATCCACAACATTATTTGTATTATTAATATTCATACAATGAGTTGACAGATGGGTCTGTATTGTGAGAGACCCTTCAACTCCTGCAAGTCCTTGCCATCTGATAGAACTCAATCAGTACAGGCTGTCATTGGTCCTTTTACAGGAGAGGGTCATCTTCTTCATACCATTTGTACTTGGGAAGGACAAGATCACCTCTCCCACCTACTGCCCTGATAAAATCCCTTACCATCATACAGAATCCCATCACAAAATTTCCAATGCAGACAGAAACTCTCGTGTTAATTTTCCAAGGTGGAAAGGACTGCTCTTCTTGAGTGGTAGCTGGCTGATCAGGATCTACACATTGTACCTAGGCCTGATCAGTGTGTGTTTTTTTACCTTGGCATAAAGTTGTTGGTTATAAATAAGATTTTTTTATGGGTTATTGACTAGTAAGGTTAGATATGATTATTAGATGCAAACATACAATGTAAAATGTCAAATTTGATAAAGTTTTTAGTTATTCCATGTATAAAATTCTTCCTATTTACCATAAAACCTGTGTGCTCCCTGTTTAATGTCATAATGAGATGGAATAGCAACACAGAAGTTCCTCAAAACTGCTAGTCTCAACATTGTCCCCACAATAGTGTAATGATTTTCTGTCAGACTGGTTCACAGAATTTTAGTTGTGATTATTTGTGTAAAAAGTGGCTTGAACAATTCCTCACCTTAACTGACAGATAGACATCTATGAGCCAAGCTACATACATGTACAGTGAATCCTAATCCTGACTTACGTAAATATTGTAGATCCAGATCAACCATCTCTTTTTGTTGGAACCAGCTCTTATTGAACCAGCTGTTGTTGGAGAACCAGCTGTTGTTGAACCAGCTGTTGTTGGGGAACCAGCTGTTGTTTGGGGAACCAGCTCTTGTTGGGGAACCAGCTGTCGTTGGGGGCTGACTGAAGTTGAATTGCACTAATTGCTGCTGAGTCTCTTATCAAACTGTTTTGCATGTATAGTTGAACAATTTTTAACCTTAGCTTGATACATTTTGTTAAAAACACATACTTAATTCTTAGGGCTTTTTGCTTTAATATTATATATGTTGCATGTCAGGGTTGATAAATTCTTTTGAAAAGAGATTGAGCAGCGATATAGCATAGATTCTGATCAGACTGTTCCCAGCAGGGAGATGGTTGATCTGGATCTATTCTTTTTGCCTGAGCCTAATAAATATAATTACCATGCTAAGAATTAAAGGTGGTATCCGACAGTTTGTCTGTATCAACTTTATGCAAGAATACATTACCTTTACATCTCTGCAAAGTGGCTCAGATAGGAAATACCTGTTTCAATGATAAATGGTGGATTTATGTTTCACAGTTCACACTGATCAACACACTCTTTGAGAAGCATTTTGTAGGACCTTTTTAGGAAACAATGACTTTCTTGGTTATTTGAGAAAAAATATTTTTGGTCCAAACTGTCGGATACCACCTTTAAGTTTGTTTAAACCATTGTCAATTGCCCTACAAACTTTGTATGAACAGTACAAAACAGACCAAGTCTTTAGTGCTTAGTACTTCTGGTTAATCCAAGCCTTAAACAAGGAGAATTAATAGAAACTATTTGCAATAATCACTCTTGAAACAAAATACATGAAAGTTCAGATTGAGTCTGTACTGAGGCAAAACTATCAAATGCTCCAAACATTTTCTTGCCTTCTTCTGAGTTCACACAGCTGGTCATAACTCTACATAAAGTGGACAAACATTCCTACTTGTACTGCATTTCACAATTCTCTGACATTTCACAATAAAAATGATTTAATAAAACAATGTTTCTTTCACTAGCATAAAATATATGATTCTCTACCAATCTCTACTCTGTCCCATGTTCAGGCACTAGTCTGACTGGGCTTGGTTTGGGTGGCGACCTTTGATCTCTAATTCTTTGGTTCAATTATCTATAAAAGGTTTGAAATCATTAGACGGGTTACAAAATTACTTCATGTTAAAGGTGGTATCCGACAGTTTGCCTTTGTTTAACATGTGTAACAATATCTGACCTCTGTTTGGGGTATTTGTGCATAATTTCTGTAGAAAAAAAATCATACTTTAGTCTATGTTTTGATGTTTTTAAACAATATTTCAATTTAAGCTCTTAAAACTAGTTATAAAAACACTTAAAATGTTTATTATTTTCAAATCTGTAAATAAGAGTGAATGAGATTCCAGTTTAAAATAGACATCAGTGTCACAGCGGATGAAGTGGATGAGCTAAAACATAAGTGGTCACATGATTTTCTTAGTTTAAAAATAGCTAACTATGCAGCATGGCTCAGATAGGACGATTGAGGCATTAGGGTTCACTTTTCAGACAGCTGTAGGACATCAATAAACAACATTTTCCAATATCTGTTAGGTAACAATAGTTTATTAAGATGATTATTGAAAATATTTTGGTAAAAACTGTTGGATACCACCTTTAAAGAGAACTTTGTCTTTAAGGAATTTACTTAAGACATTAACATAGAAATATAAGGGTGAAAAAATGGACTTCAAAATAATTTCACAATTTTGATTCATGAAAATTTGCCATAAAATGCCGGTTCAACTGTAGATGTAAAAAAAAATGATTTTTTGTGTAAAGGGAGACCCCTGAATAATGTCTTTGTAAAAAATCAGTGCACACAGCAGATGTTCTGGAATACCTTAGAACCACATGATGTCCTTCACCCAAACTATGCACTTTGTGCCTGAGCAAGGAGTTTATAAGTTGTTGATTTTACCAACCGTCCATCATGGGTTTCTCTAGAAATAAGGTGCCTTAGAATATGTCTGGATTATAAATGTAGGATTACTACTTAGGATTAACAAAAACAGTGAATAGACAAAACAGTCCTTAAGATAATAAGGGCAAGTCAGTTAGATTGTTGTGGGAATACCATATGTTATATTGTGGGCACACTTTCAAAATTGTCATTAACTGTGCTTAAACATGTATGCTTCTTTTTTCATACTTTTATGTAGATATTTTGATTTATTGGTAACAGAACATTATGGTGACTATAATGATAATAACTTGGCAGGGTATTATTGGAGGAGATTCAAAGTAAGGTAAATACCTGAATGACCATGACAACACAGAGGGATGCCTAAACAGGACAGCAGTAAAAACTACTGACACACTGCATGTCGTCTAAAAAACTGACTTTCATGCAGTTTTTCCCTCAACTGAGACACAATGTAGCCATTATTTGGCAACTTTGAAATAGAACTTAATATTCAGTTGTTATTACACCACTTACTGCAATCGTCTGACATTCTTTTACAAAAATGAATGAGATGCCATTTCAATATTGCCAAATATAGCATAGCTTAGAACCTCAACAAAGAGTAAAAATAAATTCCAGTGTTTTATTTCCATCTAGCCTGTAGAGAATTGAGTAAAATGCTCTTTTTGTGCAGACATGAAATTTAAGGATAACATACTGGTATGTCACAGAGACAAAATAAAAGTCAATACTATTCTCTTAGCCTCCATTTAGAAGAGTTCCACTCCCATGTCTAGCCTATTAATTGTGTTTTCTATAGTTATGAATTCTACAATGGATTTTCCTGTGAATGAGCAGTTAGAGTTGTAGACTGGTACCTTCTCACCCTTTCACAATTGTAACTCCTAAACCGCTCATGAAGGATCAGCCTTGATAAATTAAGGATTGCTTAATCCAGTATCAGGATAATTTTATCTGGATCCTTTCCAGCAATAATAGCACCTCATCAATTTGTCACCATGACCAAAAGATTGCTGGTAGGACAGTTAGCAGAACAACTTGGCACTTTCCTGGACTTAAATTGAAACTAAGTCATTCCCAGTATTAGAGATGAAACTAAGTCATTCCCAGTATTAGAGATGAAGTCATTCCCAGTATTAGAGATGAAGACATTCCCATGATTTCCTGTATTAGAGATGAAACAAAAGATGATCCTAAGTCATTCCCTGTACTCAAGGATAGCAGTATAAGATCCAGGTGGCACCTGTATGTAAAGGGAGATTAATGGGCCTCTAAAACTTGTCAATATTGTATGGCGGCTTGTGTAAATATTGCCTGCTGATAATTAGTTCTGGACTAAATGATGATTGTCAGGATAGGGAAGATAATAAATGCTGTGATGGATTACTAAGGAAGTAATCCTTAAAAGTTGTTGTTGCAGTTATATCTAGAATATTGTTTAAACGATAAACTGTTACGGTATGTCTTAAACTTGTGTGTAAAGAAAAATGGTCACAATAATGGTTGTTAAGACAGTATGTAAGTAGAAAGGGCGAAGGCAACGTGCGTATTTTGTCTTTGGATGTTCTTACTTTTATCGTGATGTAAAAGGATGATTGTCACAACAACACTCAGGAAAAAAAAAAAGTTCAGTAGTACGGATGAAGACTAGGTAGCTTAATAAGAAAATACAAATGAAGCTTTTGTGTGTTTGACCTTAAAGTTAAATGTAAAATTGTGCCCCATATGACAGTTTTTATCTTGACTGCAACTTGAACACCTGCCGAGCATGCTGGAAATATAAGTCTTATTGTCATAGATAAAACAAGTAAAAACAATTTTGTCCTAATATAATAATCCATAAAGCAAAGAAATATTAACTGCACTATAAACCTGTGAAGCACAGATTGATAAAGCACAAAAGGCTGTGAGTTTACAGATCAGGATCAGCACTACTTGCCGCTGACTCTCTAGCAATATGTGCTAGCAGATAGCCTAGAATTTTGTTTTGTTACTCATTGCATCATGATAAGGTTTAATCTTATCATATTTTGATTAATTGTCCGTTATCAATGGCCATATCTTACAAGGCTAGAACATTGAGTCCCATATAATTATTTCAACCTAAAGGCATAATGGATTGCTTCAAGGCAGCTGAATGAACCAAATTTTACCTAGAAATTTGTCCTGAATTATTGATGAACCTCACACAATCCCCCGACTAACGGACTAATATGTCTAACACCAAGCTATGCCAGTACTGACATTTCTGGTGTCTTCAACATTCTGGTTTCTTATCTAGCCACCATATTCGCTAATTTTTGTCTATAGCTTGCCAAACATTAACCTGGCAATGATGGATACTTGTAAGTTTTCATTTACATGGTATCAGAAAATAATGATAGTTTGTTTTACATTTTATGTTAGCTGCATTAGACAATCTATGTGGTCATTTCACAATTGGAGCACTGGTAGTGTGTTGATTGCAATCTGAGTGTTGTCAGTTTGATTAATGCACAAGTTTCATTGTATTGTATTGTTTTATTATCTTTAAAAAACACTTTTATGAGAGGTCAGTATGTAGTAATTCAATTTTATTGATTTCAATTATATTAGAAAGATGTAGCATTTTGGTAGTAGTTGTAGTAGGAGTAGTAATGTAGTAGTAGCTGCTGCAATAGTAGAAGTAATAGAAGTAGTTGTTGTAGTAGTTGTTGTAGTAGTTGTTGTAGTAGGAGCAGGAGTAGTTATAGTAGTAGTAGTAGGAGTAATAGTAGTAGTAGCAGTAGCAGCAGTAGTAGAAGTAGTTGTTGTAGTAGGAAGTATCATCATTTTGTTGATGAGCAGCAATCGCAGAAGCAGGATTATCATCAACCGTCCTTTTTTACCTCCCCATCACCAGTTATCACAACTACTATCATCATTACATTTTAGCTCCCCTGAGCACAACATGCTCCAGGGGGAGCTTTTGTGATACCCCTTCGTCCGTCATCCGTTGTTCATCGTCCGTCATCAACCTTTTAGCTTGTGAACACACTAGAGGCCACAGTTTCTATTCAATCTTCATCAAACTTGGTCAGAATGTTTGTCTGCATGAAATCGTGAATGAAAACATTATTGGGCCATGTGGGGTCAAAAAGTAGGTGACTAGGTCAAATCTTAGCACAAGCTTGTGAACACAATAGAGACCACATTTATAGGCCAATCTTCAACAATCTTGGTCAGAATGTTTGTCTGCATGTAATCTTCAATGAGTTCATTATTGAGTCAGGTGGGGTCAAAAAGTAGGTCACTAGATCAAATTTTAGAAAAAGCTTGTGAACACACTAGAGACCCCATTTATGTCTCAATCTTCACCAAACTTGACCAGAATGTTTGCCTTCATAGTCTTGGATGAGTAAATAACTGCATCACGTGGGGTCAATATGTAGGTCACTAGGTTAAAGCTTGTGAACAAACTAGAGACCACATTTATTGCTCAATCTTCACCAAACTTGGTCAGAATGTTTGTCTGCATCAAATCTTAGATGAATTTATTATTGGGTCAAGTGGGTCAAAAAGTAGGTCACTAGGTCAAATCTTAGAAAAAGCTTGTAAACACACTAGAGACCACATTTATAGCCCAACCTTCACCAAGATTGGTCAGAATGTTTGCCTGCATGAAATCTTGGGCGAATTCGTTATTGGGTCACGTGGGGTCAAAAAAGAGGTCACTAGGTCAACTAGACCTGATTGATGGCCAAATCTTCACCAAACTTGGCCAGAATGTTTGCCTGCATGAAATCTTACATATGTTTTGAAGTGGTTCATGTGGATTGAGTAGGTTACTTTGTAAAATTCTAGAAAATGTTATCAACCCAGTGGCCACACTAATGGTGCAATCTTCACCAAAGATTTCTAAACTAAATCACTCTTAATTACTTGATGCCAGATTTGAGCCTAGTAAAAGCCTGTGTCATCAGGTGAGCGATTAAGGGCCATCATGGCCCTCTTGTTATCTTTATCATTAATTTTGTAAAAATCCATAGACTTATCATATTGTTCCAGTGTTGGACCAGTCTTAACTAAGAGAACTGGTTATTTCTACATTGTAGACTGGTCCAACCTTTCATTGTTTTTCCGATAACCTAATTGTACAGAGGATTTGACGACCAGACTGCATGCATGGTAATAATGAGTTTTCAATACAGAATTCCACCCAGCTGGATTAACTACACCAAAGTCAGAAGACAGTTTGCAAGATAATGGTTGATAGATTGTTATCAAGTACTTTTATTGATTGTTCTATTGCTTCTGTAATAGCTGACAATTGTTTTTTCTCAACAATAGATTCCTGTTTCATTAAGGCATTGAAATAATGAGGTCTTCTACATATGGAAATGCAGCATTATCCTCAAGTGAGGCAGTTGATGGTATTGTTATTTATGCTAATGTTTGTTCCATTTGATTAAGATAACACCATAGTTATTATAGTCATTATATTAATGTCCACCTATTATAGGTTGCTGATGACTTCAACATACTTTTGGGAAGAACTACCTTCCCATATAAAAGCAATACTAACTCCTGTACAACTATGTTATATGTATAAAACAATTCAAAACTCCCCAGCCTGTCTTGTCATAAGTTCAAGTCCTGGTTGGTGCAAGAACTTACAGTGTGGGGAGATTTTCCAGCTTACCTGTGGTATGCCAGTGGTTCCAACTGGACATAAGTCTGGCATTGTTCTCTACCAATTAATAGCTGGACATTGTCAATATAACCACAATTGTGCTAGTGCAATGTAAACAACAACAACAAATAATTAAAAACAAGAAGTATATATTTATGGCACAGAAGCCTGACCCCAAGCTTGGCATGTCTTTAAACCAAATAAACAAATAATCACTGATTTACACTTGTCAAAGGACAGCCTTGGTTATTTTGGATTTGAATGTTAGCATTGTGATCAAGTCGCAATATAAATAACACTGTATCACATAAGCAAGTTCCAAGACTCAGTCATGCAGTCAGAAGATTATTGGACCGTCATGCAAGAGGTTCAGGGTTTACATCTTTAAAGTGGTATCCTACAGTTTGGACCAAAAATATTTTCATTAAACATCATAATAAAACATTGTTACCTGAACAGATCTCTCAAAATGCTGTTTATTGATGTCATCCACCTGTCTGAAAAGTGAACCATAACGTCACAATTGTCATTTCAAACATGTATTTCCAATCTGAGCCATGCTGTACAGTTAGCTATTTTTAAACTTATGTTCTAGCTCATCCACGTCATCCGTTGTGACATCGTTATCTAATTTTAGCCTCAATATTTCTTATTTATAGTTTTGAAAAGAATGAACATTTAAGTGTTGATTAATCAGTTTTACAGCCCCAAAATTGAGATGCTGTTGTCAATCGTCAAAGCTTGGCAAAAGTATGATGTTTTTCTGCAGATATTATGCAGAAATTATGCAAAAATACCCCTTAAAAAGGTCAGTTATTGTTACATATATTAGATATAGACAAACTGTTGGATACCACCTTTAAAAAAGCCTTTTTTTTTAATTTTTGCTTTTATTACCTTCTTGTCTTTTTATGTTAGCTCACCTTAGCATATGATCATGGTTATTATGAACACCTCTTGTCCAGAGTCTTGTACATGGCTGCCAGGGACATGGTTGTGTTTCCAGAAATGGCTATATAGTAGGACTTCAACAATCATCTTGTCAAAAACTACCAGTACATAAGCTAGAGCTCAATTGATGTTTGGTTTACTTATTCTTTGGATGGCTCTATCTCAAGATTGTTCAAAGAATTGGCCACCGGGTGCATGATTCATCGCATCACATGACTATTTAATAAAAGTTTGAAGCTTTTTGTTAGACCAAATCTCCCGGATCAAATTGGATATGGTTTTATAGATGGTTATTGTGGCTCTCCTATGAACACTGTAACAACAGTTATGGTCAGCTATTACAGTTAATTTTACAGCACTCTGGTGAGCAATATAGGACTATCGTGGCCCTCTTGTCTGCCTATTTACAGACTCCTTTTTTTTTAATACCTCCTCAATTTTACTGAATTTCTATAAACCATAATCAAAACTACAGTAAAACCTTTCAAGCAGACCACCAAGGAATGCAGGGCACCTCGCTACCCAAATCAATTTTTTTCAGAACCATATTTTTTCTAAATGTTTTTTCTTATGTCCCTTAACCTCAGAATACAGGGCACCTTGCTACCCGGTATGTGGGACAGTTATTTCAGAACCAAATAAAAAATGTACACCTTCGTTAATCCTTGCTATTTGGGGCCATCACCGGATGGTCCAATTACGTAAGTGTCACTGGTCAGTTCAACACATCTGCAAAAACACCGCTCAAGTGAATGTGATTGTTTGCACACTTTACAATGGATAATAACGACAATGCCGATTCACTTACGGTTACCTTTAAGAAGATGATAATTGTGGCAAACTCACTGATTCTGCTTAAATAGTCACAAACTATTCAAAGAACCTTTGCAGTTCCTTGATATCCACGTGTTTTATGCATGTCTGTACTATTTCTGTAGTTTACAGTTATTATTGTCGAAATTAGTGACAGTGCAATGACACCATGCTATACATTGCTGCCAATCTAGCCATGTAACAAACACATAAAAAAGTCAAACTGGTTAATCTAAATAACAACTGGTTCAGCAATTTATCAGATTGCTATTGTTGTCTTTTATTTTTCATAAATCTGCTAAAAAATATTGTAATCTAATACCATAATACCTAACCTGCACGCTATTCCTTTTGTTAAAAAAACAACCAGTCTCATGTAACTAAATTGTGCTGTATGGTGCTGTTTGTAACTGGAAATAAAATTAGGTTATAAACTTCGATGTATTTAGGACTGAAACAGACATGACTCCAGAAAGAGAAGGCAATTAAGATGAGTTAATTGCGGAACACTAATTGAGTTTCTATTGACCTGGCTTAGGCATAACACTGGAAAATAGTTGCAGAGGAGTTCATAGAAGTTTATTCTTTGAAAAAAGAAAAAGAAATATTTTGAGTAGCTAACTATGAATTTTTCCTTTGGATTGCTTCATGTTTATTAAATTTCTCTCCTTGATAGAATTGTTTCTTTACTTAAGAGAGCTAACATATGCCACATATGGCAAATTGTTTTCGCTTGTAACTTCAGACTAAGCTACAAAAGGTGCAGATCTGAAACCAAGATCTCCCAGCCAGTGAGTTGGCTGATCTGGATCTACACTATTTTGTCCATGCCTGATTTACTCATGATGAGCAGGATTAAAGAGTAATGCCATTTTGTTGTAGAGGGGTTTCTCATTAAACTAAAAATTGTTTGAGGAACAATATGTACAACTAACAGTAATTTAAATTGTAATACCCCCATAAATCAACAGACTTTGTTTTACATTTCCAGGCAGGCATAAGCTATCATAAATGGTTTTGTATTGTTGCTTAGTAAATTTTCATTGTTTTATTGAGTTTATTCAGAGAGATCAAATAAAAAAATTGAATAATGTTAATTATCAGAGAAATTACATTACTTTTCCTGATGTTTAAGATAAAAAGAACATTCCTAATACAAGAGATACACATGCAATCAATATGGTGCAGGTCATGGCAGGATAATAGTTTGTCCTGAGATTGTGTGAGATTTTCTAGGCTCTTGTTTCATTTAAAATGAGTATTTTATGGTTGGACTTTTTTTTTGTTAAATAAAAATTTAAATATTACCCCTGCTTATTAGCAGTCCTTCAAAACATAAATCAAAAGCATTACAATGTCTTTTAACAGTTTTAACCATTTGATACTCTGCAACCTAATATGGTTTTAAACCTCAAAATACAAATTATTTGTATGTGGTATGTACATAGCAGTTATAAGCAATACATTTATTAGCTTCATAGGGGTGGT
The DNA here is from genome assembly GCA_007844125.1 of Sinonovacula constricta. Classification (NCBI taxonomy): domain Eukaryota; kingdom Metazoa; phylum Mollusca; class Bivalvia; order Cardiida; family Solecurtidae; genus Sinonovacula; species Sinonovacula constricta. The sequence continues at coordinate 7,682,183 of CM017556.1, forward strand.
TAGTTGTGGTTAATTTGAAGTGTGAATGTATAGTTCTGTTATGGGGGTCAGTTTGTTGAGAGACTAACACACACTACTTAGAACTTCCATTTGATTTGGGGCATGGACGTCTATGTCTACAAGCACAGAAGACAAGCTGTTGTTGAATATAAGTTCATTACTATGTGTCCAAGTTGGTACTGATTACAATGTATGAATATAAACTTAACAAAAGTAACATACCTGCAAGCACAGAAGACAAGCTGTTGTTGAATATAAGTTTATTTGTATGTATCCAAGTTAGTACTGATACTTGGATAATTGGAATAGTGCTGTTTATAGACTGTCTCTGTGCTGCATGTAAGACAAAGGGGTGAAATACTTCTGATGCTTATCTGAGATTTTTATTTAATTAATTAGGTTTTTGGGGTCAGTAACTTCCTAAATAAGGATAGCAGAACAAAGGATGATTATATGTAGCCATCTGGACTTTTACCTGACAGTAGGTTACTTCAATTATGCATTATAAGGTAAAGCTTTTTAAAACAATATTTAGATTGACTAAGATTTCAAAGCATGAAATGGAAGTTAATTATTTAAAATCTACATTTAAAGACCATCATTTTGATATAAAACAGTATGGGTGTTCTTGGACATGAGTTTTAAGATATAAGGCAATATGTATTTCTATGTAAAAATTGGATAACTATTATGCTGCATTTCATTATAGAAAAGCAGCTTCTGAATAGTTCTATGCTTTGGTGTTGAAACACTAAACAGTGACCATGTTGTTTAAAATTAACAGAAGTTAATTGTGTCCAATATACTATCTATCTATCTATCTATTTATACTGCTGTACGCCCCTTTCGGGTATTACTAGCAGGTGAATACCCATAGTGGTGCTACATTTGTAAATGACCCAGACTAATTTTTTGGGAGTGGCACTTGCAACACCATCTAGAGTTATGTGAAAGTTAAATATTGAAAGCACAAAGGATTGACCCTTCGTGACCTTGACTACTCGCAGTAAGTTGTCATGCCTAAACAGAAGTAGTGCAGGTACAAATAAATAGAAATATATATGTTAAAGGACGCTAGTCATTTCAGTTGTTTCCTGGCATGCTTCAAATGGTAACATTAATTTTGTTATCTGTTCTAACTAGATGTTCAAATGATTATATTGTGTAATGGAGTGATACATGAAATGTAGATTTATGAATGAACAATGTGGCACCAGAATATCACTCAGTGACTGTAGGAAAGGATTAAAAGGGAGGAACATACTGTTATTAGAATTAGAGTTCTACTACTATGTATTATCTACAAGGCGATGGGTCCTCTCATTGTATGGCTCTGTAAGAATATCACCTCATCATCTCAAGTCATAAGTTATGGCACGTGTTCAGAAAAGAATGGCACACTTGAGATTTTCAAGTTCAGATAAGAGGGGTAGAGTAACTGGGAGTAAATTTTGAATTTAATGCATTTTGTTCGCATTTGGTATGACTTGAGCATATATTTTAAACCTAATGTTAATATAAATGCAATCATATAGAAAGTATTGTATGTTTAATAAAAGAAAGTTTCTATTTCTGACTGTGACAGTGTTGTCATTTTTGTCTGAAGGTATAATCTTTATATTTGAAAGAGGTTACTTTGCAGCTGAAGACTTGCCTTCTTTCCTTTACGTTTTGAACATTATTTACATGCCTTTATTCTTACAAGGTTAAAACTTACACCGCCCAAACAGCATTTTCAGTGCTTTGATTAGTCATCTTCTTACAGTGACATGCAAAGGTGTCTGTACATATTGTAAGAGTCTCAGCAGCAAATTATTAAATTCTTCAGCTTGTGCTAGGCTTAACAAATTCTTTCTTATTCCATATATTTCCAAGTTTTTGCAACACAACTAAAACTGCTGACAGAAATTAATTGCTACGTACAAGTAAATAAGAAATGTTCTTTTAATGCTTGAAAATGCCATAGACTTGTACAAAAAGTAATATATTTCTGACCAAGAGATGTCTGTATGAGCATTTTATAGTTTTATTATTTATAAAAATATATTTGTCATTGTCAGGTTTTTGTGACCCTTGTTGTGAAGCATTAGGTCAATTAAAGAATCTCAATATGTTTATTGTTACTTGATGTTGGATTTACTTTTTAATGTTACATGTAATACTAATGGTAATTTTATTGTAAGCTATGGTTTGTTTTGTTTTTTTGTTATATTGCACCAACACCATTCTGGTCATATTAGTGACGTCCTGCTAATAATTGGTAAAGGAGGACATCAAACACATGTCAGCATGGTGCCACTGGGACACCTCATGTTAGCTGGAAGGCCTCTCCAAGTGGAAGTTCTAGCATCAAGCCAGACTCAAACCCACATGGTGAGAAGCTGAGGAGTTACAAGTTAGCGACTCTATCCTCTCAGCCATGGGCACCATCTAGAAGCAACGGACTGAACTTTCAATCGTCAAACATCATAGCACATATCTCTTTCGTCCTAGAATGATGGCAAAAACAGTATCTGGTTGCAGTTAATGCATTACAGATTTGATAATGCTGAATATTGAATTGTCTGTTAAACACTGCTGTTACCTGAGATGTGCCTATAAATAATTAATGCCTGATCCTTTTTCATTTCCCAACTGTGTTTGAAACCAAGGATAAATGAGTTGTGAAGCTGTAGTTCTGCTGATTCACTCCTAGCCTGCTTCAAACACAAATTGACCAGACTTTAACAAATACCGTAGCTTCTGCTGGGAGCTGTCTGATCAAGATCTGCACTATTTGCTGCTAAGTCTATAGCAACATGTCATGTTATCCTTGCATGTAGTTGTTAACAGATAAATTAGATTTTCTATTGCTTGTTAATGAAAAAAGTGCAATAAGGGACAAGGCTTGTTGCAGTGTCAGTATTTCAAATTTACGCTTGCACCATTATTATTTTTTGTCTTGCATTTCCTAGGATAATCAATCATGTAGGCCTGTTGTGTTTTGGGTTTTTTTTAAATTTTGACTCCTGATTTGTTTCAATTAATGGATTAAAACGTTAAGGATGTGTTTTTTGTTTTCAATAGAGGATCAGCATAAAATACAGCCTGAATTGTAATGGATGGCAAAGATTTTCTGTAATGGATGGCATCTGATGATTGATGGGACAGATCCCAGGCTGGTGTACCAGGCTGAATGCAAGATGTCCGCTACAATGGTTTATCATCCAGAATTATTCTTTAGCTTTAGTTAACATTAGCTGCTACATGTAAATGTAATGGAAAATACTGCTAAAGACTTTGCCACAAACAGTGCAGAGTCTGATCTTGGGCTGATCAGGATCTATGCTGTTTGGATTAGAACATTATTTTCTTTTTAAGGATAATGCAAACAACATCTTCATTATCATCACCATTATCATGCTCTTCATGTTAATCAATATTATTATCATCATTATCAACCTCATCCTCATCACTGTGAAAACATCCCCAACCTACCTTAATTAAAACTGTTTTAAGTTCAGTCCTTTTATTCCTATGTAATTTCTAAATTTCGAAACATAGTTAATATTGTTCATCATATGAATAGGCATTGTTGTAATTAGTTAAAATGATGTACACAATGCAAGTCTAAATAAAAACACATTCTCTTACTTCTGGTCTATAATTTCTGACTTTAAGTGCAGTTAAAATCTACAAATAACCCACACTAAATAGCCTGGTACTGCAGTTAATTACATGCATGCATGAAAACAGCAGATCAACAAACCTGGTATTGCAGGCCATTGTCATGCGTTCATCAACACAGCACATTAACTAACCTGGTACTGCTGGCCATTGTCATGTGTTCACCAATACAGCAAATCAACTAACCTGATACTGCTGGCCATTGTCATGTGTTCACCAATACAACACATCAGCAAACCAGGTACTGCTGGCCATTGTCATGTGTGCACCAATACAGCATATCAACTAATCAGGTACTGCTGGCCATTGTCATGTGTTCACCAATACAGCATATCAACTTACCAGGTACTGCTGGTCATTGTCATGTGTGCACCAATACAGCACATCAACAAATCTTATACTGCTGGCCATTGTCATGTGTGCACCAATACAGCACATCAACAAATCTTATACTGCTGGCCATTGTCATGTGTGCTCCAATACAGCACATCAACAAACCAGGTACTGCAGGCCATTGTCATGTGTTCACCAATACAACACATCAACTTACCAGGTACTACTGGTCATTGTCACGTGTGTACCAATACAGCACATCAACAAATCTTATACTGCTGGCCATTGTCATGTGTTCACCAATACAGCACATCAACAAACCAGGTACTGCAGGCCATTGTCATGTGTTCACCAATACAACACATCAACTTACCAGGTACTGCTGGTCATTGTCATGTGTGCACCAATACAGCACATCAACAAATCTTATACTGCTGGCCATTGTCATGTGTGCACCAATACAGCACATAAACAAACCTGTTGCTGCAGGCCATTGTCATGTGTAAACCAATACAGCACATAAACAAACCCGTTGCTGCAGGCCATTGTCATGTGTGCACCAATACAGCACATAAACAAACCTGGTACTGCTTGCCATTGTCATGTGTGCACTAATACAGCACATAAACAAACCTGTTACTGCAGGTCATTGTCATGTGTGCACCAATACAGCACATCAACAAACCAGGTAATGCAGGCCATTGTCATGTGTGCACCAATACAACACATCAACAAACCAGGTACTGCTAGCCATTGTAATGTTTGCACCAATACAGCACATCAGCAAACCTGGGAATGCAGGCCATGGTCATGTGTACACCAATACAGCATATCAGCAAACCTGGTACTGCAGGCTATGGTCATATGTGCACCAATACAACATATCAACAAACCAGGTACTGCATGCCATTGTCATGTGTGCACTAATACAGCACATAAACAAACCTGTTACTGCAGGCCATTGTCATTGTGCACCGACATAGTACATCAACAAACCAGGTACTGCATGCCATTGTCACGTGTGAACCAACACAGCACATTAACTAACCACGTACTGCTGGACATTGTCATGTGTGCATCAATACAACACATCAACTAACCTGGTACTGCAGGCCATTGTCATGTGTGCACCAATACAGCTCATCAACTTACTGGGTACTGCTTATCGTTGTCATGTGTGCACCAATGGAACACATCAACTAACTTGGAACTGCATGCCATTGTCATGTGTGCACCAATACAACACATCAACTAACCAGGTACTGCAGGCCATTGTCATGTCTGCACCAATACAGCACATCAACAAATATTATACTGCTGGCCATTGTCATGTTTGCACCAGTACAGCACATCAACTAACCAGGTACTGCTGGCCTTGGTCTTGTGTGCACCAATACAGCACATCAACAAATATTATACTGCTGGCCATTGTCATGTTTGCACCAGTACAGCACATCAACTAACCAGGTACTGCTGGCCTTGGTCATGTGTGCACCAATACAGCACATCAACAAACCTGATACTGCTGGCCATTGTCATGTGTGCACCAATACAGCACATCAACAAACCAGGTACTGCTGGCCATTGTAATGTTTGCACCAATACAGCACATCAGCAAACCTGGAAATGCAGTCCATGGTCATGTGTACATCAATACAGCATATCAGCAAACCTGGTACTGCAGGCTATGGTCATGTGTGCACCAATACAGCACATCAACAAACCAGGTACTGCTGGCCATTGTAATGTTTGCACCAATACAGCACATCAGCAAACCTGGAAATGCAGTCCATGGTCATGTGTACATCAATACAGCATATCAGCAAACCAGGTACTGCAGGCCATGGTCATATGTGCACCAATACAGCACATAAACAAACCTGGTACTGCTTGCCATTGTCATATGTGCACTAATACAGCACATAAACAAACCTGTTACTGCAGGTCATTGTCATGTGTGCACCAATACAACACATCAACAAACCATGTACTGCTGGCCATTTTCATGTGTGCACCAATACAGCAGATGAACAAACCTGTTACTGCTGGCCATTGTCATGTGTGCACCAATACAGCACATCAACAAACCTGATACTGCTGGCCATTATCATGTGTGCACCAATACAGCACATCAACAAACCAGGTACTGCAGGCCATTGTCATGTGTGCACCAATACAGCTCATCAACTTACTGGGTACTGCTTATCATTGTCATGTATGCACCAATAGAACACATCAACTAACGTGGAACTGCAGGCCATTGTCATGTGTGCACCAATACAACACATCAACTAACCAGGTACTGCAGGCCATTGTCATGTGTGCACCAATACAGCACATCAACTAACCAGGTACTGCAGGCCATTGTCATGTCTGCACCAATACAGCACATCAACAAATCTTATACTGCTGGCCATTGTCATGTTTGCACCAGTACAGCACATCAACTAACCAGGTACTGCTGGCCTTGGTCATGTGTGCACCAATACAGCACATCAACAAACCTGATACTGCTGGCCATTGTCATGTTTGCACCAGTACAGCACATCAACTAACCAGGTACTGCTGGCAATTTTCATGTGTGCACCAATACAGCACATCAACAAACCAGGTACTGCATGCCATTGTCATGTGTGCACCAATACAGCACATTAACTAACCAGATACTGCTGGACATTGTCATGTGTGCATCAATACAATGCATCAACTAACCTGGTACTGCAGGCCATTGTCATGTGTGCACCAATACAGCTCATCAACTTACTGGGTACTGCTTATCATTGTCATGTATGCACCAATAGAACACATCAACTAACGTGGAACTGCAGGCCATTGTCATGTGTGCACCAATACAACACATCAACTAACCAGGTACTGCAGGCCATTGTCATGTCTGCACCAATACAGCACATCAACAAATCTTATACTGCTGGCCATTGTCATGTTTGCACCAGTACAGCACATCAACTAACCAGGTACTGCTGGCCTTGGTCATGTGTGCACCAATACAGCACATCAACAAACCTGATACTGCTGGCCATTGTCATGTTTGCACCAGTACAGCACATCAACTAACCAGGTACTGCTGGCCATTGTCATGTGTGCACCAATACAGCACATCAACTAACCAGGTACTGCTGGCCATTTTCATGTGTGCACCAATACAGCAGATGAACAAACCTGTTACTGCTGGCCATTGTCATGTGTGCACCAGTACAGCAGATGAACAAACCTGTTACTGCTGGCCATTGTCATGTGTGCACCAGTACAGCAGATGAACAAACCTGATACTGCTGGCCATTGTCATGTGTGCACCAATACAGCACATCAACAAACCTGATACTGCTGGCCATTGTCATGTGTGCACCAGTACAGCAGATGAACAAACCTGATACTGCTGGCCATTGTCATGTGTGCATCAATACAGCACATCAACAAACCAGGTACTGCAGGCCATTGTCATGTGTGCACCAATACAGCACATCAACAAACCTGATACTGCTGGCCATTGTCATGTTTGCACCAGTACAGCAGATGAACAAACCTGATACTGCTGGCCATTGTCATGTGTGCACCAATACAGCACATCAACAAACCAGGTACTGCAGGCCATTGTCATGTGTGCACCAATACAGCACATCAGCAAACCTGATACTGCTGGCCATTGTCATGTGTGCACCAGTACAGCAGATAAACAAACCTGATACTGCTGGCCATTGTCATGTGTGCACCAATACAGCACATCAACAAACCAGGTACTGCAGGCCATTGTCATGTGTGCACGAATACAGCACATCAACAAACCTGATACTGCTGGCCATTGTCATGTGTGCACCAATACAGCACATCAACAAACCAGGTACTGCAGGCCATTGTCATGTGTGCACCAATACAGCACATCAACAAACCTGATACTGCTGGCCATTGTCATGTGTGCACCAGTACAGCAGATGGACAAACCTGATACTGCTGGCCATTGTCATGTGTGCACCAATACAGCACATCAACAAACCAGGTACTGCAGGCCATTGTCATGTGTGCACCAATACAGCACATCAACAAACCTGATACTGCTGGCCATTGTCATGTTTGCACCAGTACAGCAGATGAACAAACCTGATACTGCTGGCCATTGTCATGTGTGCACCAATACAGCACATCAACAAACCAGGTACTGCAGGCCATTGTCATGTGTGCACCATTACAGCACATCAACAAACCTGATACTGCTGGCCATTGTCATGTGTGCACCAGTACAGCAGATGAACAAACCTGATACTGCTGGCCATTGTCATGTGTGCACCAATACAGCACATCAACTAACCAGGTACTGCTGGCCATTGTCATGTGTGCACCAATACAGCACATCAACAAACCTGTTACTGCTGGCCATTGTCATGTGTGCACCAGTACAGCAGATGAACAAACCTGATACTGCTGGCCATTGTCATGTGTGCACCAGTACAGCAGATGAACAAACCTGTTACTGCTGGCCATTGTCATGTGTGCACCAATATAGCACATCAACAAACCAGGTACTGCAGGCCATTGTCATGTTTGCATCAGTACAGCACATCAACAAACCAGGTACTGCAGGCCATTGTCATGTGTGCTCCATTACAGCTCATCAACAAACCAGGTATACATAATTATAAGATTTCGGCAAATAGTGTAGGTCCAGATCAGCCAGCTCCCTGATTGGACCTGTCTTAGCTGGGTCTACACAATTTTCTGTTTAGTCTAAATAGTCTGTTTAAAGGTTTCTTACCTTTTCATGAAAAATTTATACTACAATAATTACTGACTTAGCATAGGTTTTTGAACCAAAAATGCAGCACTATGAGAGATAAGCTTCTTGTAGTGGTTCATACAGAAAACTTGCATGTTACTGTCATCATATGAAACTCCCACTCACATCCATTTTGCGTGTGAGAAAATTGCTTGGAAATGATTATATTGACTTGCTGGTGAAATGTGCATATTGTTTCACACACATGCATACTAATGAGCCTATCATTGCATGCATGATGCAAGATAAAGTGTTTGATCTCTGGCCCTCTGAGTGCAGTACAATCATGGGGAGAAGGTCCTTGGACAAGTAACATGATACCAGACTGTTAGAATCTTGCAGAAACATAGAATAAAACACAAATAAAACACATGGTAAAAATTAGTGGGAAATTGAAGCTTACATATTTAAATGTTATTTCATTTTATAAAATATAAATTCATTAAATACTATCTTTTATTATTAATTACAGAAAATGTCAGTGCATTTTGACCAAAGAACTTGAGATATTCTTTATTTTGTAGTGTAGTATAATAATACTTGTAAGGTTATAGTACTTGTAAAGTGTTATCATTGCCATACTCCATTAAGCTTGGAATTGATTCTCTCATTCAATTTTCATTGTGATACTATAAAAGGCTAAGAATAGATCACTTGATTCAACTCCCATTGCTGGACACTCAATAGGCTGAGAATTGATCACTTGGTTCAACACCCATTGCTGGACACTCGATAGGCTGAGAATTGATCACTTGGTTCAACACCCATTGCTGGACACTCGATAGGCTGAGAATTGATCACTTGGTTCAAAAACCATTGTCATACTTAATCGGCTGAAAATGGATCACTTGACTTAACTCCCATTGTCATACTCCAATAGGCTGAGAATTGATCACTTGATTCAACTCCCACTGCCAGACACCAATAAGCTGCGAATTGATCACTTGATTCAACTCCCGTTGTCATACTCTAATAGGCTGAGAATTGATCACTTGATTCAACTCCCACTGCCAGACACCAATAAGCTGCGAATTGATCACTTGATTCAACTCCCGTTGCCTAACTCCAATAGGCTGCCAATTGATCACTTGATTCAACTCCCATTGTCATACTCTAATAGGCTGAGAATTGATCACTTGATTCAACTCCCACTGCCAGACACCAATAAGCTGCGAATTGATCACTTGATTCAACTCCCGTTGCCTAACTCCAATAGGCTGAGAATTGATCACTTGATTCAACTCTCATTGCCAGACTCCAATAAGGCCAAGAATTTATCATTTGATTCAACTCGCATTGCTAGAGAGGCTGAGAATTGATCACTTGATTCAACTCTCAGTACCAGACACTCAATAGGCTGAGAATTGATCACTTGATTCACCTCTCATTGCTGGACTCCACTTGGCTGAGAATTGATCACTTGATTCAACTCCCAATGCCGGACTCCAATAGGCTGAGAATTGATCACTTGATTCAACCCGCATTGCTAGACTCCAATAGGCTGAGAATTGATCACTTGATTCACCTCTCATTGCTGGACTCCACTAGGCTAAGAATTGATCACTTGAATCAACTCCCATTGCTAGACATAAATAGGCTTAGAATTGATCACTTCATTCAGCTCCCATTGCTTGACTTCACTAGGCTTATAATTGATCACTTGAGTCAACTCCCTTTGCTAGACAATTTATAGAAGAATAAGAGCCTCTTCATTAGGCTTGAATGTTTTTTCTACATAATGCAAAAAACACCTATAAATAAAAGCATTATTTCAAAATGATGAAGAAGTAGACTGTTATTACCCTGAAGATCCTCAATATGAATGGTAGATTCATCCACACCCTACTATGTTGATGTTTGAAAGGAGGAATATCAGTAATTAATAGCATTGTCTGCATCTAGTCTGATAAGAGCTTCTTTGTGAATAAATCTAGTAAAGTCAAAATGTGTATGGTCAGATCAGCCAGCTCACACTGTGGTCTGTCAGATCAGGATCTGCTTTAAGTGCAATATGAATAGTTTCCCTTCTATATGTGAAAGGTATCAGACAATCCTGCCCAAGTAGGACAAATAGTTAGTCTGATGAAGATAATGGCATTAATTACAAAGACCTGATGTTCGTGTGATGAATTGGAATTTGACACTTGCTTTTGGTTTTTACTTTTCTAGTTTATATCATTTCAGTTCATCTTTTAAAAAATGCTTATCATTTTCATATATTAAAAAAAAACTATTTAATTAATTTCAAGAATATTTTTATTCCTTTGATCAGTCACAGTGTTTTTTCAATAAGAAAAGTATGCATGTACATGGTACTATTGTTTACTTTATTAATTTACAGTTTCTACATTCCCTCAAACTTATTTTGCACTACACTTGAATCACTTTATAAAAAGAACAATTCTGTGTTTTGGCTTGCACATGCTTTTATTGTGTCGCCTGAAAAGGCGACATATAGTGGTTACTTTGTCGGCGGCGTCCACGTCTGTGTCGGCGTCCTGATTTCCTTGTCCAGAGCTTAACTTTGTCACCGTAGGTCCAAATGACTCCAAACTTGGTATGCATGTTTCTGGCAATGACTCAAAGTGCAGTGCACAAGAACCGTAACTCTACCTTGTTCCGTTTTTGAATTATTCCCCTTTGATTGATTTTTATAACGCATTTCTTGTCTGGAGTGTATCTTTGTCACCGTAGGTCCAAATGACTCCAAACTTGGTATGCATGTTTCTGCCAATAATTTAAAGTGCAGTGCACAAGAATGGTAACTCAACCTTTTTCTGTTTTTTAGCTATTCCCCTTTGATTGATTTTATAGAGCATTTCTTGTCCGGAGCTTAACTTTGTCACCGTAGGTCCAAATGACTCCAAACTTAATATGCATGTTTCTGGCAAGGACTCGAAGTGCAGAACTCAAGAACCGTAACTCTACCTTGTTCCATTTTTGAATTATTCCCCTTTGATTGATTATTTTAGAGCATTTATTGTCCAGAGCCTAACTTTGTCACCGTAGGTCCGAATGACTCCAAACTTGGTATGCATGTTTCTGGCAATGACTCAAAGTACAGTGCATAAGAAGGGTAACTCTACCTTTTTCTGTTTTTTATTTATTCCCATTTGATTGATTTTTAGTGCATTTCTTGCAAAGGGCATAACTTGTTGTGCATGTTTTTTGCAATGAGACAATTAAAAGGTTATTTTATATGTGAATTTTGTGCAAATACATTGTTAATATCTGTACAACAAAAAACTAATTAACATTTTTTATGACGACTAACAAAATTTTCGTCAGGCGACACATCCGACTCGCGGAGTTCTAGTTACAATGAAGGCTTCAATGTGATGAGGTCTTCCAGCAGAATGGCAGTGTCCTGGTGGTTATACCCAGACATTTTTTTAGTCATTGTCAACCAAAATACATCATCTAACCATAACCATGTCACTGCAGGCCCATCAACTGTACTTGCACTAAGTATTTTGCTTTAGTCCAAATAAGGAACTTTCCCCGGACAGCATCTGTTATATCCAAAAGTTCTGTACAAAATGTCCAGTCCCATCTGAGTTAAAAAGTTACCACAGAGGTGCTGTCTAGTGCCTTAGGATACCTGTTCTCAATCAAAGTTGCTGCCTGGCACCTAATAATTTCATGACCAATATTTCTTTGCTTGATGCCTGTCAGTGTAATAAAATAAAGATGTTTTACTATTTTTGAGTATCAGACTGTGTTCTTTCTGTTTGTGGCTTAGACAAGTACACTTGCCTTTGTTCAATATTTCCTGTGTCATATACATCAACCCAACAATTTATTTTAGACACTACATTATAATGTTATCTCTTTCCCCTTTTCTGGTACAAATGTCTGGGGTTAAACCATAATTATCAAAAATTGTGACTGTAAATATTATCAGGTCAATATTGGCCTGACTTCAGACACACTTATAAAGTTGGATGTTGAGGATGGTAAGAGATTTTGCCTCAAATGGTATTTTTTATTCTATAAATCCATATTAGAAATAAAACAACTCTTAACAAATCTTTATTTTCACTGTTTGAATGTAATTATTGCATCAATTTGCATTGGATTTGTCTGTAATGCAAATTTGTACAAAAGTAAAACATGGGGACGATATTGATCACTAACGGATCAATAATTGGAGAAACATTATATCATGCCTTTTTCGTGATTGTATATCCCTTTTGCCAAAGTGGAAATCATAAAACATACTGCACTTTAGTTAAACCTTTCAATATTTAAAAACATTGAGTTTAAAATAAATAAATAATTAAATTAATCTTATATTGAAAGAAGTATTTAGAACTTCAAATAACCTTTCATTTACTTTTGAAACCTTAATTGTCACACATTTTTCAACACCACTTTCAAACAAAACTAAACCTTAATTGTCACACATTTTTCAACACAACTTTCAAACAAAACTAAACCTTAACTGTCACACATCTTTCAACACAACTTTCAAACAAAACTAAACCTTAATTGTCACACATTTTTCAACACCACTTTCAAACAAAACTAAACCTTAACTGTCACACATTTTTCAACACAACTTTCAAACAAAACTAAACCTTAATTGTCACACATTTTTCAACACCACTTTCAAACAAAACTAAACCTTAACTGTCACACATTTTTCAACACAACTTTCAAACAAAACTAAACCTTAATTGTCACACATTTTTCAACACCACTTTCAAACAAAACTAAACCTTAACTGTCACACATTTTTCAACACAACTTTCAAACAAAACTAAACCTTAATTGTCACACATCTTTCAACACCACTTTCAAACAAACTTTTTCTTCGGAAATCTATCTAGGGCCCGTAACGTCATTCTAAGATTTGGTTGGTCTGGTTATATAGTTTGCTTTTAAAACATCGTTCTGTAAATATTTCATCGTTTCCAACTGTTGTCTTATTTACACTTATCTACTCTATCTATCTTATAATTATTTTCCTGTAGCTGTTCCGAAAAACACTTGTTGAAATTCTGACACGCATTCTTATAGCCTATGTATACATGTATTTTTGACTCAATTATTAACACACTATTTATGTCTGATCTAAGCTCCCCCCTCCATTCTCTCTTTATATACATCTCTCATCCTTCTCTCTATCCTCTATCCCTTTCACTCTTTCTATTGACCGGAACTGTTTTATGTGTTATATTTATTGTATTTCAATTCCCCATGCTGTATTGCTTTGTAATACCTGGGACGTAATAAAGATATGTTCTGTTCTGTTCTGTTCAGTTGGGGATTTACTAGATATATATCATGATGCAATATTGCTTGCTATTCTGTTGTTAGTGTGTATGCTGTAGTTTTCACAAGATCATAGACTTCACTTAGAAGAGATATTGCTATACATATGTAGCCATAATAATGGCTGTTACAACATCATTCTCTTTTGCTCTCTTAGTCTCCTTTTTATAACAGATGTCACTTAGAAGCCTGTAAAAACCTTTATTTTACCAAGTTCTGCTGGATCAAGGCCTCTAACATAACATGATTGTGACATTGATAAAGTTGATTTTCAACTATCCAGTCTAAAGTTCAACATGCTTTTACAATACTAATGTACTATATACTATCAATTAGCTTGTCCATATTGTATATTATATTGCATATTCTATTATGTTTGTGTTTAGTTTGCTGAGGTTAAATTTTATGAAATGAGGGCCACAATAGAAATGAAGCAATTTTAATTTGGCTGATGCAGTTGGACCAATACTAAATGAAAGTGCTGCAAGCACTGTGGTATTTACTGCTTCAGACAAAAAAGTTGCAGTTTGAGACATTGACAACAACCAGGTGGAGATAAGATGCTGTACATAATTTTTTACTTAGATAAGCCATAGGCCTATCTATAAAGCTATGCAACTATATCAATGTATAAATATAGTGACACTGTTCTCCTTGACGCAATTATTTACTGTCTCAAGATGGTTTAGATGAAAAACACAAGTTTATATTGCAGACCTTATGTCAAAAACTTAAATCCTCACACACATTTTCAGATAATTAAACACACTGCCAATAACACTTCTAGATGTTTTTAAAAAGACTTTATTAAATATGTCAGAATCGCAAACCTAAGCCAGACAGTAGACCCATTCTTCATGATTATGCAATAAACAACTGAAAGAACAATTTAATAACTAATATCAGCTACTTTATAACTTCATCCCTTACCTCAACAATCCAAAGTAAAGACTCAACAATTTTGTCTCTTACTTCAACAATCCAAAGTAAAGGCTCAACAATTTTGTCTTACCTCAACAATCCAAAGTAAAGGCTCAACAATTTTGTCTCTTACCTCAACAATCCAAAGTAAAGGCTCAACAATTTTGTCTCTTACCTCAACAATCCAAAGTAAAGGCTCAACAATTTTGTCTCTTACCTCAACAATCCAAAGTAAAGGCTCAACAATTTTGTCTCTTACCTCAACAATTCAAAGTAAAGGCTCAACAATTTTGTCTCTTACCTCAACAATCCAAAGTAAAGGCTCAACAATTTTGTCTTACCTCAACAATCCAAAGTAAAGGCTCAACAATTTTGTCTCTTACTTCAACAATCCAAAGTAAAGGCTCAACAATTTTGTCTTACCTCAACAATCCAAAGTAAAGGCTCAACAATTTTGTCTCTTACCTCAACAATCCAAAGTAAAGGCTCAACAATTTTGTCTCTTACCTCAACAATCCAAAGTAAAGGCTCAACAATTTTGTCTCTTACTTCAACAATCCAAAGTAAAGGCTCAACAATTTTGTCTTACCTCAACAATCCAAAGTAAAGGCTCAACAATTTTGTCTCTTACCTCAACAATCCAAAGTAAAGGCTCAACAATTTTGTCTCTTACCTCAACAATCCAAAGTAAAGGCTCAACAATTTTGTCTCTTACCTCAACAATCCAAAGTAAAGGCTCAACAATTTTGTCTTACCTCAACAAACCAAAGTAAAGGCTCAACAATTTTGTCCCTTACCTAAACAATCCAAAGTAAAGGCTCAACAATTTTGTCTCTTACCTCAACAATCCAAAGTAAAGGCTCAACAACTTCATCCCTTACCTCAACAATCCAAAGTAAAGGCTCAACAATTTTGTCCTTTACCTCAACAGTTGAAAGTAAAAACTCAACAACTTCATCTCTTACCTCAACAATCCAAAGTAAAGGCTCAACAATTTTGTCTCTTACCTCACCAATCCAAATTATGGGCTCAACAATTTTGTCCTTTACCTCAACAGTTGAAAGTAAAAACTCAACAACTTCATCTCTTACCTCAACAATCCAAAGTAAAAATGCAACAACTGCATCCCTTAAATCAACATTCATAAGTAAGAACTCAACAACTTAATCCCTTTCCCAAACAATTCAAAGTGAAAACTTAACAACTTCATCCCTTACCTTAACAATGCAAAGTAAAAACTCAACAGTTTTTTTCCCTTACCCCAGCAAATCAAGAACAAATCTCAACAACTTCATCCTGTACATCAACAGTCAAAAGTAACAACTCAACAACTTCATCCCTTACCTCACCAATCCAAAGTTACCAACAAAGTAAAAACTCAACAATTTAGTCGTCCAACATCCCAGATTATTATGTAAACATAGCTTCATCCATCTGGGTTGTGTTGCAAGGCATAGTGCCGCCTTTATGGATCATTCTCAGAACAGTTTCCTGATGCAAGTTACACAAATTGATTTTTGTAATGAAATTGATTTTTGCAGAATGCTTTCTGTCACTTTTATTAGCTGAGATTTAAATTTGTTTACATTGTTTATAGATATATAACTCTTGTACTGATTGGAGGCATTTCTACCCAGCAAAACTCTTTCTATGTTATTGAGCAAACAATAATTTGGTTTTGTCTTCTTTCTTGGATTGAAATTTCTTTCTTAACAGCTATGGTCATGACAGCTGATTCCACATGACTGTTTTTATGTGCACACACCTGGGGGTTACTAATTGGCAAGTTTCAGCAATTATAAATTCAAAAAGACCATCAGATCATTGTATGGGTAGAACCACAGACAGTGCAGTTGTTAAGACTGAGAACAGTATTCAGAGAGACATTATATACAGCTTGATGTTTTATATCCCACTTGATGAAGCATGTAGTGTGCTCTAGAACAATTCTGCTTACTCTGTGTTTTACTTGTGGTAGCTTTCACACTGCCCTGCAGCAAATGTTGATTAGACAATATTTCCCACTTAATTATGTTTAACAGTTAGGTGCAACAATGAGGAATTGTTATGTTATGCCTTTGTAAGAAATTGTCTGAGGGACAGACCTTGATCTCACTTGAGGCATGTACTGTCAAGTGGAGCAATGTTATCACTCATTTTGCAATAAAACAACATTTTGTAATTAAGGGCTGTTTTGTAATAAAACCAATTTTCTAATAAATCTTGTTTTATCATAAGTTAAGTTTTTTCCAGAATCCTGATAATTTCTGAACAGGTGTACTGGATTGATGGTGAAATATATTCATACACCATTTGCTTTCAGTTAAATATTTATTTGGGACATTTTGTAGACATTTAATTTTCAACCTGTTTCATTGTTACATGTTATACATGGACCAACCCATTTGTAACAAGGCAAGAACTTTTTTGTCGAGTGGGGTCATCCATTTCAAGAACAAAGAGATAAATGGATTCAAAAACCTTTCAAATATGACAGTCTAAGTACATATTTGGTCTTTTGATGCCAGTTTCAAATGAATGAAAATTAATCTTTAGAAATAAATGTAAAGAAATTGATAAAGGTTGAAAAACATCAACTAAACTTCGTTGTCAGGTAAGGTTCAGATTGTATTGCGTGTATGCTTGTAGTAATGTTCCTCGTTGATGAAGAGAATTGTAACTTTTTACTAAGTTTCAGATAACACAGTAATTTACAGTGGACTCAGCAAGTCCTTTTGAAGCAGGCAGTTTTACACTGTGACCAGATGCCTTTACTTAAAACCACAATAATTCTGTGATTATGTTTTTAAGAGAGGGAGAAATACAGCAAAGTGAATATCTTTTTTTAAGCCTTTTATTATTTTTCACCTTGCAGTAAACACAGCATCATCTGTCAGGGTTCTGTGCATTATTTGATAAGCAGTCTTGCTTGATTGAAATTTGCAGAGGCTAGAATGAGAAAAAATCCTAATGAAACCCAGAGTCATTTAATAATGTTCCCTGGTGATAGGCTGGACAGCATGGTTTGATTGGATCAAGCTTCCCCTAAAAGGGTGTCTAGGTTTTCCATGCTTTTAACCTTCTCTTAATTTAAAGTGCATCCAGAATGCATTTGGCTGTCAAATACTTTTTGCAGCAAAATATAATTCCAGCATCGACCTTCCATGTTTGTAATGAAACCGTCTTGTCAAATGGCTTTCACAAACAAACAACAGAGTGCAGCAATTATGTATTTAAGTGCAAATGCTCTTAGTCCCACCAACAAACATTTAAATTTTGTTTTGTTTTCGAATTACATTGCAGCAAAACTATGTTTTAGTTGGTATAACAACATCCAGCAGTTTTGGTGGAGGAAGTCCCCAAACAAATGTCAGAGTAGAACCTCCAAGGCACCATAGGTCAACTAGAAGACCTTTTCACTTTGTTTTTCGTCTCAAATGTGACTCAAGCACATGCCGTGAAAGGCTTAGGAGTCAACCAGCCTTTAATAATTTAAGTGTTAGAGCAACACTGTTCTCTTGTAGCAGACATTTGCTACCTTCACTGTACTGTCATGCCATCACAGTGGGATATGAAGCACACAAAACTGTATGTCAAGTCCCTCTTGTCAGCATTTGTGTTGGCTATGGTGAACCTTTTTGTTACGGACCCTTTCTTGATAAACTAAAAAAGATCTTAACTTCAAACTTGAAATATTTGTTCACTATCCAATGTATTAAAAGGGCAGGCAACCCTTAAGTTATTTTGGCAGAGTTCTGTCCCTTTTTTTATTTTTCATGATATTATCCAGCACTAAGTAAGTGAAGTAATCAACAATCTACAGACAGATCTGGATTTTTGTTTACATATTTTTTTACCCAAAATATTGACATAGTGAACTGATAATCAATAGGCAGAGAAATATTGATGATATCTCAGCATCTTTAGTTGAATCCGTGACAGCCCTAGACTTAGCTGGTGGCAGACAATCGCATGACCAATCTTACTTAATCCTTGTAAGTTTTCATTGATCACTTATGCAAAGAAATTGCTAATGTGCATCATTTTTTTCCAGTTTGAAATTGTATTAGTTTCAGTAATTTTGTGCTTTTCCTTGATGTTAAACTAAGTTAAATTTCCTGTCAGTATCATCATGCTAAGCTGCATTTTTATTCCTTTCAAACATGGTTTTCACAAATATTTGTTATTGTACTTTTTGTTTCTACTTCCCTTTGGTAATTTTTCATTTCAAATTATTGAATGTACTACCCTTATAATTATTTGGAATTTCTTTAAATGTGCTTGTATGTTTGGTATGATGGGGAACCTGTGCTTAAAGGTAAGATAACTTAGATTGTATTGTTCATTCTGTTATTGCCCTTATTGTTGATGCTTACTTTTTTGTGGACAGCTACTTTTTTCATATTCAGTGAAATTCTTCATGCTACTATGGATGGTTGATATTGATGTGTAATTGTGCAGAAAATGTTGATTTAATTCAGCTTATATTGTTATATTGTCCAAAGTTATTAGCCTTGTTGTTTATTTTGGCAAATTTTTTGAAGATCACTGCTTCTTTTTTCTCGCAGATTCACATTTACAGATGAATCATGGTTAATGTGCATTTGTTGCTTTACATTTGAGTGTAAAATACTCTATAATGTAGAGATTTAATTAGAAGTGGTGATGTATATAGGCATCTTTTCCAGTCAATTCTGAATAAAAATGAACAGACCCTTTTACAAACTAAATGAGTGACATGCTGTGATTTGGATATAATCAAAATGGGGAACATAAGTTGCTGTAAGGTTCTCCACATCTAAACATAACTCAGTGTTGAGTCTTGTTACAAATTAAAGCAGGCAGTATATCAGTAGATATTGTCATGTGTTGTATGTGACCGATATTCACCCTGGAACCTCCCATCACTAGTTTAGAAGTGCCGTGTCATTAGTGTCATTAAAGATCTATGTCATTATGGTTAAATATTAAGTGCTGGTAGCACTGGAAGACTTTGAAGAGATCAGAAAACAGGCTAAAAGACTTATTTACCTTGTATCAAGGTTGTTAAGGTTTTTATTCTTTGCGTTTCTCTGTATTGCTTTATCCCATTTTCAAGGCTTTGGTGGTTTGCAACTTAATGTTCTGTTTCATGCATCCTCTTTGCCTGTTCTCTACGTGTTCATATATTCCTTCTGCAGCTTCATCCCATCATTATTAGGCCATCAGGTGGCTGGCCATCTACCAGGGATATCTGTCTCAGCAGCAATTTTGGTGACATCTAAGGTTTTTTTGGCAAAGTGGTTGAACCATCTGAATTGATCTTCATGTCTTCCTCAATGTCCATAGGGCTGCTGTTGTCTCCTCTCCACTTACAGGTCATCATCCTGCGGCAGTTTATCACTCTCCATGTCTGGTCTTGGTAACCATTCTGATGTTCACAAATGCTGTGTAAATATCTATGCTGAAACAAAAAAAGGAATAAAAAACTTAGTTGACATGCTTGCTTGTTGATTATATTGGTATTTTCATTGTGGTAAGCCTAATTAAATAATGGAAAATACATTAATTAAATGCAGAAAGAAGTTTAAAATTCTGAAACACCTAAATTTTACTGTAACACATATTATTAACTTATCAAGTCTTTTCAGTATCACAAAGATAAATATTGTCAGAAATGCTGGCACTTACAAAAATGGCTTGATTTTTCAAATTTGTGTTAGTATTTATAAAAAAACAACTCTGGAATATTGTTCAAAGAATGCTTGACCAAAAAAAATGAATGGGGAAAATATTTTAAGTCACCATGTTAATTAAGTAACTTAAATGGCATGTTTCTATGCTAACCAGTCAAAACTGAAATAGAAACATTTCTAGTAAAAATGTAGTCTTCTCAAATAATTTCAACACATGATTGTTTATCAGTCAACAAAGACATGTTTTTCTGGTACTAAACCTTTTTGAATTAAAAATATACAATCTAATCAACAGGCAAGTGACTGGACCAGGTAGAGCAAGCGATCAAGTGTCGGATCCAGGTACAGGAGGCCCCAGGTTCGATCCCGGGCTGTGACATACCAAAGTCCTTAAAAATGGTAGTGGTATAGCTCCTTTGCTAACACTCAAGCAAATATAAGGGTTGTTCCATGACTGGTTAGACTGGTGTCAGGATAATGTGACTGGGTGTGGTATCATACCAGGTGTTCATTGCATGCTATACATAGTGAAGGCAGCACTATATCTGTGAGTTAATGGCTTGTATCATTTATATCTGTTACATTAAATGACTTATAATTGACTACAGCTAGCATCCCATTATGTTGTGATGGTTTGGGGATCACTTCCTGTCATGAGAAGGTTAATTCAAATTAATTACATCAAATGGAACAATGGTGAGATGTGTATTGCATTTTGTCCTACATTGGGCCTGTCTCAAAGATGAAGGTTACACCAGAGCACAAGATAAAAGCATTATAGCTAAATGTCTTTAGCAACAAATTCAAAAACCTTAAATATCAAGTAGCTATGCACTGGAATGGGATGCCTATATATGGAATGCTCAATGAAATTTGCACATGGGGAAAGCAAGTCTATTTTGAGGAGCCTGAGAAATATGGTCCTCCTTCGGTAAGCTATACACGTTACACATATACTCTTTAAAATACTAGTACCCATTTTAATCATCATGTTACCCATCTAAATCATGGTACCTATCTAAATCATGGTACCCATTTAAATCATCACGGTACCCATTTAAATCTCCATGGTACCCATTTAAATCAACATGGTACCCATTTAAATCATCATGGTACCCATTTAAATCTCCATGGTACCAATTTAAATCAACATGGTGCCAATTTAAATCATCATGGTACCCGTTTAAATCACCATGGTACCCATTTAAATCATAATGGTACCCATTTGAATCACCATGGTGCCCTTTCCAATCATCATGATACCAATTTAAGTCATGGTACCCATTTAAATCTCCATGATACCCATTTAAATCACCATGGTATCCATTTAAATTAACATGGTGCCAATTTAAATCATCATGGTACCAATTTAAGTCATGGTACCCATCTAAATCTCCATGGTACCCATTTAAATCATCATGATACCCATTTAAATCAACATGGTGCCAATTTAAATCTCCATGGTACCCATCTAAATCACCATGGTACCCATTTAAATCATCATGATACCCATTTAAATCAACATGGTGCCAATTTAAATCATCATGGTACCCATTTAAGTCATGGTACCCATTTAAATCTCCATGATACCCGTTTAAATCACCATGGTGCCCTTTCCAATCATCATGGTACCAATTTAAGTCATGGTACCCATTTAAATCTCCATGGTACCCATTTAAATCACCATGATAATCATTAAAATTACCATGGTACCCTTTTCAATCATCATGGTACCCATTTAAATCATGATACCCATTTAAATCACCATGGTACCGATTTAAATCACCATGGTACACATTTAAATCACCATGGTACCTTTTTCAATTATCATGGTACCCATTTATATCATCATTGTAACCATTTAAATCACCATGGTGCCAATTTAAATCATCATGGTACCCATTTAAATCATGGTACCCGCTTAAATCACATGATACCCATTTAAATCACCATGGTACCCATTTAAATCATCATGATACCCATGTAAATCACCATGGTACCCATTTAAATCAACATGGTGCCAATTTAAATCATCATGGTACCCATTTAAATCATCATGTTACCCATTTGAATCAACATGGTACCCATTTAAATCACCATGGTACCCATTTAAATCACCATGATACCCATTTGAATCACCATGGTTCCCATTTAAATCACCATGATACCCATTTAAATCAACATGGTGCCAATTTAAATCATCATGGTACCCATTTAAGTCATTATGGTTCCCATTTAAATCACCATGATACCCATTTAAATCATCATGATACCCATGTAAATCACCATGGTACCCATTTAAATCAACATGGTGCCAATTTAAATCATCATGGTACCCATTTAAATCATCATGTTACCCATTTGAATCAACATGGTACCCATTTAAATCACCATGGTACCCATTTAAATCACCATGATACCCATTTGAATCACCATGGTTCCCATTTAAATCATCATGATTCCCATTTAAATCACCATGATACCCATTTAAATCACCATGATACCCATTTAAATCAACATGGTGCCAATTTAAATCATCATGGTACCCATTTAAGTCATCATGGTTCCCATTTAAATCACCATGATACCCATTTAAATCATCATGATACCCATTTAAATCAACATGGTGCCAATTTAAATCATCATGGTACCCATTTAAGTCATGGTACCCATTTAAATCTCCAGGGTACCCTTTTAAATCACCATGGTACCCATTTAAATCATCATGATACCCATGTAAATCACCATGGTACCCATTTAAATCAACATGGTGCCAATTTAAATCATCATGGTACCCATTTAAATCACCATGGTACCCATTTAAATCATCATGATATCCATGTAAATCACCATGGTACCCACTTAAATCACCATGGTATCCATTTAAATCATCATGATACCCATTTAAATCAACATGGTGCCAATTTAAATCATCATGGTACCAATTTAAGTCATGGTACCCATTTAAATCTCCATGGTACCCATTTAAATCACCATGGTACCCATTTAAATCATCATGATACCCATTTAAATCAACATGGTGCCAATTTAAATCATCATGGTACCCATTTAAATCATCATGGTACCCATTTAAATCACCATGGTACACATTTACCCATTTTTATCACCATTTATCACCATTATACCCATTTAAATCATCATGGTACCCATTTAAATCACCATGGTACCAATTTACCCATTTTTATCACCATGGTACCCATTTAAATCACCATGTTACCAATTTAAATCACCATGGTACCCATTTAAATCATCATGCTGAGACAACTCCAGTGAGTATAACCAATGTGGAGTGAAGAATTCAGCACATTAAGTTCACACCCCATAAAGTGAGAATTCAGCAACTCAAATGTTTTGCTTTAAAGGAACATTTTTTATAAATAGCTTGTGACATAAATTTCTATTGTTAAAATATTGAAAATTCTTGCTGTGTTCAAAGCCCTAATTTCTTTTTTAAATTGAAAATTCTTGCTATGTTTTAAGCCCTAATAAGTTTAAATCCAACTAGTAAACTTTGAATTGTCTTTCCATTAATCCATCTAAAGTGCCTACTTGTTTTTACTATATTCAGTTATTACTGTATTTATTTAGCATATCAAGATTATTTAATTGTTCTCCACAGTTTCAATCTCTTTGAGAAGAATACACCAGGGAGACTTTGTGATTAATTGCATGGATTGCATTTTGGCTGAATTGTCTATAAAATAAAATCCAGCATGTTGGCTGGGAGGAATTCTTCAGGGAGATCAGCCTTTCAGCAGATTTAAGATTTTCTGACAGAGTTAGAAATGTAGTGCATTGTTGCTGCATTTGTTTTAAGTTTTTTTTATTTCATCACAATTTTGACTGTTTATAAGTATTCTTAAAATGATATTGTAATGAACATATTTTTTTAATTAAATGAAATTTACAGCTTCAAAAAGTCATAACTACTTGGTCAAACAACAGCTTTTTTATATATGACTTGCAAATAAAAGCAAACAGTTATTAATGTTACTAATTTAAGATGTGAAGGAGACAGATATTCACAAAGGAAAGAAAGAGGGCATCCATATTTGGGGTCTAGGCTTGCACTGAGCACTGGCCTGTAGCACAAGCCATTACTACATTTGTAATGTTTACCAACAGATTTTGAATTTTCAATGAATATGGAGAGATTTTCATCTCACCAGAGCCTCTGTGTCAGTATAGCCATAACTCTCAGCCAGATTTCACATGCAAACACTATATATATATATATATATATATATATATATATATATATATATATATATATATATATATATATATATATATATATATATATATATATATATATAAGTAAAGTGCTGATTTGAATGAAACTTTATACATGTCTTCCTTGTGATCAAGTTTGATAGTTCCAGGATTGGTTTATGTGAGAAATATAGTCCTGGTTCAACTAAGAAAAATATTCATGCAAAAAAAAAGCATGTAGTTTCTTTTAAGCATGTAATTACTATTAATATGACATTATCATATCAAGAACTTTAATTGTTAATAATGCTGTCCTGTCACATATATTGTTTTTACACATGAAAATGTTCAAAAAGCCAAACATTAACTACCTTTTTGCCAATGTCATTAAATGAATCATGATCATTTAAAACAAACATAGTTAGGACTTGAGCCCATGTCCTTTCCATATGATAACAATTGTTCTTTACTAAAATGTGACACAAGATTGAAGAGTATGTTTGGCCTTTTGACTAAAGTGTAAGTATGAGATAAATAATTATACAAGCAATTTCTTATAAATTATCCAGTAATGGTATAACAATAGGGCTTTACCTTTTAATGTGATGACAAAAAGGATTTAAAAGAAATAGCAATATGGCATAAATAATGACACAAGTTTCCCTGGATCCCCTCATGGAAAAGATGATGATCGAGATATTGTGTTGGGTGTAGAGGTGACAAAGTACTAATGGTGAGGCAATAAGAGAAGTTCTGGAAGCTGTTTAAACATGATCTACATTATTTGTTGAATAGTAAAGAGTTTCTTATCTAGGCACTTTAGCAGGTAGATGTACCAACATTACTTAAAACTAATTTATGTTTATAAAATGCAATCTTAATATCAGAGGTCATGTGCTTTTCAGAACATTAGTAAACAAGTAAGTTCTGCCACTGTGTAGGACATAGGCTTTGACAAAGGAGAATTTACCAACATATTAATATTTTTATGCAGTTTCTTTTTAAATGCATATATAATTATTATTGTGTTTCACCTAAAATCTAAAGAATGTTTAACTTTTTAAAGATGATTTAACTTTTTAAAGATGATCTCCAGTATGGATACATACTTTTTAAGGGGTCGCTTAAGCGGCACATTTCATAAAATTTTAATTTTCAAAGTTCATTATTTTTCATATAAATATTCATGCCATACATCAAAACCAATGTTATAACATATTATATCATAATTTATTAAGATTACTTCACAAAAAAGTGAAATTTGATGAATATTGATAAAACTACCATTTTTTTGTTATGAGCAGTTTAGCCCAGGAAATATGTTTATAGACACAATTTTATTGTAACATAAGTTTGTTCAAACAATTTTCAACGTAGAAGCTCACTTAATTTTCATAGTGAGTGTTTAGAACATGCATAAAAACACACTTTAAAAATCAAGTAAAAACACATGTACTTTCTGTTTCAAAGAGGGACTACTTTTTTGACATTGAAAACTATGGTGATAGATTTATCAAACACGGTTAAGGTAATCAAAATTTTAAGCTCCATACTACCTCCATTAGGGTGTATTTAATAATTCTGCTAAATGTTGTTTTATATAAGCTTTGCTGTGAAGATGAACTTTTGCCCCCACAAAATGACTGAAAAAAAAATTTCTAAGAAAAGAAAACGTATTTCTAGGTAATTTTTCACGTTTATATTTTGCCATTCTGTTCTTATAGAATGTATACATAATTTTGGAAAGTTTTAGAAGAGTCGGACAAAAGACTTCATAGTTATGAGCATTCAAAATTTGGGGCATTTTATCATTTCACCGCTTTCACGACCCGTTAAGATGGCAGTGGTGACTGTAGTGTAACGAAATGTATGGTGTGAACAAAATCTAGCATGACAAGGGCTCATATGCTCTGTCTGTAGGTGGGAGAACACTATTGGAAAAGTCTTCATAGGGTTACATACAGAAGAACTTTTGGCCTCAATAGGTCCTTCTAGACTAATTGCCAGAGCAGACAGAAGGTACTTCCACCATTAATAAAACTGCAACTGCAGAGAATTAGACTCGTGGCAAGAAACATTGCTTCTGAAGTATGTGAACATTGTGTTTTTGCAGTTTTAGATCAAGTAACTTGGTGAATGTTCTGCTGAAGTGAATAGCAACTGGACTGGTGGATTTTCTGTTGGAAATGAAGGGGCTACTAGATTGCTGAATGTTTTCTTATAGGTGAAGAGCCACTGAATTGATGACTTTTTTTCTAAGAAGTCAAATAGCTGCTGGACTGGTGAATGCTCTTTTAAAAGTAAATAGCCACTGGATTGGTGAATGTTCTGTTAGCAGTGAAGAGCTGCTTGAGTGGTGAATGCTGTCTTAGAAGTGAATAGCCACTGGATTGGTGAATGTTCTGTTAGCAGAAAAGAGCTGCAGGATTGGTGGATGCTGTCTTAGCAGTAAAGAGCTGCTGGGTTGGTGAATGCTGTCATAGCAGTAAAGAGCTGCTGGGTTGGTGAATGCTGTCTTAGCAGTAAAGAGCTGCTGGGTTGGTGAATGCTGTCTTAGCAATGAAGAGCTGCTGGATTGGTTAAGGCTTCTTTAGCAATGAAGAGCTGCAGGATTGGTGAATGTTCTGTTAGCAGAAAAGAGCTGCTTGAGTGGTGAATGCTGTCTTAGCAATGAAGAGCTGCAGGAATGGTGAATGCTGTCTTAGCAGTAAAGAGCTGCTGGATTGGTGAATGCTTCTTTAGCAATGAAGAGCTGCAGGATTGATGAATGCTGTCTTATCAGGGAAGAGCTGCAGGACTGATGAATGCTGTCATAGCAATGAAGAGCTGCTGGATTAGTGAATGTTGTTTTAGCAGTGAAGAGCTGCTAGATTGGTGAGTGTTCTGTTAGAAGTGAAGAGCTGCTGGATTGGTGAATGCTCTGTTAGAAGTAAAGAGCTGCTGGATTGGTGATTGCTTTATTAGAAGCAAAAGGCTGCTGGATTGGTGAATGTTCTGTTAGAAGTGAAAATCTACTGGATTGGTGAATGTTCTGTTAGAAGTGAAAATCTACTGGATTGGTGAATGATCTGTTAGAAGTGAAAAGCTACTGGATTGGTAAATGTTCTGTTACACAAATTCATTGATTGCTAGTTACCAAGGACACTCTTTAATTTTATATATATTGAATATTCTTACTCAAACATGCACTCAACTGA
Organism: Sinonovacula constricta; assembly: GCA_007844125.1. NCBI lineage: Eukaryota > Metazoa > Mollusca > Bivalvia > Cardiida > Solecurtidae > Sinonovacula > Sinonovacula constricta. Next base: position 7,710,274 of record CM017556.1, read on the forward strand.
TAAAGTTGATTAATTATAATTATTGCAAGTACCCAAAATATGTTGCACTCTACATTTAAAACCCAAAATGAATACTTTCCTTTCCATAATCAAAATATTCCAATGGTGCAGTGAAATTAACATCTCTTTATAGTTCTTCTGCAAATAGTGCAGATCATAATTAGACAGTACCCAATGGAGATGGCTGATCTGGATCTGTACTATTGGCCTACATATGATCAATTATTGATTAACAGTCTAAGAGTGCAAGTGCCCTGAGTGTCCAGAGTCATTAGATTAGTATACAGACATTATAATGATAGATCAACAATGTTTTGTTTAGGTTTGGACATTTATCTTTATTTGCTTTCTGAGATCAAGAATGATTAAATTGATGAAATTACTTATGAGAGTACAGGATTTGTGATTAATGGAGATGTTCTGATATTGAGGCCATTAATTATTTTAATGAGAACAAGCAATGTGGCTTAGGTGTATTTAATGTTAACATTAATTATAAGAGTGTTGCCAAGTTGCATAAAGTTATAATGAATTTAGGAATAAAATTATTAAATCAAGGTCAATTAAGGAATGCATAATTGTTTTTTGCTCTTCGTCACTTGGTGAATCATGTTGGGCTATGAAAGTATTCTGGACATCACAATGTACTTTATGTACTTTAGATATGACAATGTACTTTAGACATCACATTTTACTTTAGACATCACATTTTACTTTAGACATCACATTATACTTTAGACATCACATTTTACTTTAGACATCACATTATACTTTAGACATCACATTTTACTTTAGACATCACATTATACTTTAGACATCACATTTTACTTTAGACATCACAATGTACTGTTGACATCACAGTGAAAAAACTATTTATCATTCCCTATACTTTGTATTCATATTTTTGTAATCTCTACATTAAGCATATCCATTTTATGTCAAATTTAGATAAAAGAATTTTATCAGCCTACTTTAGTAAAATATTAAATAGCTTGGCTTGCATATATAATCATAATCTTATTACATGTGAAGTATTTTAGCCACAGCTTTTTTGTGGGAGTGAAAACTAGCAGCCAAGCAGTCCTTCAACTTTATTTCCTATTATGTGTTTAAGTGATCTCTAGTCTCATATGATAAGACACATCTCTAGTCTCATATGATAAACACATCCCTAGTCTCATGTGATAGACACATCTCTAGTCTCATATGATAAACACATCCCTAGTCTCATATGATAGACACATCTTAAGTCTCATGTGATAGACACATCTCTAGTCTCATGTGATAGACAGATCCCTAGTCTCATATGATAGACACATCTCTAGTCTGGTATGATAGACACATCTCTAGTCTCATGTGATAGACACATCCCTAGTCTCATATGATAGACACATCCCTAGTCTGATGTGATAGGCACATCTCTAGTTTTATGTAATAAACATATCCGCAGTCTCATGTGATAGACACATCCCTAGTCTCATGTGATAAACACATCTCTAGTCTCACGTGATAGACACATCTCTAGTCGCATGAAAGACACATCCGTAGTCTCATATGATAGACACATCCCTAGTCTCATATGATAGACACATCTCTAGTCTCACGTGATAGACACATCTCTAGTCACGTGAAAGACACATCCGTAGTCTAATGTGATAGACACATCCCTAGTCTCATGATAGACACATCCCTAGTCTCATATGACAGACACATCTCCAGTCTCTTGTGATAGACACATCTCTAGTCTCATGTGATAGACACATCTCTAGTCTCATGTGATAGACAGCTCCCAAGTCTAATGTGATAGACAGATCCCTATTCTCATGTGATAGACAGATCCCTAGTCTCATGTGATCGACAGATCTCAAGTCTCATGTGACAGACACATCTCTAGGCTCATGTGATAGACACATCCCTAGCCTCATGTGATAGACAGATCCCTAGTCTCATGTGATAGACAGATCCCAAGGCTCATGTGACAGACACATCTCTAGTCTCATGTGATAGACACATCCCTAGTCTCATGTGATAGACAGATCACTAGTCTCATGTGACAGACAGATCCCTAGTCTCATATGATAGATACATCTCTAGTCTTATGTGATAGACAGATCCCCAGTCTAATATGATAGACACATCCATAGTCTCATGTGATAGACACATCCCTTGTATCATGTGATGGACATATCTCTAGTCTCATGTAATAGACCGATTACTTCTCTCATGCGATAGACACATCTCTAGTCTCATGTGATAGACAGATCCAGTCTCATGTGATTGACATATCTCTAGTCCTATTATAGACACATCTCTAGTCTCATGTGATAGACACATCCCTAGTCTCATGTAATAAACATATTCACAGTGTCATGTGATAGACACATCTCTAGTCTCATGTAATAAACATATCCGCAGTCTCATATGATAGACACATCTCTAGTCTCATGTAATAAACATATCCACAGTCTCATATGATAGACACATCTCTAGTCTCCTGTTTTGTGTTTGTTCTATCCAGTAATTAGGATAATAAAGGTTGCTGGTGTAAATATAATATCTTTGAAAGTGTATTTTCAGCTATAGAATATATTTAATAATTACATTAACTGTTTATAATTATACATTTGAAAGTCAAACACACTTGAATTAGTGTAGGGGCCTTGGAATATTTGCCTTTTGAATTCATATTTAAAGGTGAACTGTTAACATGTTTAGCACAAATTGATCAGGCTAAGGCACTTAGTGTAGATCCAGATCAGTCAGCTCCATATTGATCAGGCTAAGGCACTTACTGTAGATCCAGATCAGTCAGCTCCAAATTGATCAGGCTATAAAGGCACTTAGTGTAGATCCAGATCAGTCAACTCTATATTGATCAGGCTAAGGCACTTACTGTAGATCCAGATCAGTCAGCTCCATATTGACCAGGCTAAGGCACTTAGTGTAGATCCAGATCAGTCAGCTCTATATTGATCAGGCTAAGGCACTTAGTGTAGATCCAGATCAGTCAGCTCCAAATTGATCAGGATAAGGCACTTAGTGTAGATCCAGATCAGTCAGCTCCATATTGATCAGGCTAAGGCACTTAGTGTAGATCCAGATCAGTCAGCTCCATATTGATCAGGCTAAGGCACTTAGTGTAGATCCAGATCAGTCAGCTCCATATTGATCAGGCTTAGGCACTTGACGTAGATCCAGATCAGTCAGCTCCATACTGATCAGGCTACGGCACTTACTGTAGATCCAGATCAGTCAGCTCCAAATTGATCAGGCTATAAAGGCACTTGGTGTAGATCCAGATGAGTCAGCTCCATATTGATCAGGCTAAGGCACTTAGTGTAGATCCAGATCAGTCAGCTCCATATTGACCAGGCTAAGGCACTTAGTGTACATCCAGATCAGTCAGCTCCATATTGACCAGGCTAAGGCACTTGGTGTAGATCCAGATGAGTCAGCTCCATATTGATCAGGCTAAGGCACTTAGTGTAGATCCAGATCAGTCAGCTCCATATTGATCAGGCTAAGGCACTTAGTGTAGATCCAGATCAGTCAGCTCCAAATTGACCAGGATAAGGTACTTAGTGTAGATCCAGATCAGTCAGCTCCATATTGATCAGGCTAAGGCACTTAGTGTAGATCCAGATCAGTCAGCTCCATATTGACCAGGCTAAGGCACTTAGTGTAGATCCAGATCAGTCAGCTCCATATTGATCAGGCTAAGACACTTAGTGTAGATCCAGATCAGTCAGCTCCATATTGATCAGGCTAAGGCACTTAGTGTAGATCCAGATCAGTCAGCTCCATATTGACCAGGCTAAGGCACTTAGTGTAGATCCAGATGAGTCAGCTTCTTATTGATCAGGCTAAGGCACTTAGTGTAGATCCAGATCAGTCAGCTCCATATTGACCAGGCTAAGGCACTTAGTGTAGATCCAGATGAGTCAGCTCCATATTGATCAGGCTAAGGCACTTAGTGTAGATCCAGATCAGTCAGCTCCATATTGATCAGGCTAAGACACTTAGTGTAGATCCATGTTGTCAGGTCTCATCTCCTAGCACTGGTCTGGCTAGCACTATTATTGCTGGCAGTGCCTCAGTTACCATACAGCAGACAGTATGGTTTAAACAAGTCAGGTCTCATCTCCTAGCACTGGTCTGGCTAACACTATTATTGCTGGCAGTGCCTCAGTTATCATACAGCAGACAGTATGGTTTAAACAAGTCAGGTCTCATCTCCTAGTAATGGTCTGTCTAGCACTATTATTGCTGGCAGTGCCTCAGTTATCATACAGCAGACAGTATGGTTTAAACAAGTCAGGTCTCATCTCCTAGTAATGGTCTGTCTAGCACTATTATTGCTGGCAGTGCCTCAGTTATCATACAGCAGACAGTATGGTGTATAACAAGTCAGGTCTCATCTCCTAGCACTGGTCTGGCTAGCACTATTATTGCTGGCAGTGCCTCAGTTATCATACAGCAGACAGTATGGTTTAAACAAGTCAGGTCTCATCTCCTAGTAATGGTCTGTCTAGCACTATTATTGCTGGCAGTGTCTCAGTTATCATACAGCAGACAGTATGGTGTATAACTAGTTATGTTTCATCTCCTAGCACTGGTCTGGCTAGCACTATTATTGCTGGCAGTGTCTCAGTTATCATACAGCAGACAGTATGGTTTAAACAAGTCAGGTCTCATCTCCTAGCAATGGTCTGGCTAGCACTATTATTGCTGGCAGTGCCTCAGTTATCATACAGCAGACAGTATGGTTTAAACAAGTCAGGTCTCATCTCCTAGTAATGGTCTGTCTAGCACTATTATTGCTGGCAGTGCCTCAGTTATCATACAGCAGACAGTATGGTTTAAACAAGTCAGGTCTCATCTAGTAATGGTCTGTCTAGCACTATTATTGCTGGCAGTGCCTCAGTTATCATACAGCAGACAGTATGGTGTATAACAAGTCAGGTCTCATCTCCTAGCACTGGTCTGGCTAGCACTATTATTGCTGGCAGTGCCTCAGTTATCATACAGCAGACAGTATGGTTTAAACAAGTCAGGTCTCATCTCCTAGTAATGGTCTGTCTAGCACTATTATTGCTGGCAGTGCCTCAGTTATCATACAGCAGACAGTATGGTGTATAACAAGTCAGGTCTCATCTCCTAGCACTGGTCTGGCTAGCACTATTATTGCTGGCAGTGCCTCAGTTACCATACAGCAGACAGTATGGTTTAAACAAGTCAGGTCTCATCTCCTAGTAATGGTCTGGCTAGCACTATTATTGCTGGCAGTGCCTCAGTTATCATACAGCAGACAGTATGGTTTAAACAAGTCAGGTCTCATCTCCTAGTAATGGTCTGGCTAGCACTATTATTGCTGGCAGTGCCTCAGTTATCATACAGCAGACAGTATGGTTTAAACAAGTCAGGTCTCATCTCCTAGTAATGGTCTGGCTAGCACTATTATTGCTGGCAGTGCCTCAGTTATCATACAGCAGACAGTATGGTTTAAACAAGTCAGGTCTCATCTCCTAGTAATGGTCTGTCTAGCACTATTATTGCTGGCAGTGTCTCAGTTATCATACAGCAGACAGTATGGTGTATAACTAGTTATGTTTCATCTCCTAGCACTGGTATGGCTAGCACTATTATTGCTGGCAGTGTCTCAGTTATCATACAGCAGACAGTATGGTTTAAACAAGTCAGGTCTCATCTCCTAGCAATGGTCTGGCTAGCACTATTATTGCTGGCAGTGCCTCAGTTATCATACAGCAGACAGTATGGTTTAAACAAGTCAGGTCTCATCTCCTAGCACTGGTCTGGCTAGCACTATTATTGCTGGCAGTGCCTCAGTTATCATACAGCAGACAGTATGGTTTAAACAAGTCAGGTCTCATCTCCTAGCACTGGTCTGGCTAGCACTATTATTGCTGGCAGTGCCTCAGTTATCATACAGCAGACAGTATGGTTTAAACAAGTCAGGTCTCATCTCCTAGCACTGGTCTGGCTAGCACTATTATTGCTGGCAGTGTCTCAGTTATCATACAGCAGACAGTATGGTTTAAACAAGTCAGGTCTCATCTCCTAGTAATGGTCTGTCTAGCACTATTATTGCTGGCAGTGCCTCAGTTATCATACAGCAGACAGTATGGTGTATAACAAGTCAGGTCTCATCTCCTAGCACTGGTCTGGCTAGCACTATTATTGCTGGCAGTGCCTCAGTTATCATACAGCAGACAGTATGGTTTAAACAAGTCAGGTCTCATCTCCTAGTAATGGTCTGTCTAGCACTATTATTGCTGGCAGTGTCTCAGTTATCATACAGCAGACAGTATGGTGTATAACTAGTTATGTTTCATCTCCTAGCACTGGTCTGGCTAGCACTATTATTGCTGGCAGTGTCTCAGTTATCATACAGCAGACAGTATGGTTTAAACAAGTCAGGTCTCATCTCCTAGCAATGGTCTGGCTAGCACTATTATTGCTGGCAGTGCCTCAGTTATCATACAGCAGACAGTATGGTTTAAACAAGTCAGGTCTCATCTCCTAGTAATGGTCTGTCTAGCACTATTATTGCTGGCAGTGCCTCAGTTATCATACAGCAGACAGTATGGTTTAAACAAGTCAGGTCTCATCTCCTAGTAATGGTCTGTCTAGCACTATTATTGCTGGCAGTGCCTCAGTTATCATACAGCAGACAGTATGGTGTATAACAAGTCAGGTCTCATCTCCTAGCACTGGTCTGGCTAGCACTATTATTGCTGGCAGTGCCTCAGTTATCATACAGCAGACAGTATGGTTTAAACAAGTCAGGTCTCATCTCCTAGTAATGGTCTGTCTAGCACTATTATTGCTGGCAGTGCCTCAGTTATCATACAGCAGACAGTATGGTGTATAACAAGTCAGGTCTCATCTCCTAGCACTGGTCTGGCTAGCACTATTATTGCTGGCAGTGCCTCAGTTACCATACAGCAGACAGTATGGTTTAAACAAGTCAGGTCTCATCTCCTAGTAATGGTCTGGCTAGCACTATTATTGCTGGCAGTGCCTCAGTTATCATACAGCAGACAGTATGGTTTAAACAAGTCAGGTCTCATCTCCTAGTAATGGTCTGGCTAGCACTATTATTGCTGGCAGTGCCTCAGTTATCATACAGCAGACAGTATGGTTTAAACAAGTCAGGTCTCATCTCCTAGTAATGGTCTGGCTAGCACTATTATTGCTGGCAGTGCCTCAGTTATCATACAGCAGACAGTATGGTTTAAACAAGTCAGGTCTCATCTCCTAGTAATGGTCTGTCTAGCACTATTATTGCTGGCAGTTTCTCAGTTATCATACAGCAAACAGTATGGTGTATAACTAGTTATGTTTCATCTCCTAGCACTGGTCTGGCTAGCACTATTATTGCTGGCAGTGTCTCAGTTATCATACAGCAGACAGTATGGTTTAAACAAGTCAGGTCTCATCTCCTAGCAATGGTCTGGCTAGCACTATTATTGCTGGCAGTGCCTCAGTTATCATACAGCAGACAGTATGGTTTAAACAAGTCAGGTCTCATCTCCTAGCACTGGTCTGGCTAGCACTATTATTGCTGGCAGTGCCTCAGTTATCATACAGCAGACAGTATGGTTTAAACAAGTCAGGTCTCATCTCCTAGCACTGGTCTGGCTAGCACTATTATTGCTGGCAGTGCCTCAGTTATCATACAGCAGACAGTATGGTTTAAACAAGTCAGGTCTCATCTCCTAGCACTGGTCTGGCTAGCACTATTATTGCTGGCAGTGTCTCAGTTATCATACAGCAGACAGTATGGTTTAAACAAGTCAGGTCTCATCTCCTAGTAATGGTCTGGCTAGCACTATTATTGCTGGCAGTGCCTCAGTTATCATACAGCAGACAGTATGGTTTAAACAAGTCAGGTCTCATCTCCTAGTAATGGTCTGTCTAGCACTATTATTGCTGGCAGTGCCTCAGTTATCATACAGCAGACAGTATGGTTTAAACAAGTCAGGTCTCATCTCCTAGTAATGGTCTGTCTAGCACTATTATTGCTGGCAGTGCCTCAGTTATCATACAGCAGACAGTATGGTTTAAACAAGTCAGGTCTCATCTCCTAGTAATGGTCTGTCTAGCACTATTATTGCTGGCAGTGCCTCAGTTATCATACAGCAGACAGTATGGTGTATAACTAGTTATGTTTCATCTCCTAGCACTGGTCTGGCTAGCACTATTATTGCTGGCAGTGCCACAGTTGCCACTGCTTAGCTGTGTTTGTAGAAGTAAAGTGGTGCATCAGTTACTGGTGGAATAGCAATACAGAACAGATACAACTACTGGTGCTTTATATATAGTGGTGTACTTCTGGGTATAGCAGAGTTGAACAGAACAACACTTTAACCATCATGTTGCCATGCTAAGTTCTAATGAACAGTATGTTATGTAGTTTGGTAATTCTCAGTCGTCACTTTGCAGGGGAAACTTAGGCTTTGATAGTTGTGGTGGTGGTGGAGTAAAAAGTTATAGTGCTGTTGTTGTTGATGAGCTGAAGAATTCTTGTGGTGGTGTATTGGATGTTATAGTAAAGATTGGATTAGTATACTGATTGTATTAAATCAAGAAATTATTGGATTGATATTCTTGCTCCTAAAGGTAAGCAATTTGAAAATAATATTAGTCAATACCAGAAAAAAAAATCAAGAACATTTTATTAGTGTATTTAGATTCAATTTAAAAAAATATTGGAATGGTGTTCTTTCTTTTGGATGTTAATGATTATAAAATTAATTTAATGTAAATGAATAGACACGCTTGAATATCAAGACTTGACAAATAAACAACAACAAATTTTAGGAATAGTTTACACTTCTGCTGTATGGATAACTTAACATGACTGATGGTGTTTTGCTACTGGTTATTGAGTTAGTCTCAGATTGTTATAGTGGGTGGCTCTGGTTCTATTAATGACATATACACCATTAATATGTTGTTCTATGTGACAGTGACATAACTAGTCCAAGTTAGAGATGAGTCAGTCTCAATAGTGTCACAGGTTTGGTTGTTAGTATAAATGTCCATGACACTTTGCTTCCAAGGTGTGATCATTGTTGTTCAAAACCTATTATTGGAAACAAGGTTTGGTGTAAGAAATTGCTCATTTATAGTCTATAGTTCCCCCTAGTGCAGCTAGTGCTGTATATTATTTTACCTACTAGATCATTTAGGGTTGTTAAATAGACTCTAAATTTTGATTAAGCCTCCATGGGTCGAGTAACCTCCATGGTTCGGTCATATTCAAAAATCAAAAGGGAGCAATTGGAAATTACCAGAATTTAAATCCTTTTACAAATAATGAAGAATAAACTAAATAATATATATGTAGCTTACTGATGTATTTTACTAAATTGTAAATTTACTGCTGGACAATTAGGTAGAGATATGCATAGCATGACATTAGTTTGTAGTGTTCATCATTTTGAGAAATTAAAAGTGAATGCCAGTCACTGGATAATGCAGATGATATTGTTACTGCACGATCAGTGTTTTAGGATATAACAATAGTAATTTGAAATAAATAAAGACTGGGCAGTTAAAATATATTGTTTATCAAATGTCATTATTTAAATTTTAAGTCAATCTTTTAGATATAATCCATACAAACTTATATGCAGTAAAAACAAATTTGAAATGATTAATTATCTTAAATTAGGGTAATTGGATCAAATATAAATGATAAAAGGTATAAATAACAGAATATATAATTATTTGGTGGAATATATTAAATGCGAAACATTTTCTGTCAGCAGGAAATATATGTGCTGTGTGTATGTGTGTTTTTGTTTATTGTTTATATTTGATTTTTTTAGTGGTGAGTGGGGATTATGGTATGATGACATTCTGTTATTATACCCCCACCACAAAATGTTGGGGGGGGGGGGCTATAATGGATTCGCTTTGTCCGTATGTCCGTCTCCATTATCGTGTCCGCTCTATAAATCCTATACCAATTGAAGGATTTTCTTCAAACTTGGCTGAAATGTTCACCTCAACAAGGGGATGTGCAGGTCCCATGTTGCCCATGTGTCAGCTCAAGGTCAAGGTCACAATTGAAGGTCAAATATCAAACAATAAAATATTAGACATTATGTCGTGTCCGCTCTGTAAGTCCTACACTAATTGAAAGATTTTCTTTAATCTTGGCTCAAATGTTCACCTCAACAAGGAGATGTGCAGAACCCATGTTACTCTTTTGCCGGCTTAAGGTCAAGGGCACACTTGAAGGTCAAAAATTGACTTAGAAAATATTCTTAAATTTTAACATGTATTTGAATATTTCTGAAACTAAAAAAAGTATTTGCTTGAAACTTAAAATATATATGAAGTGTCACAATTAGGATATGTAGGTCAAGTTTCATAACTCTGTATTGCATGTTGACAAAGTTATGCCCCTTTTAAGTCTTCAAGTTTACATACAATCAAGTATTAGACAATATATAGTGTCCGCTCTATAAATCCCATACTAATGGAAGAATTTTCTTCAAACTTTACTCAAATGTTCAACTCAACAAGGTTATGTGCAGAAACCATGTTACCTTTGTGCCGGCTTAAGGTCAAGGTCACACTTGAAGGTCAAAATTGACGTAGAAAATGTTCTTAAATTTTAACATGTACTTGAATATTTCTGAAATTAGCACAGGTATTTGCTTGAAACTTAAAAGATATATGACGTATCACAAGTGAGATATGCAGGTCTAGTTTCATAACTCTGTATTGCATTTTGACAAAGTTATGCCCCTTTTTAAGTCTTTTAATTTACTTACAATCAATACTAGACAATATGTCAGGTCCGCTCTATAAATTCTATACTAATGGAAGGATTTTCTTCAAACTTGACTCAAATGTTCACCCCAACTGGGCAATGTGCAGAACTCATCTTACCCTTGTACCAGCTTTGTCAAGGACATTGGTGGGGGTATGAATCGCATTCAGTGATAGTTCTAGTTATTATAAACGAAAATGTTATGGATCAGAAAAGCCTGTCTAGACAAATGTCTATTTTGATCATATCATAAATAAGTAAGTTTTTAACTAGGTTGAATATTTTCTAGAAAACTATGTGATGACCAACTTGGTAGACAGAATTTGTTAGAGAGTGGTGAGATGTAAGACATTTAAAAGTCAGCAATGAAAAGTGGTATTACTGCAAACACAAATATATAGGATATAAGTGGCTGCCCTTTTCTGGACCAGACCCAAGCTTAATCATATTATTTACAACATTTTTCATTTAAGGTATGATGAATTAGATGCTAGCTTTGAATTTACCTTGCCACAAGTGCACTTTATTGTGGCCAATTTGTTACCTGTAAATGTTTGTATTTGTTAGTAAAAGGCTAAAAATGTTTGATTGTTTACCAATTTACCAGGATAAGAATAATAAGCTTAGCAAATACTGCTATATGGTGTCCTGATTGGCAGTTGAACCAACAGTTAACCATTCCTGGCAGTCTCCCAGGCTCCCTTAACAAGACAACATTTAGTATGGTGGATATTTACGTGATGTAAATATTGCTCTTATTAATTGCTTGTATTAACTCTTAGCCTGCTAAGCACAAATCAGGCTTAGGCAAATAATGCTGACTCAAATCAAGTAGCTCCCAGTTATACTTTAAATTTTAAAATAAGTTGTTTTTTAGATTTTTAATTAGATGTAATTATCCAGTTTGATCAGTTTGCTTCCATCTGATATCTAGAGAACACAATCCTCGACCATGATTAGGGCATTGGTCATGATGATTAGATGACCCCAATTCATTTTGGGGTCAGTGGTGCAAAGGTCAAGGTTAGGATGACCTTGAACATGATTTTATTAGAGACATTTATCATGATAAGTAGATGACCCTTTTTGTTTTTAGGGTCCAAAGCCCATAGGTCAAGGTCACAGCAACCATAAACCTGATTTTTGTTTCGGATATTAGGTCATACGCTTAACCTAGGCAGTATAGGGGCCACATACATAATATTTTTTTGCTTTTCTTGGTGTCTTGTCAAAACATATTGTGGATCTTTCTTGAAAAGTTTTTTTTATATTTTCTTTTATAGGCTTCTTTCCACAGAATTTCTTAATAATCTGCCGTGGTAAATTAAGTCATAAGTCAGTAGGAACTGATTTAACAAGTCACCTGATCGACAACTAGTCACATGATCAGCAAGTGGAAAAAAAACTGGAGCTGAAAAACTACACAAAAATGTCCATTCTATTAAAAGAAGCAAGAGTGGTTAATATAAACACTTCTAATAATACTTTTTGAAAAGCAATTTTATTTTGAACAAAATAGACAAAAAAGCCATTTTCTAGGAATAAACATTACAAAATAGTGGACTGCTATCAGACTGGTTTAATCTCAGCAAATTTGTTTTGTTTATTTTCTCAATCCTCCAAAAATGTCTCTTAAGACTTTTCTCTGTGAAATTATTAACATTTCAGTAACAACTGCCATTGTTAATAATTAAATAGGCAGACAGGATATTTCATGGACATATTTATGTCTGTCAGATTACCTTGCATTTTTTTTAGCCAAAATATAAGAATTTGTACTTGCTAATAATAAGTGAAGCAAGAAGCCTTGTGGTGGAGACACAGACTTGTAACACTTCTGACAGCTAAGGACTCTCACCAAGTGGGTTTGAGTCTAATTCTGGTGAAGGACTCAATGTATGATGGACTTTCAGCGGAACTGTGGACCTTGGTGCACTGATGGTTCTACCCAGACATTTATATAGTTGTTTTTTTTCTTTTTCAAAATTGCAGGATATCACTGAAATGACTGTAATAAACTGCATTTTTTTTTAAATAACAGATAGTACTCTAAGACTGATATAGGGTAGCATGATGGACCTTTACATTTTGAAAATATTGCTGTTCTTGATGGTGAAAGTAGTTGTTCCATCTTGTCCAGTCTGAAAAATATGACAACCTTCTGTTAGAATAATAATAGTGTCACTTGGCTGTATCTTAAAACCAAACACTCCCTCCAGTAATATTGACAATGCAGCTGTTGCACACAACATGCCATCACGTGGCAATTTAAAGCAAATGACAGGTGTTGTTTTGTAAGGATAAAAATTGTAATGGCATGTTTTGGATGCATCTTTGTATGAGGAATGTTTCTGTTTATATTTTGCCAAAATATTTTCTTCTTATTTTCTTGTTGTTTTCTCATTTATTGCATCATTGGTAGAGGGAAGCCCAAACAAATACAAGGCTTAATGGACCACCATTTGTAACCAGGCAGGTTTCTTAGTTGAAAGGGTCCACACTACTCATGCTGGTGCAGTTTTTGTTTGTTACGATTACCACTGCAACCTTGACATGTGCATCACAATAATTGAGCTCATGCATATGTATATTACAATCAGTTTCAATATAAAATGACTCCAAAAAATTTAAGCATTATAAAATCATTTTTTTTTTTAAAAATTGAAACGTTCCTTAAACTTTGTACTTGAAATAAATATTACTGAGTATAATGGTATGAACATTATAAAAATGTGTTAATATTATTAAAATCTTATTTGCTAGAGCCTTTATGTCCTTTTTCTGGCAGTGGCAGTGGTAACTGTGTTGACTATCTCAGATATTAAGGTAAGAAAGATTCTGCAAACCATGGGTTATCTTACTTAAAGTAAAGGACTGAAAGGCCATTGGTCAATTATTTCACATTTTCTGAATTGATGTCCAGGTAAAATAGTCATTTTAGGTCCAGCATCACATTTTGGGTCCAGCATCACAATTTAGGTCCAGCATCACATTTTGGGTCCAGCATCACATTTTAGGTCCAGCATCACAATTTAGGTCCAGCATCACAATTTAGGTCCAGCATCACATTTTGGGTCCAGCATCACATTTTAGGTCCAGCATCACAATTTAGGTCCAGCATCACATTTTAGGTCCAGCATCACATTTTGGGTCCAGCATCACATTTTGGGTCCAGCATCACAATTTAGGTCCAGCATCACAATTTAGGTCCAGCATCACATTTTAGGTCCAGCATCACAATTTAAGTCCAGCATCACGTTTTGGGTCCAGCATCACAATTTAGGTCCAGCATCACAATTTAGGTCCAGCATCACATTTTAGGTCCAGCATCACATTTTAGGTCCAGCATCACATTTTGGGTCCAGCATCACAATTTGGGTCCAGCATCACAATTTAGGTCCAGCATCACAATTTAGGTCCAGCATCACAATTTAGGTCCAGCATCACAATTTAGGTCCAGCATCACAATTTAGGTCCAGCATCACAATTTAGGTCCAGCATCACAATTTAGGTCCAGCATCACAATTTAGGTCCAGCATCACAATTTGGGTCCAGCATCACGTTTTGGGTCCAGCATCACAATTTAGGTCCAGCATCACAATTTAGGCCCAGCATCACATTTTAGGTCCAGCATCACGTTTTGGGTCCAGCATCACAATTTAGGTCCAGCATCACAATTTAGGTCCAGCATCACATTTTGGGTCCGCATCACGTTTTGGGTCCAGCATCACAATTTAGGTCCAGCATCACATTTTGGGTCCAGCATCACGTTTTGGGTCCAGCATCACAATTTAGGTCCAGCATCACATTTAGGTCCAGCATCACATTTAGGTCCAGCATCACAATTTAGGTGAGGCATCACATTTTAGGTCCAGCATCACATTTTGATTATTACCAGAAATGTTATCAGGATTTGTTAAAATTTGCAAAAGGTTTATAAGAAAAGGAATTTGTTCATAATTTGCTTATAATTTTATGACATACAGCTTCTGTGTCTACATGGAATGCTTTTTTGGTTTTTTAACTAATAAAAGTGTGATTATATTCACTAGCTGATCCAGAGGGGGTGCGCACCCGGCATGTGACCCCCTAAAATTCCTGAACTGTACATTTATTTACACCATAGAATAGCACGTTTAAACGTGTCAATACTCATTTTTCTTATTTATACAAATATTGTTACCAATGAAATACAAGATCTAATAGTAAAACACGAATTGATCTAGTTTCATAAATATCTCAACTCCACATTGTGGGTTCAGTTCAGGTAGGTGTTCACTCTGTTACTAATTATCTCTGTATTTTAACATTCCACTGCGTCTTTTCTTAATTTTGCAATTTAAACTTGCTGCTATTTTTTACTTTTTCTGATTGGTTAACAATAATGGCAGCACCTGCTAAATGTGCTAAACTGGACATTGGTCAAATCATTGACAGTTATGCAATGAATTATCCTTGGCAAATGTTTCTCATGGAACTGTTGTCAGAATTAAAATATGACTTCTCTTTGTTATGCAGTTCTGAAACCATAATTACTTATGTTTGCCTGTTATTGTTAATATACAGTATCAAAATATTGAACATTCAAAATATCTCCCAAATATAGCAAAACTACTATGGAAAGTATGAAAATAAATGATTTTAGCAAGAAATCTCTGGTTGACAAATCATGATAAAAAATTCACACAGACCCTAACTAGAAATCCTGGATCTGCCACTGATATTGAATGCCCATCCAAACAGTAACATAACATGCTCAAACAACAGATGGCAATAGAATTTTATGAATAGTATAATAATATTTCAGTAATTAGACTGCATGTATAAGTCAGCATGTTTTTTCTTAATGGATCAAATTTATTTCCACTCTCTGGGTGTTTAGGCATAGAGCGTGAATTATAAATTTTCACAAAAATCAAAAGAGATTCTGACGAAAAGTTATAAAAATAAAAAGACAATGTTACATATTTTGAACTTAGAAATTGTGATTCATAACTAATCCTCCTTACCTGTATGCCATTACACCTTCAACAAAATTAATGTAATAAAGTACTATACACCTCTTCAGCAGAGCTTTATATTATTTGACCTTGAAATGGCACTCATGTGTGCATACAGGGTAGGCAATAAACGTGAGCTGTCTAAGCTCAGATAGTTAAGTCTTTGATACCTACTAAACAGATTTATGCACATGGTTAGAATCCTCCTGGTTTACTTCTTTACTGTTGTTTACCAAATCAAGAATATTTTGCAAATTATATTTTTCAGTAATGTGTTTACCTGGAAATAGCAAGTCTATTGGACATCACAACAAACAATGCTGATGAGGCTGAACTAAAAATTGATTGATTTGCATTTGAGTAGATATGAGAAATAAAAATATATTTAAATTTAACAATGTCTGAATGCTTAAAATACGTAAACAATAACATCCAACTATTTGGGGAAAAGACCCAGCAGAATAATAACTCCCCCCACCCCCAAAACAACAGGATTTGTATCATTGACATTTTAATTCATAGTCATTCAAAGTATCCATAAACAACACTTTTCTTTGTAATCAACTGTCAGAGAACAATTTTAAATCCATATATTTTATGCTTTTTCTCAGATCTCAAAATCTCTAAGATTTGTTAGATAAGACTGTTGAAAACGAACTATTGCCAGTTCAATGCTGCCATGCTGTTTACCTGTAGATTATGTCAGTCATCGTTTATTTGTATACTCCGCACCCGTTGTAAATATGATAAAGTAAACATTAAGGAATTTGAAGCATTTCATTTATGAAAAGGTTTATCATTGAATCAACTGTATTGAAAATATAACATGGTCATATTTTATTCTCATATACACTCTCCACTGATTGGTTTTTACGACAGCAGCTGTTCCACAAAAGCTATTTTGGAAGCCATCTGTAGGTATATCCATATAGTTAATGTGGTATGGCTCATTTTTCATCAGTCTGAATTTCATCAAGAACAGATTTTATCTTCTCACATGGCAGAAGGATATCTCTGAATACAGCCATATGTTGTAGTTTGTGTTTTTTAGAGATATTATAGAATGCTTTTCCTCTGTTTCAGTCTAAATGTTTTGTCATGAGTTTTTGTGAGACTATGGAATTAAAACAAATGTTATTCAAGGTTTATGTTAACAAAGCTAAAAACAACAACAACAGATGCACAGATTTAGATTATCTGCAGTGATCACCTAGCAGATATCATGCTTTATTTTTTGTTAATAACTAATTTCCAATTATTAGAATTTAGCTTTATGAGTTTATGGAAACGGAACATGTCATCTTTAAGTAGCAAATATTACAGACCATGATCAGCCAGCTACAAGTTCATACTTTTAAGATTTACTGTTTATTCTTTTTAACTTTTCTTTTTTTTCCATTTCAGGTCTGATTCCAGTTGGAGATGCTTAATTCAATCTTTACAAGTGACATTCTAAAGTGACAAAACAAAATGAAGGATTTATGTTTCGTGAGTCATATTAAACTGGAAATGTTAAAAGGAATATATTACTGTTGATGGTAAGTTGACAGACTTGTTTTATATTAATATTTATGTATGAATTTATATAAATTCAGATTTAACAGAAATGTAAACAGGGATTGTATTTTTAAGGAATCTTAGTTTTTTTTCTGTCCCTAACTAAGAAGTTTCCTGAAATCTTGACGTACAATCTTATACATAAGAAACGTTTTTGAATTTCATTCAGAATGTTATTTTTTACAATGTAGGGAACGTTCTTTGTAAGAAAAAAATAATGGATATGGCCGAATGCCATGTAGATATGTTTTTCTTTAACTGGTTTCATTTTTTATTGATTATCTTTTTACCAAGCTTCAGATTTTGAATTTAGCTTGCTACATTTATAAATAAGAACTACAGCATCTTCGTTATTTTCTTACAACAACATATGAAGGTAACAAGAAATATGGTTAAAGACTACTCAGTAACAAACAGTGGGGAACCTGATCAGAATGCTCCAAGTCAGGAGCTGACTGGTCTGGATCCACTCTATTTGTCTAGATCTGGAAGTACTCTATTTGTCTAGATCTGGAAGTACTCTATTTGTCTAGATCTGGAAGTACTCTATTTGTCGAGATCTGGAAGTACTCTATTTGTCTAGATCTGGAAGT
Source organism: Sinonovacula constricta (assembly GCA_007844125.1). Classification (NCBI taxonomy): domain Eukaryota; kingdom Metazoa; phylum Mollusca; class Bivalvia; order Cardiida; family Solecurtidae; genus Sinonovacula; species Sinonovacula constricta. Next base: position 7,728,234 of record CM017556.1, read on the forward strand.
ACTCTATTTGTCTAGATCTGGAAGTACTCTATTTGTCTAGATCTGGAAGTACTCTATTTGTCTAGATCTGGAAGTACTCTATTTGTCTAGATCTGGGTATGCTCTATTTGTGGAAATCTGGATTTACTCTGTTTGTCTAAACCTTATGATTTGTTTTTAGTTGGCTAAGAATTAAGTAGCAGAAATATATGATGGCATAGAGATATAATGCAGATTAACCCCTTTATGCATACATTCACCATTTACATTTTTTTTTACTGAAAGGAGGGTGCTGATGGTGTAGTGGTAGAGTCGCCGATTTGTAACTCCTCTGACTGCTAAGCCTTTCACCGCATGGGTTCAAGACCTGTTTGGGGCGAAGGACTTAATGTGAGAAGGTCTTCCAGCTGACTTGCGGTGCACTCGTGGTTCTACCACAACATGTATCTGGGGTCTTCCTTCACAAACAGCTTGACGTAGCTATAATGATCATAAATGATCGCTGCAATGTATTTCAAAAACAAACAAACAAAACTTACTGAAAGGGACACCTGTACATTACATGTAAAATAAAAAGAAGGCCCCTGTAATAAGTATTTAGTTTATAACATTTGTACTAGATAATCATTTCAAAGTTTGCAAATGTTTGCAGATTGTAACTTCTTTTTAATAACGATCTTCTTCCTTGCTGATAACCACTTATATTGGCATAACAATCAAATGTGAACCAGAAAGATTCTCCTGTTGTTTTCTGCTGGGTGCACCAGTTGAGTTTTGGCCAAGTGTACAAAAAGGTTTGTAAGCTATTGCATTTCTAGGATGGGTAGAAGTTGCCAGGTTGTCTGTAAGTTCCCATCCCATGCCGTCAGTCATGAAACCCTTATCACACTACAGTTATTAATAAGAAGTACAAAATCTTACGTTTTTTTGTTTGCAATTTCAACATGAGATAATAAAATATATTCATAGAGACTCAATCTCATTAAAATCATATCCTAATTTCCTTCATCTACTGTCCGTGATTAGGATCTGACTACATCGCATAAGAGGTCGTGTCAAAATGACCTTTGTGTAATTGAATATGCATAGACAAGTGCCCGTATTTCGACCAATGCAATCGCTCCTTTCAAAACTACTATAGAATCCTTCCCGATACAGCAGTCAACACATACCACTTTTTAAACCGCTGAATCAGCCATCCTTTCTATTGGCATGCATTAATTTTTACACATTTTGTTCAATCAACAATTTATCTATCGGTATCTACCATAACATTTCATAATTCCATTTTTAAGTAGAATACGAAAGGATTTTCAACGCAACCCACTGCGAAAACGCTTTCGTTATCCGCCATGACGATTGCAGCGAGCGAGTTGTGAATGTATTTACCAGTGTAACTAAAATAAGGATTTCTAGTTCAAAACTTCTTTTTGTTGGATGGTTTATACATATTTGTAGAGGTTATATATGTCTCTTTTGAAATATGTAAAGTTAAGTTTAAGAATGTGTGTAGATTGCATGCAATCACGAGTTAAACGCGACCCTTTACCAACCCTTTACCATTAAAATTTTATAGCGTGTAGAATGATGCTCGCAGTATACCACAAGATTTTGTTGCCGAGAATTTCATTGGCTACTGAAAAGGTCAATTTGAGGTGAACCGTAATGGGAAGTCATCAGATCCTATTACGCGTAATACTGGAGCTGATTTTAATGAGATTGATAGAGACTCAGCAGTTGTTAGTGTAGATCCTGATCAGACAACTTCAAGTGGCAGCAGTCTGGTCTGGATCAATACATTTTCATAAAAAAGTGCTTCACCGACTAACAGTGAAATCCTCCAGTGGCATTATGATCCACCCAGTCAAGTGTGTTGGCTTGACATCCTGTTTCTCATTCAGCAATATTCACACATAACATGGAGCAGGATCTGTCATCTTGCCAATGTTGTAATTTGCCTAAACAATGTGTTGACCTTTTTAATTCAGATAAACAACCTTTTACACAACTATAAGTGGCTAATTTTCTTTACGCCATTTACATTTCAATGTCAAGAGGTAGAATTACGCGATTAAACTTTTATTAAGCAGTTTTTCTTTAGGAAAATCCTTGTTATTAGATTTGGGATATATCTTAATGGGCAAGCATCAACATTTCATTAAGTTTTATGTCAAAGTTGTCTTTTTCTCAGTAACCGATCAAGGTAGAGCTTTGAAACTTAACATAGTTGTCTGACATCACAGAAGCAATTATCAGGACAAGTTTCATAACACCTGTCTCTATTTTGCCTAAGTTATGCTCCTTTAATTTTTTACTTAAAATTTTCTGTAAGTTTAAGTTTTTTGTCAAAGTTTTCTTTTTCTGAGTAACCACTCAAGTTAGAGCTTTAAATTTAACATAGTTGTCACACTTCACAGTCACACTTATTAGGACAAGTTTTTATATCCACGGACTCTATTTTGCCACAGTTATGCCTCTTTTTCACTTAGAATTTTCATTAAGTTTTTTGTGAAAGTTGTCTTTTACGCAGTAACCATTCAAGGTAGAGCTTAGATACTTAACTCAAATGTCTGACACTATAGTAGCAATAATCAGCACAAGTTTCATTACTCTTGACTCAATTTTGTTAAAGTTTTGCCCCTTTCACACCTAGCAATTCATTAAGTTATTTGTTTCAGTTGTCTTTTTCTCAGTAACCATTCATGAAAGAGCTTTGAAACTTAACATATCTTCACACTAATGTTCATTTAATATGACGGTGTGTCTTGTCTAAGAACCATGGCCCTACTTCAAAGGTCAAGGTCACACCTAGGGTTTAAAGTATCAAAAAATACCAAAATGTAGCTTCCGGAGTTTAGTTCAGTACTTAAAAAGGTACTTCAGCTTAGATCCATAAAAGAATGTTCCCCTCAATGAAACAGAGTTTTGCATCCAAGAACCATGAACCTACCTCAACTGGCAAGGTCACACTTAAGAGTTTAAAGGTCCAAATGTGTGTGAATTTATTGGCGACGTGCTTGAGTGCGCCGCCTATATATGGAATGCTGAAAAATTTTGCACATGCGTGGATGTCCTCGGACCTTCCCCTCCTCGCAAGAGAATAGGCAAGCGAAAATGGGCGAGGTGTTCTGAATTTCAGAAGTTATGCGATTTACACGTTCTCAACATACGGGTCCTTATTTGGTAAATGGTGTTCTTTTTATATTTATATTTATTTGTATTTATTCTTTGTGACTGCCACACAAACGAGGTATTTTTACTTTTTAAATTTCTAAACATTAAAGTACATCTGACGGTTATACTTGATAATGAAGACAAGTTTGTCCCTTTTTTTAGGATTGCACATATTAGTAGCCTTATATACCAGAATTAAGTTATTTCAGTGATTTAAATGTTTACTTAATAATTTAAATCAGTCATCTCTAAATTTCTAATAAATGTTAATTTTCATAATTGCGTCGCCCTTTGATGCTTTGCATCAATGCTTTCCTTGTAGTTTCTGGAGTGTAGCTTTGCAACTAATGAAGGGATTTCATCCACACTGCACAGAATTGTTAATCTAAACGTAACAGGATTAACAAGTGTAAGAACTGTGCCCCAACAAAAATGTCTACAGGGGTAGGGTGGGTCAGGGTGGATGGTAGTAGCCCCATCCCAATAAAATAAAAATAAAAGTTACATTTTTATTTCTTTAATTCTTAAACTCAAACCGACAATCATTATTATTTTTTACCTTTCTGCTCTCAAACTGACAAACATTTCTTCAAGGGTGGGGTGGGTTTAAGTTGATCATTGTAACCCACCTTTAATTCCCCCAATACAAGGGTGTTTTTTTATTTTTAATGTCAACTGTTACTAAAAATAGACATTCTTGAGTTTCTACAGTTATTAATCAGTTATTTTCTTTACAAGAGTACTCTGATTTCTATTAATACTTAAAATGACAACCTGGTTTCGTCACGTGGGGTCGTTTCTTCTTGTTAATTTTATCATTGAGCATTCAGGGAAGTTCCTTGCTTACTTTGGCTTGTGAAGATGGATCTTGGACTTTAATATTAACTAAACTGTCTAATTTTCAATCAGCAACTACAACATTTCAACACTTTTTTTTCACCACTTTTTTTTCACTAATGTAATCATAATAAAGCATTATATGCTTTTTATAGGCCGTTCATATGCGAGTTAAGAAAAATTTAAAAATGATTGATTTAAATAAGGAAAAATGACCTAGTGGCATGGCAACATATATTAAAATTTGAAAAGGCACTGGACAAAGATATTCACAAGCAAGCCAAATGTAAAAATAAGAACAAATCTTTGATGAGACTTTTAACAAAAAGAGCAAACCCAACAGTTACTGGAAAGGTCAGTTGGCAAAAAGGGCCGACTGGGGCTTAAACCAGTTTTATAGAGCTCTAACCCCACACTTCCTGAAGAGTTTTCTCAAATGCAAGCAACAAAAAGAAAACCAATGTATTTGAGTAAAAAATGTCCAAGCGCTGACGATTTCTTAAATTATGATGTTAAAAAAAAGTAGTGACTAATTAAAAAAAAAAAAAAAAATTGTGCATCATATTTACAAACAAGAGAAGTGTTATTTCTAGTAGAAGAACTACACACACTTGTTGATTGTTGATGAAATTAAATTTTTTAACCAAAACAAAATGAACAGAGGAGAAGTGTTTGAGAGTTATAGTTTACATTTCATGTTTAGATAGAATTTTGTAACCAAAGTCCAATGCCTTTAGAAGGAGAATTTTATGTAACATACCTTAGAAAAGAATACATTGTAGAATACATTGCATGAATTTTGCAATAATGAAACTTTTTTTTTGTTTATTTTAGAAAGAACCAGTGCAAGAAAATTCTGTAATGTGACTCAAAGAAGAATTATAGATTATTTTTGCTCATGAACAAGAGATTTGAGTTTGAACTTAAGTCTGTTAAAGTCATTGAAAATTGAAATGTGGCCTTATCTGACTTCACACTATAATCCCATTGGGAGGTTAATGGGTTTGGGCAGGGAAGTGGGAATGGGGTCAGTCTAGCCAACTAGTGGTGTCAGGAAAAGAGAGGCGATTATGACATTACCTACCAATGGCAGTTCAGTAAGCCCATGTGCATTTGAGTGTAACTAATTGTTTTATAATGTCTTCCTAAATGACATCTCTGTATGTTATTGTTGACGCTGGAGCCTGAACCCTACGTATGAAAGGCTCAGAGAATTTGCACATGTGGAAAGTCAGTCTTGCAGACTTTCAAAACCTTGACAAAAAACACAAAATCATTTTCAATGCCATTAATATTTTCATGCATTAAACATTTTTTATTCTTAAAAAGTAACTTTTTGCCATTCAGTTGCTTCAGCTTGTAAACAAAGTCATTATTATTATTTAGCAACATTTTACTTGCATTCTTGGATATTTATTTGTTTCCATAAATATTTTGGAGAAAACAAATAGGCCACAGTTTTATTAGTATTGATATCATCTAATGACAGTCATTGCTCAACAGGAGACCCAATATCTGCAAATAGGAGATTTGTTGATAGATACATAACATAGGCATTGGGTTTTTATTCAAATGACATTTCCTGTTCTGTCCAATGTTTAGCAATTACATGATGGTTTTCGAAATGATTGCCTTGGTTTTGCTAGAATATAATTAATCTATTGAAATGTCATTTTCCTACGCTGCTTCAAAACACTTTAAACACATTTACATTCTCAGGACAAAATGCTAATGCCGAGTATTTCCAGGTGTTGTCACTTATGTAAAACAAGAATGATATGATGAAACTTTTAACAACAAACATCAGACCTATTGAATCAACAATTGAAACATTTAAATGTTCATACCATAATGCTTGAGAAGTGAACTGTGAACCAAATTGTGTATCAAGAACCGCAGTATACCATCATATGGTATATCTTACACCCCTAAGATATGTACTGTCTTATCAACACTACAGCCCTATAACCTGAAACTAGAAATATCAAGCACTCAATTCTTTTCTAAGATGTAGAGTTGATAGAATATGAATGACTTCTGTCATACATAACCTGGTACAGTGCTGCAGAAGGCAGTGAGGCCCTGTGTGGGATATCGCAAATTCTTTGGCCATATAGTAGTTAAATCAGATTACAATATTATTGTTAACATTTGAAGCTTGCTTGGACACAATTGTCTAGTCTCCTTCAACATACATATTTTGTTTCTGTTCTTGTACTACTTCTTCCCAGGCATGACGACTGACCACAAGTAGCCAAGGTCATTGAGGCTCAATCCTTCATGTTTCTGAAATTCAGCTTCTTTATAACTCTGGTCATTGTTGATACCACCCAAATCATTGTCATCAGATTTTACTCAAAATTAACCCACAGTATGTTAACATCAATACCAAGCTGCAACAACTCTGGACTTAGAGGAAATTAATGTAGAAAATACACACAAATCAAACATGAAACCAATGTAGAAAATACATACAAATCTAACATGAAACCAATGTAGAAAATACACACAAATCTCACATGGAATCAATGTAGAAAATACACACAAATCTCACATGTTATCAATGGAGAAAACACAAATTTCACATGAAATCAGTGTAGAAATCACAACAAATCTTCACACCTTTTTGCCCTGTTTTATTCATTTGCCTAAAGTTACTGGTACTTGCTGGGGGAATGCATCTTGCACTCTGATCAAATGATAGTACTTAAAATGCTGATAAAAACAATAAACAAGTCAATAAGAGCTTTGCTCTAACTTTGAATTGAACAAAACAGCTACAGTTCTATGTTCAGATTGTATCATTCACAGATTAAAAATGAAATACAGTTTTTGTTTTTCTCCTGTTAGTCTGTTTTTTGTTGAAATCTCAATTTAATGTATCTGTTGCGTATCAGAGCTTTAGAAGTAAAGCTTGAACTTTTATCATTTGCATGGCTTAAAATGCATGTCAACAAAGGTTACTATTCAGAAAATGTGTAACTTCCCATCAAAGATTTTCTAGTCAATAAATGCTTATAGGAAAATAATTATAATTATGGCTAGTTTTCACTATAACTTTATAAGATGTACACTTGAAAAAATATGTTGCCAGTTATAATGAACTGAAATTGATGTTTCAAACTTTTGCATGTGTCAACCTTAGTTTATAAATCTTGTGTACCTGGGGCGATTGTTTTGCTGAGTTTAAAGTTGAACCCTGGGTCTTGTGTTCCCGGGGCCATTGTTTTGCTGAGTTTAAAGTTGAACCCTGGGTCTTGTGTTCCTGGGGCCATTGTTTTGCTGAGTTTAAAGTTGAAACTTGGCCTTTTGTACCTGGGGCCTTTGTTTTGCTGAGTTTAATGATGAACTTGAGTCTTATATAGCTAGAGCCACTGTTTTGCTGAGTTTAAAGTTGATCTTTGGTCTTACATAGCTGGGGCCATTGTTTTGCTGAGTTTGAAGTTGAACCTGGGCCTTGTGTTCCTGGGGCCATGGTTTTGCTGAGTTTGAAGTTGAACCTGGGCCTTGTGTTCCTGGGGCCATTGTTTTGCTGAGTTTCAAGTTGAACCTGGGCCTTGTGTTCCTAGGGCCATTGTTTTGCTGAGTTTCAAGTTGAACTTGGGCCTTGTGTTCCTGGGGCAATTGTTTTACTGAATTTTAAGTTGAACCTGAGTCTTGTGTACTTGGGGTCATTGTTTTGCTGAGTTTAAAGTTGAACTTGGGTCTTATATAGCTGGGGCCTTTGTTTTGCAATTGAGTTTGAAGTTGAACCCTGGGCCTTGTGTTCCTAGGGCCATTGTTTTGCTGAGTTTAAAGTTGAACTTGGGTCTTGCTTTAAAGTTGAACCTGGGCCTTATGTACCATGGACAGTCGTCTGTTAAGTGGTACCTGGGATCATACTGAAGCTGAACTGGGGCTTTGTGTTCCTCTGACAGTTTTCCTGCAAACAATTGTTGCAGAAGACACAGAGTCATATAGTTCAGATCCTGTTTGGACAGTTCCGATCATGGACTGGCCAATCAGGATATATGCTATTGCTACTGGTTATAAATATGCATTTAGCAAAGTAAGGGCTAGGGGGCTGGTCGGTGTAGTTCAACATGACATGCATACTGATAGTTATTATGAAACTTATTCTCTGTAACTTTATGCAAGCCTCTACCATTTTGTTTTTTGGAAAATTTGTTTGTTTGTAAGGTTTTAAATATAATATTGTGTCTAATCTTCAGTCAAATCAAAAGATAACCACTGCTACACATAAACAAATCAAATCTTAATCTGCAATCAGCAACTGTTAAGGTCAGAAAGGAAATCTAACAAACAGAAAGCTTCATGCTTTGTTGACGTTAGATAAATTCCTTTTCATTTCTGACAATTTTAAATGTATGACCTGGAGTGAGATGTCCTGATTAGATGGCGTGTTTGGAAAATTGCCCACAGTGTAAATTAAAACATGAAAATGCTTGGCAAGGGAGCTAATGAATACGTGTCTTTTTATTTGACTTGTCTGTTATGCTTCTTGGCAACAGGAATGTTTTGTAATTTATAAGCCCTTATCATGCTATATTTATTAATAAACAAAACAAATTCTTAGACTTTAGCTTACAAGTACATGCATAAGTAACAAGTTTGCCAGAAACTGCTACAGTAAGTGTAGAACCTGATCAGACAGCTTCCAGCAGGAGATGAAGGATCTGGTCCTACATTGTTTGTATAACCCTGATCAATCTGAGCTGAGCAAGCAAGGAGATATATTGGCAGTGCTCGTGATATTGCGTGTCAATGAACGTGGCGTATTTTCGGGGATTCTTCTGTATGGGATGGAACGTTGTTACATCAGCTGATAGAAACAGTGATAACATTTGATTTTTGTGTGTTAAGTTCCATTATTTATCTTTTATAAAGATCTGGATAATTCTACAAAATTCACCTCTTATTTATAATCTGAAGATGATTTTTTTTCAAGAGTTGTTTATTACATCGCACTGACAAAATTATAGTTATATAAGTGACATCAAGGTCATGTTTGGTGAGGAGGAGCCGAGGAATATGTCTTAGCAGAACCACTGGCATACTGCAGGTTTGCTAGAACTGCCCTACATTAAAGTTCTCCATTCAGTACTTGTACCCACATGGTGTGGGGCTGACCAGTTACAAGTTAGCAATACGTAACTGCTTGGCCATGGGTGTCCCGTTTTTTAACATCATAACAATTTTCTCTCAGACAGACAGATAAGATTTTCACTAGAAGTAGATGTAGTAATTCCACCATACATATAATATTGCATATGTTAGAAGATGGCAGAATCCAACACAATATTTTGATTATGGGTAACCAGAGTTGAAGCAACACCTGTATTTTACTGAAACAAGGGAAGACATTTAAATATAATAATAATTTTAATACGGTAGCTTGTTATATTTTTTTTCAGTCGCATTTTATACATCATTAATAAAAATGGTATTCTTGGATAAAATAGACACATCAGTTAACTAACACAATGTTGAAGCTTAAAGTGTTTAGCCTCATTGTACCCAGAAGGTTAATAGTTTACAATAATAAACCAAACACCAAACATGTGTTGTGGTTGTTAGCTAGAGAACAACAATAGGCCAAGTATTACTGAATGGCTGCTTCCTATTTTGTAATAATAAACTACAGGTGCTTCCACTTGTATGTATCCTATGTTTTTATTGATTGAGACTCTGTTGCCTTATGATAATTGCTATCATTGAAGGGGTAGACTTATTTTAATTGATCAATTAAGTATTTCATGTTATGTCTTTGATTTGTTATGTAGGCTAATTGGTTTAGAGCCCCTGATGTAGACATCTGAGAATGTTGATCCTCGTGCCCTAGAAGTAAGGTACCTGCTTTAGAAACCTGGGTTCAATGCCTGCCAGAGACAAACCCATATTACATTGTTTTAGGTGGTGGGTTGATTTGGAATTATAGATGTTGACTATCACATCTCAGTTTTATCTCATTCAGATTGTTGTAAGGCAGGGCTAAGGAATGTCTGCCTAGAGGCACAATGCACCGCATACTCAAGTAGTCATGTCAGTTAACTTTCAAATGTTGATAAATATTGCATATGGGAAAAGAAGGGGGATAGGATGACCATTCCCTTTCAAACAGCAGAAATTGTCTTCACCAGATATCAAGGGAAGCAAACACATGCCATGCTAGCTATACCATTGTAAGATAATGTTGGCATGTCTTGATTAGGTCAATCTCCTTTATTACTTATTAAGTTAACTCTCTCTTACCAAAACGATAGCAGCGATTGATCTACATTGTTTTTAACCAAATTTCCTGAAGACTTGCAATTATTATTACTTTTTTCTTTCGAAGAGCCTTCCCCATTTCTCAATGGAATGTGCCCAGACTTTCACAGGATGTTTATCATTAAGTGCCTCAGCACTTATTGTCAGGATTTTCTAAGAGGGTAAAGGTTTCTGATACTAAAATAAATGTTTTCTTTTTGGCACAATAACAACAACACCTTTATAATTGACAAAAGAAGATCAAATTGAGCAAGTAGATACCAGGGATGGCTATGCATGGTTATAAAAGCAGTAAATGGTTAACCTTTTCAATCATTTGACTGGTTAGCCGGTCAATCATTTGACTGGTTAGCCGGTCAATCATTTGCCTGGTTAGCCGGTCAGTCATTTGACTGGTTAGCCGGTCAGTCATTTGACTGGTTAGCCGGTTTTATTCGGCAGACAGTATCGCTGTATTTTTGACCTTAAATAAATTACATCCATTGAAAATAAAGTTTTGTAAATCTTTAAAAGCTACCATTTTTAGGTGTTATGAAATTTTAAAGAAGGATAGGCAATATTCATATTCTTTTATTAATTGAAAAATAAGAACAGCGCATAAATTAATGTAAACAAAAAGCAGTCACATTTATCTTTCTGGGGCCTAACTGAAATATTTTGTCTTTCTCAACAGCTGAGGACAAAGATTACTGTGTTAAACAATTGATGTTAAAGATGTACATGTTATTGAAGTATATATCCTAATGTATGATCAATACTCCCAGTCTGTACATTGTGGTAAACTTGTCATCAAGATTCGCCCTTGTCTTATGAGCATCCTTGGAGATTTCACCGTGACACTGTCATCACCTATCTCACGATAACTAGGGAATTAGTGAGAGAAGTGTGGGTGTCATTTCAGGAAGAGATTTTGAGAAATAGACACTAATATGGTAAATAATTAAAAAACATTACCCAACATATTTCATACATGAAATGATTTGCTGGTTACAAAATTTGTTACCATTTAACCTACATGCGAAGAGGTTAACCAGATACTCCAATTGCTATTCCTAGTAGATACCTTTAAGGCATATGAAGAGTTGAATGTTTTTTCAAGTCAAAAAGGTCAAGGTCATTGTTATGGGGAAAAAAAGGAAAGAAAAGAAAGCTTTTTCACACATTTGCTTTGGAGCCAAGTCTGCCGACACTTCGAAACATAATTGACCAAACCTTTATAGGACAATTTGTCATTAAGTAACAAAGTGCATTTTGTCAGTATTTGATGACAGGATCAAGGTCAAGGTTACTGTTACTAAAAATATTTTTGTTTCTGTTAAATTACTTCTCTTACGGAATAATGTATAAGACAGAGATTTAGTAGATAGATACCTCATGGGAAGGGAAATGTTAGGATTATTTTTTTCATTCAATAGTTTTATGGTCATTGAAACTAAAAATGTGTTACATATCATACTGCGGAAAACCTGAATTTCTGTCATTTGACACAATCCTAATTGTTATATTTTTATAAATACATCACACCAACACATACTGTTAAACTTCACAGGTTGCCTTACCTATATGTTGTTTGTTCATCTCACCAAATATTGACTGCAGAGCACAATTAAATCACAAGTAGCTGCTTCTGTATGTGTTGTAGTTAAAATTAATGGTGATTTACTGAATATGTATGATGCTTGAAGACAACTTAGCCTGTGATTTACTGAAACATGTATGATGCTTGAAGACAACTTAGCCTGTGATTTACTGAAACATGTATGATGCTTGAAGACAACTTAGCCTGTGATTTACTGAAACATGTATGATGCTTGAAAACAACTTAGCATGTGATTTACTGAAACATGTATGATGCTTGAAGACAACTTAGCCTGTGATTTACTGAAACATGTATGATGCTTGAAAACAACTTAGCATGTGATTTACTGAAACATGTATGATGCTTGAAGACAACTTAGCCTGTGATTTACTGAAACATGTATGATGCTTGAAGACAACTTAGCCTGTGATTTACTGAAACATGTATGATGCTTGAAGACAACTTAGCCTGTGATTTACTGAAACATGTATGATGCTTGAAAACAACTTAGCATGTGATTTACTGAAACATGTATGATGCTTGAAGACAACTTAGCTAGTTCCTGTAAGTGTTGTAGTTAAAATTAATGATGATTTACTGAAACATGTATGATGCTTGAAGACATCTTAGCCTGCTAGGCTGCTACACACAAATTGATCAGCCATAAAAAGCAATGTAAATCTAGATCAACCTGTTCTTACATGGAACTTGGGCTACACACAAATTGATCAGCCATAAAAAGCAATGTAAATCTAGATCAACCTGTTCTTACATGGAACTTGGGCTACACACAAATTGATCAGCCATAAAAAGCAATGTAAATCTAGATCAACCTGTTCTTACATGGAACTTGGGCTACACACAAATTGATCAGCCATAAAAAGCAATGTAAATCTAGATCAACCTGTTCAGACATGGAACTTGGGCTACACACAAATTGATCAGCCATAAAAAGCAATGTAAATCTAGATCAACCTGTTCTTGCATGGAACTTGGGCTACACACAAATTGATCAGCCATAAAAAGCAATGTAAATCTAGATCAACCTGTTCAGACATGGAACTTGGGCTACACACAAATTGATCAGCCATAAAAAGCAAGGTAAATCTAGATCAACCTGTTCTTACATGGAACTTGGGATCCAGATCTTTACTATTTGTTGTTTAGTCTTCATTTATTCATCCTGTTTGTTGATTAAAATTGTAACTTAAGACTGAATTATTTACAAATGTGCCAGAATGGGGGTACACCATGCCTGTATGATGTAAACATTTGAGAACATCAGATGGAGCTTTGGTGCAGGAGGCAGGTTTTCCATCATGGATAAAAGAAAGGGTTACAAAAACAGATGGCAAACAGTTCCTTTGAACTTGAAATGCTGTGTTGTAATTAGGCATTAATTTGTATGTACTTATCTTTCCAAGAGTATCTGCTGTTTATGTTCTGCAGTAATTTGTTTTATTGTACTCTCCTACTGTTTTCATCTGTAATGCATGTAGGCCATGTTGGTTTGAAGCAGTTTGTTGATTTTCAGATCTATGACAGGTATGTTGTAGTGTAATTAGAAGACACTTAGTGGTGTGGAAGTGGTGCCATGCCATAGATAGATAAGTATTAACAGTAAGGCAAGACTTGAAGGTGAGTTCTAACTAAGTTCCTAACAGCTCTGCAAACAATCTCAGGCCTCTGCTAGTAGTGTGGATGTTATCATCCAGCACCTCCTACTTGAAGATCAACAAAATATCTTCTGTAAAGGTTGTTTAAAGTGTCTAAATGAGGTTTTGACATTTGGCCATTGCCAATGATGTTTACAGTATTCCAGGAGACTACATCAAGGCTGTGTCTGCAGAGTCATAATTAGTCTGGATGGGCTGCAGGTGTTCTCCAACACTCATTTTTGTTCTGACTTTATTAGCAATTATAACTTGTGCCTCTTTTCAAGAAAATATTCTAATTGAACCACAAAGTTTTGTCATTTTCTTTGCAAGGAATATTTCAAGTTTTTCTGCGTCAAGTGGTCTTGAAAGGAATATGGTAAGGGTGATCATTGTTGTACTGCAAGTACTGATTGCTATAGTGCTAGGATGGTTGCATTGGTAATGAGGCTTGCGACACTATCCAATGTTATGAAAGAAAGCAGGATTGCGTGGTCAGTTATTCATGCCTGGGAAGAAAAAGTGCATATACAGAACAGACATGTGTATCTAAGACATGTAGACACTTAGTAAGACATTATATTGTGTAATTCAGATATACATGAAATGCACATTTATAAATAAACACTTCCATGTACTCAGTATCACTAATTGACTTGAGGAATTATTTGAGATATAGCACTCACTGCCTTCTGTGGCTCTGAACCAGGTAATTTAATGACATAGGTCTTTTGTATCATCTCAGCATCTCAATCTAAATCTACCGCTCGCATTCATAGAGAATGGCGCACTCGGGATGTTTAGATTCAGATCACAGGGGCGTAAGAGGAAGTAGTTCATTTGAAAGTCAGGTTATTTTGTTTGAATCTGGTAGCATGTATGGGCATTCATATAAACAATGCTGGTTTTACCCAGACACCTGTAATAACTAGATGTTGCAAACATGACCATAATTGTGTTGGTGGGATATATCTTAAAACCAAAAAAGAGACAACATTTATTGTGTAAGTTAAGCTTTGAGGTTGTTAGGTATGGTGTGTTACCTCATTTAATTTGCAGCTTTTGTGTTTTAGAGGAGTTAGCTTAATGTTTAATGTTGTAGGCCCTAAGTGCATGGGTTTAAGTCCTGCTTTGGGCCATCACTTTGATGTGAGAAGGCTCCCAGTTGACACTACCACATTGTTAGTCTATAAAAGATAGATAACAGGTGTAACCCTAATGAACATAATTGTGTCAGGGATTTCTTCACGTCAGATAAATGTACATACAAATTAGGATGGGGAAAAAAAAAGATCAATTTTGTCCCAGTTGTTAACTTTGCTAGTTTTGATTATAACATTGTGCTATTTTCCTTAGTTGTATGACAAAATATATTGCTACATGGAACAACATTTGTTCCAAGCCCCCATAAAACATCAACAACAATAAAAAAATACTACAGTTTACAACAACCAAAAACAAGCAATAAATGCCAAAATCACAATAAAACAAGAATTATCACTGAATTTTACTTGTATCACCAAAGATTAAATGACTTTGCAATGACCTTTATTATGACCTTGACCTTGAGGGTTACACATACAAATGGTATGCAAGACAAATCTTAAAGTGTATATGCCAGAAAAATAGTAAAGATTGATTTATAACCTGTAAAAAAGTTATGGACAAGTCGGATATATACCGGACCTGGTGGCGCAATTGGTAGAGCAATGAGACATATACTGGACATGGTAGCGCAATTGGTAGAGCGTCGGCTCATATGCTTGAGAAACATAGACATGAAATAGATGGACAAACAAACTGAAAGACTTATGTTAGTTTCAGGGTAAAAAAAAGTAGAACAGATGTTACAAAAGTTTTTAGGGTACACAGTAAACTAGAGCCCTACATTGTTGATGACTTGACAGTACAATAAATGTCTGCTTAATGTTGTTTTACACCTGTTTTATCATCATTAAGACAAGTATTACCTTACCTTATCTGCTTAACCGCCAGCTTGCTACAGTTTATTAACTCACCCTAAATTCTCAGGAATTTTTGCTTTAATATTTTATATGTTATGTGTCAGTGTTGATATACTTATAAACAGAGAGTGGGCAGCAAGTAGTGTAGATCCTGATCAGATGGCACCATGGCAGTATCTGGCTGATCTGGATGTGCACTATTTGCCTAAGCCTTATCATTACACAAATAGCAGGCTAAGATTTAACTTTCCAATAACATTGAACATCTGGCTTTGATTTCTTCTGTCTAACATTCATTCATACAGAGCCAGTGCTCAATTAAAACAAACACATCAGGTACTAGCTGCCTTCACTGTGGCAACATACTGTTAACACCTGAGATAATACCTTGCCAAAAGTCAATATCATGACACCAAAGCAATGAAAAGATAGCAAAACCATGTAAAACTATAGTAGTATACATTGCTGTAGATACTTTTTGGTAAGTCTTGGCTAAGGATTGGACCCATGACCTCCCTCTTTTGTAATTCAATCAGATACATCATGTTTTACTGATGAGTCTGTCAGAAATATCTGCAGACATAAATGATATCAATTATCACACTCCTATCATCTACTTATCTTTTAGATGGGAGCTCTCAGGTCTTATCTCAACAAGCTGATTTTAGACAGGTAAGGGAAGGTAGATAAAAAGCCTAAATTGTTCATCAGGCAGGTGTTAGGTTGCTCTTGACATCACACTTTCCTGACCTGGTTTGGGCTGGAAAATAAACACAACATAAGTGTCTAGATTATCATAATTAGATACTGTTGTTCTGTATGCTACCAGTTGCTGTTCATTAAGAAATACCCAGGTTATAAGAGTGCTCAAGTTTTGTAATCATTTATTGTTTGATACAAAGTATTGTTTGACATTTTATTGCTGTAAAGAATGTTGTTAAAAGACGTACATTTGTTATTTATGTGACTGTCCATCTGCAGTTTATTGGCACACCAGTTTACTGTCTGGAAGGAAAGTTGTATATTAAATAAAGTTTGATTCTGGAAATAAAATCCTGGACATAAAATTGAATCAAAGGCCATTTTCATGGGTCCAAGTTTTCATTCAAACTAAGGCCAAGTTTCATCAAGTATCCAATTTGAGACCAGGTTTTTGGCGAAGTATCCAATCTGAGACCCATTTGCTGGGCCCGGTATCCAAACTGAAGCCAAATTTCTGGGCCCAAGTTTAAGTATGAAACCAATTTCCTGAGACCAAGTTTTAGTCTGAGGGCAAACAACCAACTGGACTCTTAAGACTGACTGGTAACAGAACCTTCCCTAACTACAACCAACTGGATGCTTAAGACCAACTGGTCATGGTACCTTCTCAAAGCATAATCAACTAGATTCTTAAGACTGACCGGTCATGGAATCTTCTCTAACCACAACCAACTAGATGCTTGAGACTGACTGGTCATGGAATCTTCTCTAACCACAACCAACTAGATGCTTGAGACTGACTGGTCATGGAATCTTCTCTAACCACAACCAACTAGATGCTTGAGACTGACCGGTCATGGAATCTTCTCCAACCACAACCAACTAGATGCTTGAGACTGACCGGTCATGGAATCTTCTCTAACCACAACCAACTAGATGCTTGAGACTGACTGGTCATGGAATCTTCTCTAACCACAACCAACTAGATGCTTGAGACTGACTGGTCATGGAATCTTCTCTAACCACAACCAACTAGATGCTTGAGACTGACCGGTCATGGAATCTTCTCTAACCACAACCAACTAGATGCTTGAGACTGACTGGTCATGGAATCTTCTCTAACCACAACCAACTAGATGCTTGAGACTGACTGGTCATGGAATCTTCTCTAACCACAACCAACTAGATGCTTGAGACTGACCGGTCATGGAATCTTCTCTAACCACAACCAACTAGATGCTTCAGACTACTGGTCATGGAATTTTCTCCAACCACAATTAACTAGATGCTTGAGACTGACTGGTCATGGAATCTTCTCCAACCACAATCAACTAGATGCTTGAGACTACTGGTCATGGAATTTTCTCCAACCACAATCAACTAGATGCTTGAGACTGAAGTAAAATTATGCATGTACTAAATGAGCTTAAGCAAAATAGCCATAGATGCTGACACTCACAATGTGTAAATCTGTCAGTTATCAGCAAGTACTTAGGATGAGTATGCTATCTTTACTCACCTACTTCCATCTTCATGTTAACAACATGCATTCAGAAGATTCCATCACATGATGGTAGCTTTCCATGATCTTTCTGTAGAGGTTGAACACTATTCTAACCAACGTACAAGGCAATTCCTAGCAATCTGGCATTTTTCTTTGTTTCTGTACAATGTAATGTGCATGAGACATTGTTTGCTTCTGTTCTTCTATACAAGACCACTCCTTTACTCCTAAACTGCTTAATTGTAAGATTTTTATGGTAGCTGAATGACATACCAACCATTCAGAATTACATACTTCTGCATGATGCTCCTACAATCCTGGAAGCTTTGTGGTAGGTGAACACTGACAGGGTATTGTATTTTTTAGCAAAGAAGGTAGATTTTTACCTAAATTGTTATGGTTTACCACCAGGATTTGCAACTTCTGGTTGTTACTTGTATAACAAGATAATGAAACACTTTGAGATTAGTTTTGATACAAGACCTAAGAAAATATAAGCAAGCCCACACAATGATTATATACTGATTAAGGTTCTAACTTAACAATTCCAACATGGTGGTCAACAGGAACCGTAACTTGCACAAGTTCTTTAAACCTTTTATAAGCCTTTGACAGTAATGAACACATTGAAGAAAAAGAACACCAAGTACTATGTTTATATTCATTCTGTTTCTAAAGATTATATTTATTCAATTAATCTACCAACCCAACATGAGTTTGATTAGATTTACCATGTGTAAAAAATGTTACAACCTCTCACTAAATTTTTGTCATACACAGAATGTCATCAGTAGTTTTTTTAACGTATTACATTTGTATAAGTAATTCATTTTAGTTTGTATTCTGATCTTTTGATTTGTGTTTTAATTGGTACTTTAATGCATTCTAGAAACAATACTTTTCAAAAAATCTAATTTCTTAATTAGTTTTTAATAGACTATCTTAATTTCCCGGGGGCCCACTATTTGGCACATTGGTCAAAACCCTTTAAGTCATGCATGGGCAAGATGACAGGGTCACGATAAAATACCAATGTATGTGCTGACCCTTAAATAAACCAGTTGTCAGTCAGCTTAAGTACATATGGGTATAATTTGTTTTTCACCCAGTGGCATTTGTCTAAGGATAAATAACAACTTTAAATTTGCAAAAGCCATGTGATGTGTTGCAATGGAAGCTATGACAGTGAAACATTCTATTACATGACTGTAATATATAGGTCACTTTTCTAGTGATTATGTTAAACCTAACAATGTGATTACCCTCAGCCATGGACCATTTACTGTCGATGACCACATCAGAACTGCCTAGACAAATTTGTTCTTCGACACCTAATAAATGACCACCTGTTATCTGCACCAGGCAATCACATTACAACTTGTCAAAGATGTCTTAATTTGACCCAAATAAGCCTGGAGCAGATCCATAAAATTTTGGTGGGGGGTATTTAATCAAGATCCTTTCAGATTTATCGCATTGTTCGCGAATCGTGTATCATAATCTACTAATGCTGTAGAAAGATAAATGTCTACAGTACTCTTATGTCTCTTAAACCCACTTTCATATTCCGTTATAATAAAATGATACAATAATAATTATCCACACTTTTATTACAAGTTGAAGTTAGCTACATACAATAAGTTACATACAAAGATGTAACATTATTACAAGGTGAAATTACCTTCAAAAACTGCATAGCTTCCAAGTTGAAATAAACTGCATACAATTTGAAAGAAGGTATAAAGAAAAAACATGAAATACTTTTATATACATACACAGTAAGGGACTCTTACTTTGAATTAAGCAGACAAGAGACAAAATTTACTTAAAAAGCTAAGTATTTTTTAAGCTTATATACATGAGTTTTAACAACTCTACTCTTTTACCTGGTTGGTGGTTGGTGGGGAAGGCATCCCCCCAAGGATCCGTCCCTACAATAGACCTCCAGTCCAAGATTGTCACCAGTCAGATGTAAAAGCACACTTCTCCTGACAGACTTAAAAACACACACTTTCATTCAGTGATTACCCTCTAACATAGGGAGGCTTTCACTGGTGACAACTTACTAAAATTGTCTTGTACTCAGATCAAAGGGAATAAGAGATGAAAAGTTAAACAGGGAATAAAAAATAAACATACTGCATTAAGTTAAAATGTACTGGATAGATAATGAGTATGGCTGCTTTGTGAAAAAGAATCCTGTCCATTTTCTGTTGTTGGTAATTGACACCATAATAAGCAATCTGTGTTTGATTTACCGGTATGTTGGAAATAAGTAAACCAAATTTTGCAAATGGCATCTCAAAATTTACCAAGTGTCATAGGTCTTGACTTTGTAAATAATCTCACCTGTTGTGTTTGTGTCATCGGACCACTATCAAGGCTATAATTACTGACCATGGGTTGTAAAATTTCTAAAATGCAATAAAAATTACTTCAATATCACCATCTTTATTATTTTGCCATTTTCTAAATCATAGTCCTCATAACATCATCAGCATATGCTCTCTAAAGTGAGTTATATCCCTTTGAATGTCTTTCTTTTGGGGAAAACTTGAAAACTTCTGGGTTGATTCGCTTCAAACTGATATAAAATATTTTATTACCTCCCTTTTGTCTGCCAGACTTGACTCTCTGGTGAATAATTTGGTTTGAGCAGTGTGCAAGAACCATAACTCATGTATTGATTTATTATTGGCGATGCACTGAATCACGCTGCCTATATATGGAATGCTGAAAAAGTTTGCACATGCAAGCGGATGTCCTTGGACATTCTTGTTCTAGCTAAAGAATGATCGAGGGAAAAATGTATAAGGCGTTCCAAATTCCAGAAGTTTCGCGATTTACACGTTCTCAACATACGGGTCCTTATTTGGTAAATGGTGTTCTTTTTATATTTATTTGTTTGAAACTTCCACGCAAACAAGGTATTTTTACTTTTTAAATTTGTAAACATTAATATACATCTGACAGTAATAGATTTTAATGGAAACATGTTTGTCCCTTTTTTAGGATTGTACATATAAGTTGCCTTATATGCCAGAATTTAATTATTCCATTGATTTTAATGTTTACTTACTAATTATAAATCAGTCATCTATAAATTTCTAATAAATATTAATTTTCATTGTTGCGTCGCCCTTTGTTTCTTCGCATCAATGCTTTTCTTGTATTATTGTATTAAAATTCAAGATTCAGCACTTTAGTAAAACAATAATTTATCATCATTATCATCATCATCATCACCATCATCATTATCAATAATAAATAAATAAAATAATAATAAAAATATATTTTCAGGCCTGTCAATAGGGTTTATCTTCTGTCTTTAGAGAGCACTTTAACCTTGTTCTCTTGTGGTCTATTAATACTGGTTTGACTGCATTTATTTGTAAAATTACAGGCTCTTAAAATCATTGTTATTCATTACATCCATTATGTCAAGGACAGAAATGAGAGATAGTGTGATATTAGCACTGCTTGCTAGTATGTAGATGCTGGACAAAAAGTCTCATTCTTGCGTGTGTTTTTTTTTCTCATGTGCCTTCTACGTATCAGTCATTAACAGGCTCTCTACCTATGTTGGAGTAACTATTTTCCAGGAAATACATATGACTGGCAAACAGCCGGAAGTATTAAGATTGTACGCAGTTAGGTTAACTTTCTGCACTGTTTCTCACTTTCTGGAATCATAGGATTCCTGTGTAAACAAACATTGTAGGCTAACAATTCTAACAGCTGTCGTATGCTTCACTTCATCTGCAGTCTTCTGTACATATACCCTCTCTTGTCAAGTACCCACCTACACGTTCAAAAAGCAGTCAGAAAAGATGAACGCATTGTAAACATAATTTTACACCATTCCAGAGCCATATGTTACGTTATATACATTGAAAACATTTCTGGTGATAAATTTGTCATTTTTTTTATTTTGTTTTGTTTTCCAATGATTTACCATTTTTTTATTCTCAGACCTTTATGGTATTTGTAAAGTGGTTGAGGCATCTCGTAAAAAGGCACATAAAAGGGTGTTTTCAATAGAACTGTTTTTATTTGCTTTGCAAAGTTCTACTATCTTTGTTATATTGTATGTTTGTTGAACTGATTGGTTAATTCACCAAAGTGATATTATTTACAAGTGATTCTTTTATGCAGTATTTTTTAAAAACAGATGTAATCAGTAAAATCATGTAGTTTGTATTGTGATTATGCTGGTCTGTACTGAATATAGATAAACCATGCATTGTGATTATGTTGGTCTGTACTTATGAAGATAAACCATGCATTGTGATTATGCTGGTCTGTACTGAATATAGATAAACCATGCATTGTGATTATGCTGGTCTTTACTTAATATAGATAAACCATGCATTGTGATTATGCTGGTCTGTATTTACAAAGATAAACCTTGCATTGTGGTTATGTTGATCTGTACTTACAAAGATGAACCATGCATTGTGATTATGCTGGTCTTTACTTAATATAGATAAACCATGCATTGTGATTATGCTGGTCTGTACTTACAAAGATAAACCATGCATTGTGATTATGTTGATCTGTACTTACAAAGATAAACCATGCATTGTGATTATGTTGATCTGTACTTACACAGATAAACCATGCATTGTGATTATGCTGGTCTGTACTTATGAAGATAAGCCATGCAATATGATTATGCTGGTCTGTACTTACGAAGATAAACCATGCATTGCGATTATGCTAGTCTGTACTTACATAGATAAATCATGCATTGTGATTATGCTGGTCTGTACTTAATATAGATAAACCATGCATTGTGATTATGCTGGTCTGTACTTACATAGATTAACCATGCATTGTGATTATGCTGGTCTGTACTTAATATAGATAAACCATGCATTGTGATTATGCTGGTCTGTACTTAATATAGATAAACCATGCATTGTGATTATGCTGGTCTGTACTTAATATAGATAAACCATGCATTGTGATTATGTTGATCTGTACTTACACAGATAAACCATGCATTGTGATTATGCTGGTCTGTACTTATGAAGATAAGCCATGCAATATGATTATGCTGGTCTGTACTTACGAAGATAAACCATGCATTGCGATTATGCTAGTCTGTACTTACATAGATAAATCATGCATTGTGATTATGCTGGTCTGTACTTAATATAGATAAACCATGCATTGTGATTATGCTGGTCTGTACTTACATAGATTAACCATGCATTGTGATTATGCTGGTCTGTACTTAATATAGATAAACCATGCATTGTGATTATGCTGGTCTGTACTTAATATAGATAAACCATGCATTGTGATTATGCTGGTCTGTACTTAATATAGATAAACCATGCATTGTGATTATGTTGGTCTGTACTTAATATAGAAAAACCATGCATTGTGATTATGCTGGTCTGTACTTAATATAGATAAACCATGCATTGTGATTATGTTGATCTGTACTTACACAGATAAACCATGCATTGTGATTATGCTGGTCTGTACTTACGAAGATAAGCCATGCATTGTGATTATGCTGGTCTGTACTTACAAAGATAAACCATGCATTGTGATTATGTTGATCTGTACTTACTACGATAAACCATGCATTGTGATTATGCTGGTCAGACACTGTACTTAATATAGATAAACCATGCATTGTGATTATGTTGGTCTGTACTTACTAAGATAAACCATGCATTGTGATTATGTTGATGTTGACAAAGATAAACCATGCATTGTGATTATGCTGGTCTGTTCTTACAAAGATAAACCATGCATTGTGATTATGCTGGTCTGTACTTACGAAGATAAAGCATGGATTGTGATTATGTTGGTCTGTACTTACTAAGATAAACCATGCATAGTGATTATGCTGGTCTGTACTTAATATAGATAAACCATGCATTGTGATTATGCTGGTCTGTACTTACAAAGATAAACCATGCATCGTGATTTTGCTGGTCTGTGCTTACAAAGATAAACCATGTATTGTGATTATGTTGATCTGTTCTTACAAAGATAAACCATGCATTGTGATTATGCTGGTCTGTACTTAATATAGATAAACCATGCATTGTGATTATGCTGGTCTGTACTTACAAAGATAAATCATGCATTGTGATTATGCTGGTCTGTACTTACAAAGATAAACCATGCATTGTGATTATGCTAGTCTGTACTTAATATAGATAAACCAGAGTATGTGCTTAGATGATACTTAGTGTCTTTGTAACATTTGGGATAACTTTTA
This sequence comes from Sinonovacula constricta, assembly GCA_007844125.1. NCBI lineage: Eukaryota > Metazoa > Mollusca > Bivalvia > Cardiida > Solecurtidae > Sinonovacula > Sinonovacula constricta. The sequence continues at coordinate 7,752,142 of CM017556.1, forward strand.
CCTGTGAAAAGTTGGCAGTATTGAACAATGAGGATAACCTTGTGCAATTTGTCTCAAACCTTTTACTCAATCATAATAAAAGTAAATGCTTTCAAAGTTTTAAGCTAAACAGATCACTAGCACATCATCTGTTTTGCCATCTTGCTATAACAATGTAACTTCAAGACAGCATTTACCAGGGAAGAAATAGTGAATTTCTAACCCACTTGTAAACAACTTGTGAGAAACGTGGCAATATGTTCTAGATCTTTTCCTCTTCACTAGCATGCCAGCTTGTGCAACTTTCTGATCTGCAAGGATAAAAAGATAAAAAACACATGGCAACTACCTGTTTCTAGCTTTGTTATGTAACAACGTGAGATGGGGAAAGCAGATAGGGCCAGGTTGGTTTTGTTGACAGCAGAATGCACGATCTGTAACTGTAACAAGCTATGTGAAATAAAACTATGGTAATAAAGCTACATGGTATTGTTAAGTAAATTGTTCCTAAAAAAGATCAAGCAGTATTCAATGTTTGTAATAAAGTTTCTTGGAATTGTTTCGTGAATATAAAAGTAAGGAATTTATACACTGACTTGCAATCTGATACTGTAAAACACTGAATCTGAATCACTGCTGCCTCAGGGTAATATTGCTTAATGTTTAATTATGTGACAGCATCCAGAGTTAGGAGAAAGCACTAAGGCCTGACCTGTATGACATTTATTACTCTCTGCTTGGAAAAAAGTGCAATCACAGAAACAAGTATGTATGTTGAAGGGGACTAGATGAGCTGCTTGTGTTCAAGCATGCTTCAAGTGTTAACTGTAATATTGTTCTCTGCAAAGAACTGATTATATCATGTAATGCCCTTATACATAAAATTCAGGTTTATGAATGAACAACACAATGCATGAATATAACTCGGTAACTAGAGAATTGGTCATAAATGAGGGAGCAAAATATTTTTTGAAAAAGAGAAATTCATATTGAGCTCTTTTACATGTATGTCATCTCTGAGATCTATGCACAACAATCATAAACTATGTGAAATATTGCAACAAGTACTGGTATTTAAAATATATGTCTAGTTTTTGTTACATAAGGCAAAAAATTGACATGGTAAATGCAGTTTATACAATTCAAAGGAAGACACATTCAAGTGAGTTAGTCTGATCAAATTACATAAATGCTATTTTTAGACCTTACAAAAAAAAAATTACGATGATTGTGTTGTAAATCTGATTAAAACTGAAAACTTGTGTTTATCTGTAAAGTCAGTTGTGATATAAAAAAGCATTATTCATGAAGTCTGACAAATCGATTTTAGTGTTTGATTATTTTTTTATTTTATTTTTTAACAATGTTTAATTGAGGTTACTTCTTGAATCAGCTACAATGATGGCGTTTGCACATAATTGTATAGTGGTTAGCTTTTTGTCATCATTTACTTCTTAATGCGTTGTGTTTTACTTATTTTCCGCTGTTTAATTTTCTCAGGTTGGTTACTTTAGCAATTTGTTAAACCTTACAATTGTTCAATAAGCAAGGTTGAAATAAAGATCTAAAACAACATTCGATTACAGAATTATATTATAGTCATTAATCTTTAATATGTGATAAGTACATTACAATATTCAAATTCAATTATCTAATCAAATACAAATATTATGTACCAATACAAAGTTAATAAACAAACATAATATAATATACAGAGCATACCTCCCATTGCCGTATCACTCGACTAGTGATGTTAAACAATATCAATTCGTGTGGCAATTCTATTCTAATAAAAATAAATAGCAAAAAATGTTTATCTATATAAATTCAATCCTATGATCTTAATCGATACATAAATAATATATAATTCTAATATCAGTTGCAGTCGAGCAATTATTTATAACTGTCTAGTGTAAGTTCTCAGCTAACAACATCTCATCAAATCACAAGATTCTGTGATAATTAACAAATAAATGTGGTAATTAACAAACAGTTATTATCTACTCACTCTCAAATCTCTAAGTAGAACCATTACAAAATTATTATGTGATTCTAATAATAAATATGGTAATTAACAATCAAACATTATTTAGACAATCTCAAATCGCCAAATAGAATGAGTACAAAATTATTATGTGGTTTTAAGTAAATATTATAATGTATGTAAAAGAAGTGTAAAATACAGAAGTACAATAGTACAAAATAACTTATCTAGTATTTCTGTGCATCCAGCAATTTTCACAAATACAAAGCACTGATTCCTGGCCTAGTTGAATTGGGCGAATGGGGAAGGCAACTGTCCTTCGTTTGGACTTAGTATATATACACTGAGGTGGAATTTAGAATCATGGGTAACTTTTTCCCTTTTGAAGTTGGACCATGTATATCTATCATTTTAACTACTGTGTGACATTCCATAAATGAAGTTTCCCCTTTTCTCATATTTCCTGATCTATCATCGTACTTGACCGCTTGACAGTCAAAGTGTTACACTCAGACTAAACCATTTGATTATTTGATAGTATTATTTCTAATTGGCAACCTACACTCAGAATAAACCATTTGATTATTTGATAGCATTATTTCTAATTGGCAACCTAACTTTCTTCAGTATATGCAAGATCTGTCTGTTTAACGATGTAAGATGATGGCAGCCTAACTTTCTTCAGTATATGCAAGATCTGTCTGTTTAACAATGTAAGATGACTGAAGCTCTTACCCAAAATCCCAACATACCTTCAAGGTTCTTTTTTAAATGTGTATAGAAAGGGCCAGAGATGATCTCAGATGAAATAAGTAATGGGGAATTAATTTTGAACTATGTATAATGTATCGTGTTTTGTTTGCAGCTGAAGACTTTCCCATGTGTTGTGCATTCAATTTACCACAGAATAATTTCAAGTCATCTTTATTGGAATACCTTAAACCGCTTACAGATTTATCTTAATCTAATCAATAATTGCAAAGTATTTCTGGTAATAGTTTGTACTGCCATATCATTTCCTTTATAACAAAATGACAACTTGTTACCTCTATATGGAGCAGTATGTCTGTCTACCTTCTATGTACAGAATCTCACCATTGGCCTTACACCTTTTTATGGACATGTCACTGAACCAATTAGATCACTGGAATAATGTTGGCTAAACAAAACTGTCACCCCATGCTTTATGCTTGCACTGATTGAATATGCCAGGTAATGAAGACGGACTTGATTAACCACACAAAGCCTGAGACATGGGGTCAGAGCAGTAGATAATAGTGTTGTCTTCTAAGTGTCACAACTTCTCATTGGATTTGTTAGCCCTGTTATGGAACTATCTCCAGAGGCAAACAAGATATTCACAGAGCTTTGATGGCCAGAGAGGATTCTGCTACTGATGCAGAAAGCAGTCATTTTTTCTCTTCTCTGATTTCAAAATTTATCAAAACAATAGACAAGGTCTTGCCAAACATCTGAGATTTCCTGATATTGACTGCTTCATTGTTGACATCCTTTTATAATTGCACACTAAACTGTCAACCTCAACATGCTCGGATCTCTTCTTAGAAAAATATATTGCCAAACATTCCTGTTATTGCCTGAGGCATTGACCCCATTAAAATGTTATTCCATAGGACTCTGGAGCAGTACCAATGATAAAAACTAGTTTTTTGAAAATCATCATCTTGGTCAATGTTTGCGATGTAATATGGTTAGACATGTTACTGATATGACCGTGAGATTTTATTTGTGTATCAAGTAAATACTTACAGAGGGCAGTGCTTAGGTTCAACAATTGATCAGAACAGGTTACTTTATGTATGTTTATTGGAGAGATCTAAGTTTATTTATTATACTTAGTGTGTTTACATGGCCGGCAGAGGCACAAACTGCTGCTTATCCTTGCCCTTGGTAAAGTGTTCAGGTACAGGCTGTGAGGCTTTCATGCCTGTTTCCCATCAAAATATGCTTGATACAAAGTAAGTGTTATTTTTGATATACTAGATTTAACTAGACTTGCGAGGTCACAAAATTTTCAGATAACAGTAACCTCTGTCACCAAAAGTCAAAATTGTCAATGGGCTTTACCAACATGGTTTGAACAAAATCTTAATATTTTGATAACATTTTATAAAACTAGAATATCATTAATGTTTTATTCCAGAGATAAAGTGTAAGAAATGATTACATTAAAAAAAAATGTCTTGATTTTATAACATTTAAATTGTTTGGAGTATTTTTAACATCAAGCATGATGTCCGCTATGATTGCATGCTTTTCCCAGAAATTTGGCTGAGGATTGGTAAAGAATGACCCTCCAATGGCTAATTTTAGGTTAATACAAATTTTTAAGAGTAAATTTGATGGTTGTGGATTAATTTTGCATGGCCATACAAGGAAAATGGTGATTATGAATTGTTAAATGAAACAAAACAGACTGTTTACTTTATAGATAGGCTTTGGCTTGGTAATATGTTCAGATATAAATATAACATTTTCCCTTTACGAGATTCCATATTGGTATGTATGACAATAGTTACTACAACTATATCGAATGTCTATTGCGACTTTTTGCGACATTTGCAATGTCATGGCTTTCTTATATCCAGGTTCATCTTTTATTGATGGTAGTTTTGGGATGTATGTAATTGTCACTTGATGAATATATGGCCAGTTGTATTGAACAGGCTCTGACTACATTCGTAGACATTACTGCTGGAAGCCACAACGATCTAACTCTATTCTGCCCACAAATGATATAAATTAGTCTGTCTGATGCCCCTTGGTGAAGGTGCTAATTTTGTGTGGGAGTCAATTTTGCTGGGAAAGTTTTCTTTGGAGAAGTTGGTCAATGGCTGCTATGTGATTATGTTGAGTACAAGTTCATGAAAGTTAAAGACAACATAATGAGCCAGGAAAATTAACCCTTTTGAACCCACCATGAACCTCTCTGTAGGCAGAATTAGTTGATAAAACAAAACCAAAACCCAGTTTAAATGTTAGGTGATTAATAGCTAGGAGAGTTGATTAAGTGTTGTATGAATGTACAAAGACCAGACAAATTGGGTTGTAGTATGTCTGTAGACATCTGGATTGTAATACCTCTGTAGACCAGACACATTGGATTGTTATACCTCAGTAGACCAGGTTTATTGGATTGTAATATCTCTGTAGGCCAGACATATTCAATTGTAATACCTCTGTAGACCAGACATATTGGATTGTAATACCTCTGTAGACCAGACATATTCAATTGTAATACCTCTGTAGACCAGACATATTGGATTGTAATACCTCTGTAGACCACACAGACACATTGGAATGTAATACCTATGTAGACCAGACTTATTGGATTGTTATACCTCAGTAAACCAGGCTTATTGGATTGTATTACCTCTGTAGACCAGACACATTGGATTGTAATACCTCTGTAGACCAGACATGTTGGATTGTTGTTCCTCTGTAGACCAGACATATTGGATTGTAATACCTCTGTAGACCAGGCATATTGGATTGTAATACCTCTGTAGACCAGGCATATTGGATTGTAATACCTCTGTAGACCACACAGACACATTGGAATGTAATACCTCTGTAGACCAGACAGACATTGGATTGTATTTCCTCTGTAGACCAGACATATTGGATTGTAATACCTCTGTAGACCAGACTTATTGGATTGTAATTCCTCTGTAGGCCAGACATATTGTAATGTAATACCTCTGTAGACCAGAAATATTGGAATTTAATACCTCTGTAGACCAGGCATATTGGATTGTAATACCTCTGTAGACCAGACAGACATTGGATTGTAATACCTCTGTAGACCACACAGACACATTGGAATGTAATACCTCTGTAGACCAGACAGACATTGGATTGTATTACCTCTGTAGACCAGACAGACATTGGATTGTATTACCTCTGTAGACCACACAGACACATTGGAATGTAATACCTCTGTAGACCAGATATATTGGAATGTAATACCTCTGTAGACCAGGCATATTGGATTGTAATACCTCTGTAGACCAGGCATATTGGATTGTAATACCTCTGTAGACCAGAAATATTGGAATGTAATACCTCTGTAGACCACACAGACACATTGGAATGTAATACCTCTGTAGACCACACAGACACATTGGAATGTCATACCTCTGTAGACCAGACAGACATTGGATTGTATTACCTCTGTAGACCAGACAGACATTGGATTGTATTACCTCTGTAGACCAGACACATTGGATTGTATTACCTCTGTAGACCAAACATATTGGAGTGTAATACCTCTGTAGACGAGACAAATTGGAATGTAATACCTCTGTAGACCAGATTTGGATTGTTGTACATTTGTCAACCAGAAATGTTAGATTGATTTTCCTTTTTTGACCAGACACATGGGATTGATTTTTTCTCTGTAGACAAGACATACTGCATTCCTGTACCTTCATAGCCCACACACATTGGATTGTTTTACCTCTCTAGACCAGACATATTGGATTGTTGTTCATCTGTAGACATATTGGAAATGTGTATGAAAATCCAGGCATACTGATTTGTTTACCACTTCAGATCAGTATTAGAACTTTTTTTTTTTGCTTATTTTCTAAAGAATTCTGTGTCTGTTTGAAAGAAAATTTATGACAGAACAAATCACGAAAAAGACGTACTGATTTGGTTATTTAAAAAAAAATATATATATTTATTTTTTACAGGGGTGATGTGTGAGGCCCACCATGGGGAACAAGTTGTGTGCCCCCCTCTTATCCAAGAAGGCCCATCCCCAACATGGCAACCAACCCTGGCACAATCGCAAAGATTCAAACCTAGTCCGGTAAGCCTTCAAAGGCCAATAAACATATTCTGTGTATATTTTGTAATGTCTGTTAGTACTTGTAATTATTATATCTATTGTGGGTTTATAGTCTTTATTACGGCACTTGCCAGGTTGGTTAACCAGTTGTAAACTGTTAACCATTTACAGAAAGATGCAAAAATGCTTTAGTGCCATTTTAATGTTTTCAAAAACACACTTATAGTTATTGGATAAATGGGTTTATGTAAACAGCATTAGCTGACTGTTTAGAAACAGGGTAAGAAAGCCCCGCCACCACTTCGATGGGTAAAGAACCACAGCTTGTAATCTTGCTCACTCACAATTTATTGGCTGCTCTGGACTGTCTTCATACAGTAGTTAGTGCCTGACCGGTTAAGTGTTGGAAGACAATACATAGACATTGTGGTTAGCCCCTTATTGCTAATAGAAAGGCTTCATTTTCTTATTATTCCTTAATGTGATTCATGTTTTCAGGCATCATGTACATACTAGAAACAAGCCACATAATACAGACAACTATAAGAAGTAAGTGTCCCCTTAATAGTGCCATGTCCTTGTGAATGACACCCTCAGCACTGTTATTAACACAACCCAGACATCCTTTAACAATGGCATGCGAAAATAACAGGATTTCTTCTACTCATCGATATACTGCTTACAGTGGTGTGTTCTCCTTAATTGCATGTGGGATGGATATATTTTGAAATTAATTGACTTGCACTCAGAATTCATGGTCACCTGGTGGCTGTTGTAGGTAAAAATAAGACACTACAACATAGGCTTAGAATTCCATGTACCTGTCTTGAAGGCTAGTTCAAGAATTTAGCACATAACTTGACATGTATTTAGAAAGTAACACTCACTGGATATTTTGTATAACCCACAAAATAGTTAAGAAGTTGCAACTGTTTGTTGACACCATGGTGTCGCTTCTGGAACTGAAATTCTGTAATATTCAACTCCAAATGCAGCTATATATATTTACCAAAGCAGATAACTTATTGGTTATATGATAAATAGAATCTAACATTTATATAAAAAATGACATATATAGGAGGAGATAATAGGCAGCCCAAGTTGAGTGGGTACTAAACCTCTGCCAATATTACACCAGATCAAAACAAAAGTACAGAATTTCACTATGCATGTGTGATTGCATTGTTTGAACCCACACTCACTCATACCATTCTGCTACATAGTGGTCATGTGATATTAGGCTGCTACATAATGGTGATGTGATATTAGGCTGCTACATAGTGGTCATGTGATATTAGGCTGCTACAAAGTGGTCATGTGATATAAGGCGGGTACATAGTGGTCATGTGATATTAGGCTGCTACATAGTGGTCATGTGATATTAGGGTGCTACATAGTGGTCATGTGATATCAGGCTGCTACATAGTGGTCATGTGATATTAGGCTGCTACATAGTGGTCATGTGATATTAGGCTGCTACATGGTGGTCATGTGATATAAGGCGGGTACATAGTGGTCATGTGATATTAGGCTACTACATAGTGGTCATGTGATATTAGGCTACTACATAGTGGTCATGTGATATTAGGCTGGTAAATGTTTGTTTTTATGGCTATTCATAGCAACCTTTGGTCCAATGAAAATTGAGTTACATCAACGCTACTCTTCAATCAATGTTAAAAAACAATTGGTTGTCAATCTCAGCATGGCTATTCTGACCTGCATTGCCTGTTTTTTACAAATAATAAATAAACATGCTTAGGAAAATGAATTATTTCATTGGCTGAATTTCCATGTTGTTTTGGACACAGAGCCAATCAAAAGCTTCATGCATATATTCATCAGAATGAATTTGATTGGGTGTGGTATTATGTCAGGATAATATGATGGGTATGGTATTATGTCAGGATAATATGATGGGTGTGGTATTATTTCAGGATAATATGATTGTGTGTGGTATTATGTCAGGATAATATGATTGTGTGTGGTATTATGTCAGGATAATATGATGGGTATGGTATTATGTCAGGATAATATGATTGGGTGTGGTATTATGTCAGGATAATATGATTGGGTGTGGTATTATGTCAGGATAATGTGGCTGGGTGTGGTACATGTATTATGTCAGGATAATATGATTGTGTGTGGTATTATGTCAGGATAATATGATTGGTATGGTATTATGTCAGGATAATATGATTGTGTGTGGTATTATGTCAGGATAATATGATTGGGTGTGGTATTATGTCAGGATAATGTGGCTGGGTGTGGTACAAAATGTATTATGTCAGAATAATGTGATTGTGTGTGGTATTATGTCAGGATAATATGATTGTGTGTGGTATTATGTCAGGATAATATGATTGTGTGTGGTATTATGTCAGCATAATATGATGGGTATGGTATTATGTCAGGATAATATGATGGGTGTGGTATTATGTCAGGATAATATGATTGTGTGTGGTATTATGTCAGGATAATATGATTGTGTGTGGTATTATGTCAGGATAATATGATGGGTATGGTATTATGTCAGGATAATATGATTGGGTGTTGTATTATGTCAGGATAATATGATTGGGTGTGGTATTATGTCAGGATAATGTGGCTGGGTGTGGTACATGTATTATGTCAGGATAATATGATTGTGTGTGGTATTATGTCAGGATAATATGATTGGTATGGTATTATGTCAGGATAATATGATTGTGTGTGGTATTATGTCAGGATAATATGATTGGGTGTGGTATTATGTCAGGATAATGTGGCTGGGTGTGGTACAAAATGTATTATGTCAGAATAATGTGATTGTGTGTGGTATTATGTCAGGATAATATGATTGTGTGTGGTATTATGTCAGGATAATATGATTGTGTGTGGTATTATGTCAGCATAATATGATGGGTATGGTATTATGTCAGGATAATATGATGGGTGTGGTATTATGTCAGGATAATATGATTGTGTGTGGTATTATGTCAGGATAATATGATTGTGTGTGGTATTATGTCAGGATAATATGATGGGTATGGTATTATGTCAGGATAATATGATTGGGTGTTGTATTATGTCAGGATAATATACCGTGCTTTGCGGAATACAACCCCCCTTGGAATAAACCCCGCATGGCCCTTTTTTAATGTTTTTTTAAATTTTGTTAATATATAACCCGCAGCGGAATATTCCCCGCACCCTTTGTGCTGATAATTTATGTGTAAAGAAGCCATATTCCCAGGTCAAACACGTGTCAACTGTATCACACCAAGTCAGCGTGATCTACACAGTGTTACCTAACACTACAATGCATATATCGATCGATAATCCTTCTCGCTTTCTGCTGTAACACAAAAGCTGACCTATTGTCGGGGAAGTGAGAGCTATTTATAGACAATGGGATGGTGCAATACGTTAGGAGTGGTTATTTTGATGTTAACGCATTAAGTGTTTAATTGGAAAAATCAGGGCACGATAGGCTGATACGTGCAAAAAAATAATTGCCGTGCAGTGGCATTAGAAAGAATGTAAAATATTGTTTGTTAAATTTATGTTACCGACAAAAGTGACAATTACAGATGATTGATTGATGTAACTGTGCAGCGTAATTATCGGCGTCATATGTGTTAAAACAGAAATGCAATCAACATACCATACTGGGTATCGGTATATATTTTTGCCCAAAATTGGAAACTACACTGATGGCTTCAAGCTTGAAGTAGTCAGCTATGCGAAAGAGAACGGAAATCGGCCCGTCTAGTTTTTTTAAATTCTGTTGTTTATCTTTATCATATTGTTTTAGTTTGCTATATATTAACTAAAATTTACACAAGGAATATTTTTTTTTGTCTTTCACAAGGTCCCCGCTAAAGTCTCCGCTAATATACATAACTGAAAACTCACATAAAGCATCAAGAACGAGTGCATATACATGTATGCAAAATAGTTATGAACCACCATCCGATGCTCGAAACTGTTCACGTTACGCTTGGAGACGAAAGTGGTTGAGAATTTTAGTGAGATGGTCCTTAAATCTGACCCCAGTATGCTGTAAATTATGAACCACCATCTGATACACGAAACTGTTTATTTTACACCTGTAGACCAAAGTGGTAGCAAATCTTTGTGAGACGGTCCTTAATTCTGACCCCAGTATGCAGTAAATGTCCTCTGCAAAGAATATTATTAAACTGAAGGTCGCACTTTTAAGCGACAAAAAGGTTAAGGAGTTCAGTTAAGCCTGCATTCAATTTCCATGATCTTAGGTTAGTGGCAGCTGACAAAAATGGATTTTGTCAACAGATTCCCCGCACTGGAATATTCCCCGCAGGCCGCCATCTTGAGAAAAAAAGTTGCGGGCTATATTCCGCAAAATACGGTAATTGGGTGTGGTATTATGTCAGCATAATGTGGCTGGGTGTGGTACAAAATGTATTATGTCAGAATAATGTGATTGGGTGTAGTATTATGTCAGAATAATGTGATTGGGTGTTGTATTATGCAGGATATGATTGGGTGTGGTATGATGTCAGGATACTGGATTGGGTGTGGAATTATGTCAGGATAATGTGATTGGGTGAGGTATTATATCAGGATAGTGACTGGATGAGATATTATATCAGGATAATGTGGCTGGGTGTGGTATTCTGTCAGGATAATAAGATCGGTTGAGGTATTATGTCAGGATAATATGATTTTCGTAGGTATTATGTCAGGATAATATGAGCAGGTGATATGATTGGTTGTGGTATAATGTCAGGATAATGTTATTAGGTGAGATATGATGTCAGGATAATGTTATTGGGTGAGGTATAATGTCAGGATAATGTTATTGGATGAGGTATAATGTCAGGATAATGTTATTGGGTGAGGTATACTGTCAGGTATGAAGATGACAATTTGCGAGAAAGCATTGCAGCTGTCTAGCAAACCAGAGACGTCTGTACTTTATAAGTGTTCCAGAATCTCCTGAAATCAATATGTTCAGGACTTTCTATACAAATAACTTCTAGCAGATGATATTGGATATGGGTAGCTGAGTGCAAAAATAATATAAAACAAGACATTTGACTATCTGACAAGCATACACAGCCCTAAACAAGTTATGCATCTGAATTGATTTGATGTTGGCCTACCAGTCTCATCATTGGGAATCCAACACACGCATGGCACTTGATGTTGTCTTGTCTGAATTCATTTAGTGGTACCATACCTTTAGCCGACAATTGCATCAGACATGATGTGTTTCCAATGTGTGGGTATCAGTATGGCTGGTTATGAGTTGTTTTCTGTCTCCTGGACTATATGCTCATCATACAACTTCAAGGTTTCCTTCAGTACAATATTTCTTTTATGCTATTAAGACCACTATGCTGTTAAGACCACATTGCTGTTAAGACCACTTTGATGTTAACAACACAATGCTGTTTGGACCACTATGCTGTTAAGACCACTATGATGTTAAGACCAAAATGCTTTTCAGACCACTAAGCTGTTAAGACCACTATGCTATTAAGACCAAAATACTTTTCAGACCACTATGCTGTTGAGACCACTATGCTATTAAGACCAAAATGATATTAAGACCACTATACTATTAAGACCAAAATGCTGTGAAGACCACAATGCTATTAAAACCAGTATGCTATTAAGACCAAAATGCTATAGAGACCACTATGCCATTGAGACCACTATGCTATTAAAAGACACTATTTTATTAAGACATTAAATGTAGATCCTGATCACCCAGATCTCTGCTGAGGACTGTTCATTCTGAATCTTCTCTATTTGCTGTTTATTCTCTGGCAATATGCCTTGTTTAGATTGCATTTTAGTTATAAGCTGAAAATAAAAGTTTTTATTAACAAATGTAGCAAGCCAAAGAGTTGGTACACAGATCAGCAGTTTGTTTTCTGTAAGACCCATGAGACGTAGAGATTTAATATACGAAAAAGTGCCTTTGTATTCAACTTGTGACATATAAGGGAGTTTCTGATGGGAATGGCAGACCAATTGTACACTAAAATAATTGCTTTAGCCCCACTGTAAATCAGGCATATTTTCTTTTAACCATTATTTAGTGGCTTGCATTATAGACCTTACCAAAAAACCTTAAACAAGATCTAAGAATTGCATTATTTAATAAATGTTTAATAGGCAAAGAAAAGATAACTCTGTATGTTTTGTCTGTCTGCCAGGTTGTATCCCTTTACTTAGGTTTTAATCACAGCTTGAAATACAAAGTTAGGGAAGGAGATACAATAATAAAAATACAGAACTTAGCATAGGGAGTGTGGACTCTCTCTACTTTTCTTTCCTTCTTTTCTTTCTGAGTTTAATATCATCATAGTGATCTATTTATAGCATCAGTTGCTGCTGCAACAATCTGCAATACAGCATAAGTAGAGACATCATCACACAGTTCTAGCTCTGCTGTTTATTGAGATTTCTGCAACAGCAACAGTATTTCGATCTGAGATAATCAGGCAAAATATGTCTTGCACATTGTGCTAATGGGGGATGGGGAGGGTAAATTGGAGTCTGTTCATTTTCAATTGGAACTCAACCTGCTAAGCATAAAAAGATCATGCTAAGGCAAAAAGTGAGGATTTAGAAAAGCCCCATGCTGCCATCTGATCAACATCTGCACTGCTTGCTGCCAAGTCACTAGCATTGTGATCTCTCATCTTTGCATGTAGTTGTGATGAAAAAATTAAAATGTTTATTATAGGTTTTTAACCATGTAACTGGTCAAGGATAAGAAGAGACAGAGATACCACTCTACAAAAGATAGCCATTGATTTTCAGTTTGGTTCAAAATAGATGTCTCCTTCAGAAAATGCTCTTGAAATAGAACAGATGAGCTTTTTTATTTTTTTCAGTGACTTTATGGTTGCAATAAATCTGGGAAGCTATATAGAGAGATGTTGCACCATGTTGATAGATATCAGTTACATAATGGAGGGAAATGATTCCTTCCTGCATCCACATTTATTAAAGGGGAATTGGTTTGCAAATATCTATCCATCTGCAGTATGACAATATGACAAGGTATAAATGTTATACTTTGGGGGTTGCTAAATACTGCAGCCACAATTATTAAAGTGTGTGTGTGTGTGTGTGCGTACGTGCGTGTGTGTGTGTGTAGATAGCTGAACACTGCAGCCACAACTATTAAAGAGTGGTTGGGCCAGCTGAACAGTGCAGTCACAATTATTAAAGTGTGTGGGGCAAGCTTAACACTGCAGCCACAATTATTAAAGTGTGGGGGGTGAGCTGAACACTGCAGCCACAATTATAAAGTGTGTGGGAAAAGCTTAACACTGCAGCCACAAATTATAAAGTGTGTGGGAATAGCTTAACACTGCAGCCATAATTATTAAAGTGTGGGCGGGGATAGCTAAACACTGCAGCCACAATTATTAAAGTGTGGGGGACAGCTGAATACTGCAGCTACAATTATTAAAGTGTGTGGGGCTTAAGCTTAACACTGCAGCCACCGTTATTAAAGTGTGGGGGATAGCTGAACACTGCAGCCACAATTATTAAAGTGGGGGCGGAAAGGTGAACACTGCAGCCACAATTATTAAAGTGTTGGGGAAAGCTGAACACTGCAGCTACAATTATTTAAGTGTGGGGGATAGCTGAACACTGCAGTCACAATTATTAAAGTGTGGGGGATAGCTGAACACTGCAGCTACAATTATTAAAGTGTGGGGGATAGATGAACAGTGCAGCTACAATTATTAAAGTGGGGGTGGGGTGGGGGGTGGTAGGTGAACACTGCAGCCACAATTATTAAAGTGGGTGGGTGGGAGGGTGGGGGGGTGGGGGGGGTAGGTGAACACTGCAGCTACAATTATTAAAGTGTGTGAGTGTGGGGGGGGGGGGGGGGGGGGGGGGTAGGTGAACACTGCAGCCACAATTATTAAATGTGGGGGGATAGCTGAACACTGCAGCTACAATAATTAAAGTGTGTGTGTGGGGGGGGGGGGGGGGGGGGGGGCGGGTAGGTGAACACTGCAGCCACAATTATAAAAGTTTGGGGGATAGCTGAACACTGCAGCTACAATTATTAAAGTGTGGGGGATAGATGAACAGTGCAGCTACAATTATTAAAGTGTGTGTGTGTGTGTATGGGGGGGGGGGGGGGGGGGGGGGTAGGTGAACACTGCAGCCACAATTATTAAAGTGTGTGTGAGGAGGGGGGGTAGGTGAACACTGCAGCCACAATTATTAAAGTGTGGGGGATAGCTGAACACTGCAGCTACAGTTTTTAAAGTGGAAGTGTAATAGCACGGACAAATTGCTGGACATTATTCTTTCCTGCAGTAACATTATTTAAACATTGGGTCAATCTGAAATATCTTGTTTTGGCTACAATGGGTTAATATTATTATTTTAATGTTAAGCGTTGGTCATTAAAATGCTAAACATTCATCAAATTTAAAGCCAGTATGAGCAAGTACATGTTGTCACCGGCAGTTTCCATCATCACATAAAAAATTTCAGTTTAATGGTCGAAACTTCACTTCCAACATTGTTAGGTGTTATATAGTAAAGTTTAAGCTTTTTTATTTGTTCATTTCAGCCTAATTGATGTAATAGCAACCTGAAATCATGAATGGATGTGTTTCCTTCTAGACCATGTCTATAAACTACAATTAGGTTATGTAGAAACTGTCCACACCTGTGCAATAATTTCCTTGATAATTGTACAGTTTTGATATGTTATTATGCATAGCTGGAAGTGGTAATTTGACTTCCTTAAAATAAATTATTTTCACAAATGTCAGAAAATTGAGCTGAATATTGTAAACAATGTTCTTAAGTTTGTTGAATTAATAGTTTTACTTCTCTCTTTTTTTCAAACTGCCAACATAAAGCGCATTTCTAAATGAATAACATTTGTGATGCAGTTGAAGCTTTTATATGATACTACAAAATGCAAAATAGGGGGCGCCCATGGCTGAGCGGTTAGAATCGCCAACTCCTCAGCCAGGCTCACTGCATGGGTTTAAGACCCAGATGGGACAAGAATTTTCATGTGGGAAGGTTTTGCAGATAACCTGCTGTGCACAGGTGGTTCCACCCAGATATATGTCTGGGGTCTTCCTTCGCCAATAATTAGCTAGAATTGTTGCCAATATGACCATAAACAAACAAACAAGCAAGATCAAAATAAATGTGGTTAGTTGCTAATGGTTGCAGTTGTTTGAACATTTATCCTACCAAGTGTATATTGATAAGGCATAGAGGCAAATATTGTAGATCCAGGTCAGACAGCTCCAAGCAGATCTACACTATTTGCTGCAATATTTCAGGCATGTTTGCTTGCTGATTTAAGGAGAGCACTCATAATAGGGACTAAATTAACAAACTATACCATCGTAAGGTCAAACAGCATTCCATTACATAACTTATAATGTTTTCATACATTTTAAATTAGGAACATAGATAAAATCCTTTTCTTAATATCTTGAACTATTTACTTTTTGTTTTAAATGATTTACTAGTATTTTGAAATAAAATGTTGACTTCGTCACAAACAGCCAGCAAATTTACCTAATGAAAAAATGGCCCTATCTTAAGCAAGCCTCTGGTATGTTCTTGTGCAGTACTCTTTATTGTCTAAAAGATGGTATCTGATTTTTTATCTATATCAGATGCATGGGACAATATATGTCCACTGTTTTGGAAAATTTAGACATAATTTCTGCATAAATTTATACTTGCATACAAGTTGCCCAAAAATCACTCTAAATGTTCATACTTTTTAAATCTATACCAAAATCTTTTGTCCAAACTGTCAACACCACATTGAAGTAGTGGCAAAGTGATTTTCAAGGACTCTCCCGTAGACATGTTTATGAGCAAGTTCTTTAATGCTAAAAGCTGAGAACTTTATTGCTGTCAGGTCTACAGTCTATATATTACACTTCATTTAGGTGCCATTAATCCTTAACCTGCTTAGCACAAATTGTCCTAAGGCCATCCTAAGGCTATCCTTAGGCACCCTAAGGCCATCCTAAGGCCATCCTAAGGCTATCCTTAGGCACCCTAAGGCCATCCTAAGGCCATCCTAAGGCCATCCTAAGGCTATCCTTAGGCACCCTAAGGCCACCCTAAGGCCACCCTAAGGCCATCCTAAGGCTATCCTTAGGCCACCCTAAGGCCATCCTAAGACCTCCCTAAGGCTATCCTTAGGCACCCTAAAGCCATTCTAAGGCCATCCTAAGGCCATCCTAAGGCTATCCTTAGGCACCCTAAGGCCATCCTAAGGCCACCCTAAGGCCATCCTAAGGCCATCCTAAGGCTATCCTTAGGCACCCTAAGGCCATCCTAAGGCCACCCTAAGGCCATCCTAAGGCTATCCTTAGGCACCCTAAGGCCACCCTAAGCCATCCTAAGGCCAACCTTAGGCCATCCTAAGGTCATTCTTAGGTCATCCTAAGGCCACCCTAAGGTCACCCTGAGGCCATCCTAAGGCCACCCTAAGACCATTCTAAGGCTAACCTTAGGCCATCCTAAGGTTACCCTAAGGCCACCCTGAGGCCATCCTAAGGCCACCCTAAGGCCATTCTAAGGCCATCCCAAGGCCACCCTAAGACCATTCTAAGGCTAACCTTAGGCCATCCTAAGGCCATCCTAAGGTTACCCTAAGGCCACCCTAAGGCCATCCTAAGGCCACCCTAAGGCCATCATAAGGTTACCCTAAGGCCACCCTGAGGCCATCCTAAGGGTACCCTAAGACCATCCTAAGACCATCTTAAGGCCACCCTAAGGCCATCCTAAGGCCACCCTAAGGCCATCCTAAGGCCACCCTAAGGCCATCCTAAAGCCACCCTAAGGCCATCCTAAGGCCACCCTAAGACCATTCTAAGGCCATCCTAAGGCCATCCTAAGGTTACCCTAAGGCCTCCCTGAGGCCACCCTAAGGCCACCCTTAGGCCATCCTAAGGCCACCCTAAGGCCATCCTAAGGCCACCCTAAGGCCATCCTAAGGCCACCCTAAGGCCATCCTAAGGATAACAGTGAAGATCCAGATGAGCCAGCTCCCATGGAAAGCTGTTTATTCATGATCTCTTAGCAAATCATCTAGTTACCATATGACATTTTCTGTATAGGTGAACATAAAGGTAAAAGTTCAATATTGGTTAATAACAAATAAAGCACAATATGAGTTAAACATGGTTTCCGACAATTTGCCTATATATAATATATGTTACAATATCTGACCGCTGTTTTTTGCATAATATCTGTAGAAAAAACATTATACTTTAGTCTAAACTG
The DNA here is from genome assembly GCA_007844125.1 of Sinonovacula constricta. Taxonomy (NCBI): domain Eukaryota; kingdom Metazoa; phylum Mollusca; class Bivalvia; order Cardiida; family Solecurtidae; genus Sinonovacula; species Sinonovacula constricta. Next base: position 7,770,207 of record CM017556.1, read on the forward strand.
TGCAGATTGTCAACAGTATCTCAATTTTAGGGCTGTTTGCCACATTAATTAACACTTAAATGTTCATTCTTTTTAAATCTATAAATAAGAATGATTGGGATTCCTGCTAAACATAGACATCAACATCACAGCGGATGACGTGGATGGGCTTAAATATAAGTGGTCATGTGGTTTTCTTAATTTAAAAAATATCTAACTGTGCAGTGTGGCTCAGATAGGAAATATATATATTTACGATTGATCCATTATGGTTCACTTTTCAGACAGATGTAAGACATCTATAAATAGCATTTTGCGAGATCTGTTAAAGTAACAATAGTTTATTAAGATGTTTATGAAAAGTATTTTTTGTCCAAACTGTCCGAGTCCACCTTAAATTATGTTATTCCATTTATATTATAAAGCAACTAACTGAATCTTGGGATGCTTATAGTTGAGTCTAAACATTTTTAATAACTGAGTATGGTATGCCGAAACTAATTCTTGGTATGCCTAAATTTTGGACATGGTATGCTTGTAATTTAGTCTTGGTATGCTTATAATTGAGTCTTGATACACTTACAATTAATTATTTGTATGCTTGCAATCCAGTTTTGGTATGCTAACAACCCCTGCGAAATGTGACCATGGTTCACCATGTTCATCCATGGTTATTTGACCATGGTTAAACCATGGTTTAACAAAATAACAAATGGACCACAGTCTACAACCATGGTTTGACAGACCATGGTCAACCCAAGTTGAACCATGGTCTATAAACCATGGTCAACCCAAGCTGAACCATGGTCCGTCAAAACCATGGTTGTAGACTGTGGTCCATTTGTTATTTTGTTAAACCATGTCATAACCATGGTCTATAAACCATGGTCAACCCAAGTTGAACCATGGTCTATAAACCATGACGGACATAGAGTGATCACAAAAGCTCACCTTCAGCACTTTGTGCTCAGGCAAGCTAAAAAATCAATAAGTTTGCACTTTTTTTTAATTTTTGCATTGCAAACAAGGTTTAAAGAGTAAGATTCATCATCATTTACAAATTTATCAGAGAATGATAGACTTAGTCTAGAATCAAACTTGGGTTTTGGTTCTGTCATAGTGTTTGCTCGACGACCTGTTACACTATGTGATATAATGTATTCATTTGGGAACAAAGCCAGCAACAGCATGAATTAAAAAGGCCATCCACATGCTCTATCAAAATGAAAATGGAAAAACTCCAAACACTTACTGCTGATTTCGCAGATAACAGCTTTATTTATTTTCTTCGCAAACTCGGCCTTGATCAACTCTTACTATGCTTTTACACTCTATAACTGACATCAATCGATCCTCCCACTGAATCAGAAAACATCGTGGTGCAACCGCCATACCTCTCCGATTTTCGCGCGCTTGAAACTTTGGTAAACCGCTTACTTCAAATAAGTAACATGTCGCTTAGCTCAATAAAAAATTAAAAAGAAAACCTGGTACAACGTATCATAACTCATAAGAGATAAGGAATTCGGAGCAATATTGTCAAAATAGTATTTATTGTCTCTATTTAAATAAGTTTGGCGATTTTCTAATCACCCATATTGAAAAATCAATATTTACATTTCAGTGACATAAGTGATCTGATTATTGGTTTTCCGTCACATAAGCGGCCCTATATTAGTAAACATAAGTCTGCATCAATTTAAAAAGAGTTAATTGGGGCCAATAACCCTGCCCTGAGGCAATGTTTTACTGCTTGATTGGTGGTAAAACCAGTGTCTATGATTGCATTAATCTGTAATTATGTTTTGACAGTTGGCAAAATTGCTATAAGAGATCGTCTGCTCAATTAAAAAGAGTGGGTGGGGAACTGATAAATGATTGTTGCAAGTTAAGTGAAATTAAGTGTCATGGCTGACTAAACTTGGTTTATTTATTGTGATCTTGGTCATTCATTGCTCAAGACCATGGTTACCTAGTAGAACCTGATTAGACCATGGTTGATCATTGTGGACCATGGTTTATTTATTGTGGTCTTGGTCATTCATTGTTCAAGACCATGGTTACCTAGTAGAACCTGGTTAGACCATGGTTGATCATTGTGGACCATGGTTTATTTATTGGGGTCTTGGTAAACCATGGTCAACCATGGTTCAAGACCATGGTTACCTAGTAGAACCTGGTTTGACCATGTAGAACCAAAGGTTGACCATGGTTGACCATGGATGAACATGGTGAACCATGGTCACATTTCGCAGGGGTTCAAGAGCCTAACCTTGAATCTATGCATTGACAATTTGTACTACATTTGAATGACTTAACCAGTTCTATTAAAGTTTGAAAAAATACTTTCCTCATTATTGTATGTACAATTTAAATCTTCTTATAAGCTTAATTATTCAATAGATAACTTATAAAAGAAGTCATAGTTGATTAAGTACATACTTTATGACATGAATGGCATCTAAACGTCAGTAATCCTGTAAAATATGCCCAGTAATAACATAGTATGATAATGAATTCATCCCTCTTAACTTTTGGACATTGTCTCACCAAATCTGTTTTAATTTCTCAGGACTAGCAAAAGTGTAGATTTATATAAACCAGTTGATGCTAGAGCTTTTTGATCAGGATCTACACTTATTACTGCCATGTTTCTATCAAAACTCCTTACCTGTGATTATTGTCTGATTATTGTTTAAGCCACCACCTAAATTGTGGAGGAGGAAGGATTATACTACTATAATAATGGTCAGGGAGTAATTTTAAGGGGTACAGGCCTCATCATTATATTGGGATAATGCAAACTTTTCATTGGACTATTTTATATTGCCATATAGCAGTAATCTCTACAAGTTGTGATGTTTTCACTAAAATGGAAATTGTTGTAACAGTGTCTTACTGGCTTGTCTCAAAAAGCATGTAACTCAGAATTACTTTATTAGACATACATCTCATGAAAATTTGATGTGCTATTGGTGGCAGAAGAGTTGTTTTTGTGAATCAAAATGTGTTGGAAATGTTAAGAAGCAGATACCTTTCGAACATAAAGAACATGGATTTGTTTAACATGGCCTTTTAGTACTATGAAGATAACATTTAAGATCCATTTATCTAGGTAGAGTTCCCTCTCCAAGTGCAAAGTGCCCTGGGTTCAATATGTTGCTCTGGGAGTGCAGTAGATAGAGCTTCCTCCCTAGGTGTCAAAATTAATGCCCCTGGTTCATTGTGTTTTCCTGGGAGTGCAGTAGATAGAGCTTCCTCCCTAGGTGTCAAAATTAATGCCCCTGGTTCATTGTGTTTTCCTGGGAGTGCAGTAGATAGAGCTTCCTCCCTAGGTGTCAAAATTAATGCCCCTGGTTCATTGTGTTTTCCTGGGAGTGCAGTAGATAGAGCTTCCACTCCAGGTGTCAGATGCCCCGGGTTCAATTTGTTCCCCTGGGAGTACAGTAGGTAGGTAGAGCTCTCACTCTAGGCGCCAAAGGCTCTTGTTCAATGTGTTCCTCTGGGAGTGCAGTAGGTACAACTCCCATTCCAGGCGCCAAAGGCCCTTGGTTCAATGTGTTCCACTGGTAGTGCAATAGGTCAAGCACCCACTCTCAGTGCCAGGTGCCCTGGGTTCAATGTGTTCCCCTGGCAGTGCAGTAGGTAGGGCTTCCTTTCCAGTTGCAAAAGGGCTCAGGTTCATTGTGTTCCTCTGGCAGTGCAGTAGATAGAGCTGCCACTCCAGGCCCTAGGTTCATTTGCTTCATCTGGCAGTGTTGTAGGTAGAGCACTCACTGTAGGGGTCATTGGCCCAATGTTCTATGTGTTTCCCTGGCAGTGCAGTAGGAAGAGCTCCCAGTCAAGGTACAAGAAGCCCTGGGTTTAAAAAGTTCCCTGGCAGTGCAGTAGGTAGAGCGCTCACTTCATGTACCAAAGGTCCCTGGTTCAACGTTTTCCACCTGGCAGTGCAGTAAGTAGAGTTCCCGCTCCATGTACCAATGGCCCCAGGTTCTGTGTGTTCCACCTGGCAATGAAGGAGGTAGAGCTCCCACCCCATGTACCAAAGGCCCTAGGTTCTGTGTGTTCCGTCTGGCAATGAAGAAGGTAGAGCTCTCGCTCCATGTACCAAGGCCCCAGGTTCTGTGTGTTCCACCTGGCAGTGCAGTAGGTAGAGCTCTCGCTCCATGTACCAATGACCCCAGGTTCTGTGTGTTCCACCTGGCAGTGCAGTAGGTAGAGCTCTCGCTCCATGTACCAATGGCCCCAGGTTCTGTGTGTTCCACCTGGCAATGAAGGAGTTAGAGCTCCCACCCAATGTACCAAAGACCCTGGGTAAAATGTGCTCCATCTGGCCAGGCAGTTCAGTTAAAGAGGGTCAACCCCTTTTTATAAACTTAAGCTGCCTTGTAATTTTATTCAAGTGAAAGTGTTAACTGAAAGATTTTTGTTTCAGTTTCAAAATGTCAAAACTATTTGAGTCATTTAATTTTGAGTTATATACTTGCTTGTCTTAGTTTAAAACCTTCATATAAAGAAATTTATGCAGACTTTGTTTTGTTTGTTATGAAATATGTGCCTTGCATAGAAAAGAAGGATACAATTAAGTTTTATGATTTATAGTTGTGTCTAATAAGAAATATTGATACTAGTAAGTTTTTACAGCACATGGCCATGAAGTTATAAATGGGCAAGATTGAGACCTCACTGTCACACAATAAAGGATACCTGCAGGTATATGATTATGAGCTTATGTGAATTATTGTTGGTTGATAAATATGTTGACAGGAAGGGCGGTGGTCATTAATTGGCTGTAAAACAGATAGAGGTACAATCTTCTGAACATGGCTGTGGATACTCTGTATTGAATAGTTTATAGTAACAACAGGCTGTTAATCATTATATTTATGATGGTTAAATCTGCATGTCATAAAAGTTGTGTACCACTTGGTTTCATATTTGGCTCCAGGAACTAAAATACAAACAACCAATGTATTGACATCATGTTTATTGTAATTGGTTGTTGTTTACTTGGTTTTAATAGGATTAATTACTTTTGTTTGTTTGTAAGTTGTACAAAATCAATGAAAATATCCTTTGATGTTAGTGTGTTGGTTGTTTCGTTTAAATTACTTACACTTTTCAATCGTATGAAGACTGTTCATTTAAAGCATGCTACATTTGTTAATAACCCAGGCTAATTCTTAATCTTACCCTTACACATAAAGGTGCCTTAACATGTTCTTAGAGATAAAGCAGCAAATAGTGCCGATCCTGATTTGACAGCTCCCACCAAAGTTGTATGAATCCTGTTTAGTAAGCTAATGGTTAACTTTGGAATATTTCATATAAACGATTTATTCTACAACCTAAGATCACCCTTTTGTAAAAATAGGACCAGTCCAGTCTCTCTTAAACTTAGTTGCGTTTTTTTTTGTAGAATTCTACCAAGTCTTATGTTTTGATCAATAATATTTCAGTATATGTGCAGAAAATTGGCATAATTTGGCAAATGATTAAAACTGACATGACTTTATCTGTCATTGTTTTCTCAGATGTTGTCTGTTGCTGTTTGTAGTTTTGTTGTCATTAGCAAGGTAGGGTATGAATCCAGATCAAGGTATATCATTAAATGGTAATGGAATAATTTTTAGATGCTGTAACAGTATAAATGTCTTCATTAACATATATTTCATGCTCACCTGGTTTAGATAGGGCCATCTGCTGAATAATAAGGGTTCAGTGTACAAAAACAGATGTTTAATTGGTCATTGGATTAACAAATTTACTCATTTTACAGATAATTTGAATTTAAGTTGGGTGCTTCTTTTTTTGTTTTTTTGTTTTTGGTTTGTTTTCTTTTATCTTTATAAGCATCATCATTATTATCATCAACAGCAGAAACACAATTCCACACTGTATAATAACCACCATAATGATCTGAAACATTAGTCACATGCTACTACAGTAAAACAACACTATACTTGCTTCAAATATATTCTGTTGTTGTTTTTAAATAAAAATGTTGCTGTGGGAAACCCTAAACTCCACAAACAAACAAATTAAGTGCAGAAAATAACCCATGAATATGAGGCATAATTAAGTATTTCCAAAGAAATAGTATCTGGTTTTCAGTAGAACTGTATTTCCAGGCTGTCAAGGGATGTGAAAACAGCACAATTTATTTATATTAGCCCATAGCCTGCTACATTGTTAAGAGCCCATACTACATTCATTATACATTAGTTATAGGCTTAAAACTTGATGACAAGGTTGAAAGTCTTATTGCTGGAGACTCAGCGGCAGCTAGAGCAGATCCTGATCAGATAGCTTCCAGCAACAGATGGTGGATCTGAATCTGTATTGTCTGCATTAACCTTAGATATATATGGTGAGCTAGCTAAGAGTTAAATAAAAACAACACAACAGGCATAAAATATAACTGCCTGTTATTTGAGTTTTGTGTTAATGTATCTGACTCTCCCCAGGTCTCCTTGTAAAGGGGGCTGCAATTATCCTATCAGTTTTATGGTGGTATAATAGACTATGTCCTGTGAATGAATGTTTGATGTTTAACTTTCAAGTCTCCCCTAAGCCTACACCATGTACATGGATGAAATGGTCTCAGATAACAGTGACTGGAACTAAGGGGTTCTGGGTTCTTGAATGACTATGTAAAGTGTTCACCAAATTTTTAAAGTGTTTCTACCTTTGACTTTCTTATGGTTTGTTTGATACATATGTGCACTATTTCCACACACCCCAAACTAGATACATATGTGCACTGCTTCCACACACCCAATACTAGATACATATGTGCACTATTTCCACACATCCAATACTAGATACATATGTGCACTGTTTCCACACACCCCAAACTAGATACATATGTGCACTGTTTCCACACACCCCAAACTATATACATATGTGCACTGCTTCCACACACTCAATACTAGATACATATGAGCACTGCTTCCACACACTCAATACTAGATACATATGTGCACTGCTTCCACACACCCCAATACTAGATACATATGTGCACTGTTTCCACACACCCCAAACTAGATACATATGTGCACTGCTTTCACACATCCAATACTAGATACATATGTGCACTGCTTCCACACACCCAATACTAGATACATATGTTTACTGCTTCCACACACCCAATACTAGATACATATGTGCACTGCTTCCACACACCCCAAACTAGATACATATGTGCACTGCTTCCACACACCCCAAACTAGATACTTATGTGCACTGCTTCCACACACCCAATACTAGATACATATGTGCACTGCTTCCACACACCCCAAACTAGATACATATGTGCACTGCTTCCACACACCCCAAACTAGATACATATGTGCACTGCTTCCACACACCCAATACTAGATACATATGTGCACTGCTTCCACACATCCCAAACTAAATACATATGTGCACTGCTTCCACACACCCAAAACTAGATACATATGTGCACTGCTTCCACACACCCAATACTAGATACATATGTGCACTGCTTCCACACACCCCAAACTAGATACATATGTGCACTGCTTCCACACACCCAAAACTAGATACATATGTGCACTGCTTCCACACACCCCAAACTAGATACATATGTGCACTGATTCCACACACACCAAACTAGATACATATGTGCACTGCTTCCACACACCCCAAACTAGATACATATGTGCACTATTTCCACACACCCCAAACTAGATACATAATTATGTGCACTGTTTCCACACACCCCAAACTATATACATATGCGCACTGCTTCCACACACTCAATACTAGATACATATGAGCACTGCTTCCACACACTCAATACTAGATACATATGTGCACTGCTTCCACACACCCAATACTAGATACATATGTGCACTGTTTCCACACACCCCAAACTAGATACATATGTGCACTGCTTTCACACATCCAATACTAGATACATATGTGCACTGCTTCCACACACCCAATACTAGATACATATGTGCACTGCTTCCACACACCCCAAAGTATATACATATGTGCACTATTTCCACACACCCAAAACTAGATACATATGTGCACTACTTCCACACACCACAAACTAGATACATATGTGCACTGCTTCCACACACCCCAACCTAGATACATATGTGCACTATTTCCACACACCCAAAACTAGATACATATGTGCACTGCTTCCACACACCCCAAACTAGATACATATATGCACTGCTTCCACACACCCCAAATACTAGATACATATGTGCACTGCTTCCACACACCCCAAACTAGATACATATGTGCACTGCTTCCACACACCCCAAACTAGATACATATGTGCACTGCTTCCACACACCCCAAACTAGATACATATGTGCACTGCTTCCACACACCCCAAACTAGATACATATGTGCACTGCTTCCACACACCCAATACTAGATACATATGTGCACTGCTTCCACACACCCCAAACTAGATACATATGAGCACTGCTTCCACACACCCCAAACTAGATACATATGTGCACTGCTTCCACACACCCAATACTAGATACATATGTGCACTGCTTTCACACACCCAATACTAGATACATATGTGAACTATTTCCACACACCCCAAACTAGATACATATGTGCACTGCTTCCACACACCCCAAACTAGATACATATGTGCACTGCTTTCACACACCCTAAACTAAATACATATGTGCACTGGTTCCACACACACAATACTAGATACATATGTGCACTGCTTCCACACACCCCAAACTAGATACATATGTGCACTGCTTCCACACACCTCAAACTAGATACACATGTGCACTGCTTCCACACACCCAATACTAGATACATATGTGCACTGCTTCCACACACCCCAAACTAGATACATATGTGCACTGCTTCCACACACCCAATTCTAGATACTTATGTGCACTGCTTCCACACAACCCAAACTATATACATATGTGCACTGCTTCCACATACCCAAAACTAGATACTTATGTGCACTGCTTCCACACACCCAATACTAGATACATATGTGCACTGCTTCCACACACCCCAAACTATATACATATGTGCACTGCTTTCACACACCCCAAACTATATACATATGTGCACTGCTTTCAAACACCCAATACTAGATACATATGTGCACTGCTTCCACACACCCAATACTAGATACATATGTGCACTGCTTCCACACACCCCAAACTACATACATATGTGCACTGCTTTCACACACCCAATACTAGATACATATGTGCACTGCTTCCACACACCCCAAACTAGATACATATGTGCACTGCTTCCACACACCCAAAACTAGATACATATGTGCACTGCTTCCACACACCCCAAACTACATACATATGTGCACTGCTTCCACATACCCAAAACTAGATACATGTACATATGTGCACTGCTTCCACATACCCAAAACTAGATACATATGTGCACTGCTTCCACACACCCCAAACTAGATACATATGTGCACTGCTTCCACACACCCCAAACTAGATACATATGTGCACTGCTTCCACACACCCCAAACTAGATACATATGTGCACTGCTTCCACACACCCCAAACTACATACATATGTGCACTGCTTCCACACACAATACTAGATACATATGTACACTGCTTCCACACACACAATACTAGATACTTATGTGCACTGCTTCCACACACCCAATACTAGATACATATATGCACTGCTTCCACACACCCAATACTAGATACATATGTGCACTGCTTCCACACACACAATACTAGATACTTATGTGCACTGCTTCCACACACACAATACTAGATACATATGTGCACTGCTTTCACACACACAATACTAGATACATATGTGCACAGGTTCCACACACACAATACTAGATACATATGTGCACTGCTTCCACACACACAATATTAGATACATATGTGCACTGCTTTCACACACATTTGTTTCTTCATGTAGTTTATTGATTGTAAGGCCTTTTCCATGGCATCATACAAAGAAATTTATTTAAAATTTACTGTTACCATTCAATTCAGCAGTATCTTTTACTGCTTAATCTGATGAGGCTTAAAATAAAAGCAAAGTTGTGATTGTTTAAAGATGTGTAATAACAATATTCTTAAAAGAAAGCCAGACTTATCGTCTTCTCATTGTAGATACATTTTACATTTTGAAAATAATTAAGGGTAAACATAAATAGTGTTGAGGAAATGGATCCTAAATGAGTTATGTTATCAAACATATACCTGTGCATACTAGGAAGTTGTGAGACTGGATCTAAGTAGTGAATTGTGAGTTTGTACGTTTGTATGTAGTTAAAAGCCTAGAGCAATACGAGTTGTTGCGTTTGTATGTGGTTAAAGGCCTACAGCAATATGAGTTGTTACGTTTGTATGTAGTTATAAGCAAAATAATTCTAGCTTGATGAAGGTTATTACTAAATGCAACTGGCTATGAGTTGATCTTAAATTTACTTGCTAAACTCATGCCATGATTACTAGTAAAAGTCTTAAATCTAATTTCTAAACTCAGTTGTCAAGAATAAATGTTCTTACATCTTATTGCTAAACTCAATTGTAATGAATAAATGTTTTAAATCTAAATAATTGCTTATCACAGTTTTTGTGAATAAATAATCTTAAAAATAATTGCTAAACTCAAATGTCATAAATAAATGTTCTTAAATCTAATTGCTCAACTCAGTTGTTATGAACAAATGTTTGTAAATCTAAAAAATTGCTTAACACAGTTGTTGTGAATAATTGTTGTTAAAAACAACTGCTAAATTCAATTGTCATGAATAAATGTTCTTTAATCGAATTGCTCAACTCTGTGTAATGAACAAAATGTTCTTACATCTAAATAATTGCTTAAAACAGTTGTTGTTTGTTTGTTGTTAAAGCTGCAGCGACCAACTATGATCATCACAGCAATGTCCAGCTTTTTGGTGGAGGAAGACCCTAGACAAATGTCTGGGTAGAACCACCTGCACACTACAGGTCAGCTGGAAGACCATCTCATATTAAGTCCTTTGCCCCAAACGGGACTCGAGCCCACGCGTTGAGAGGCTAAGGAGTCAGAGGAGTTACGAATACAGTTGTTGTGAATAATTCTTCTTAAAAATAATTGCTAAACTCAGTTGTCATGAACAAATGTTCTTCAATTTTATTGCTAAACTCTGTTATCATGAACATATGTTCTTAAATCTAATTGCTGAACTATGTTATCATGAACATATGTTCTTAAATCTTATTGCTGAACTATGTTATCATGAACATATGTTCTTAAATCTTATTGCTAAACTCTGTTGTCATGAACAAATGTTCTTCAATCTTATTGCTGAACTCTGTTGTCATGAACAAATGTTCTTCAATCTTATTGCTAAACTCTGTTGTCATGAACAGTTGTTCTTAAATCTAATTGCTCAGCCCTGTTGTCATGAATCAATGTTCTTTAACCAGATTGATAAACTCAATTGACATGAATAGATGTTAATGAGACTAGGTTGTGTTGCTATTTTAGTTACAAGGATCCAGTTTGTTGCAAATTGTTGCACTTACATTGTTATTTTAAAGAATTCTGTCTGCCATGTAACATTTTCTACTGGTGTTTTGCTCATTTATCATCAACAGTCTTTATAGACAAACAACAGTAATAATAACAAAACAATTTTCTTATTAATGTAAGCAGTTATATAGCAACAAAGGTAAAAACTTTATGTTGGTAATCTGAGAGTTTGTCTATGATATGCTCCAAATATTCCAACAAGTATGAGCACTGTTAACACTTATCAAAATAAACAAATTGATGTAATAACTAATTGATATTTAATTCTATTTAGTATTTAATTCCATTCAAAAAATGTCAAAGAATGAAGAAAGAGAAAAAAATGAAGACCTTATCAAGGGGAATAATAATGAATACAGAAAAAATAGTAAAAATTATGTTTAAAATGTGAGAGAATTTTCAATAAATGTAAAGATAAGATAATGGCTTTCCTAAAGGTCTTATAAAGGTGTAAGTACAAGATAGTAAGTGTATTCTTCTTGCAGGTAAGAGAGTCAGATCTCCTTTGATGTATCCCATAATTCTCTACCTAATCCTCTAATGCTGGTATTTAAAATGGTCATATTGCTGCAACTCTGATAAATATTTGCTATGTGGGTTTGGTAGAGAGGTGAGCAGTTTCTATTCAACCTGAGAGTCTATATAATTGGTTGCAGTTTATTATAGGAGTGTGGGGTCAAGGCAGTATATGTTTGTGGATCTATAAGTTAAGAGGGAAGCTGGAAAAGTTGCTTGGATGGATTATAAACATTGGTCCTGGGATGTTTGTGTTGACCTAAGATCACTCTGGTGTGGAGTACATGATTCAACTCAGCTGTTAACAAGATAAGCACAATGCCCTCACTCCAATATAGTTCCACCCACAATTTCTCTGTCTATCAGAAACCATATTCCATTTAAGCAATATATAGTGGTGCCTTCATTGTATGTTGCAAAGATCTGCTATGGAACAATATCCAGTCCCATTATCTTGACAGTGGTCCAACCTGTTGGATATAACATTCCTGTTTTTTCAGATCTTGGTTTGTTATGAAGTAGGATTAAACCTGTGACCTTCCATACTTGAGCACTTCTGATCAATGTACTGTCATGCTACAATGGTTAAAGATGGTGCCAAGACACCTACTAACTGTAAGATAGATGAAACAAGAGAGGATGGTGAGGGACTCCCACCTGTAGATTGTTCCTGTCAGTATAGCAACATAGTCAAGTCAGAACGCTCATGCTGGTAGAATGTGTGTGACAGTTGTGGTGGTTAGATTGCTACAACATGCAGGGGAGATAGTCTTATAATGGGCCAGGTAGTAGTGATTCTTGGCACATAACTTTGTTGTTTTTTTTAAGCTTGTCAGTGATTTTATGACTGTCTTCTGTTGTCAAGTGAGCTCCATTGGAATTTGCAGTTTCTTTATAACTACTACTGATGATAAATAGGTGCTGTATTTTATTATTGTTATAAAGCAAAGTAATGTGTGAAGTTCTGCATGTATTTTTCTTAAAGTGGGTATCATGGTTAAAACTGCCTTAAGCTCAGTTTTATGCAGAAAAACTGTTCCAATGAATTTCATCATTTCTTCTTGTACTTGCAGCATTTGTTTTATATGTCCTTCTTGATAGTTACAATGTGACGAGTTGTTTGTTGTCCTTGGATAAACAGTTTCTGTCAATTAGATTTCAAAGCTACTTGGCCTATGAGGGGGAACTGCTTTGTAAATTGGATGTTTGTTTATGGGATACAGGAGGATACAAATGTGTGTATTCACCTTTGATCAATTACCATTAGTGTAAAAACAAATTAAAACCAGGAAATGAAAGATTGATTGAAATATATTTAAGGGTAAATAATAGTTGATATAAGGAATATATATTTTCCAGAGGTGGGTGCTTCTTTCTGATGATAGAGGGGTTTTAATGTGATTTTTATATTACATTAAGCTCATATTTCAAGTTAATTGCATTTAAGAAAGTGAAATGTTAATAAAATGTGTAGGTTTTAAAAAAGGACTCCCAGAATTAAATAATGAATGAGAAACCTGTTCGTGATGAGGATGAAAGTAAAGATCTGTTAGTCAGAAAAGTGAAGGATTGTTAGACAGAAATTAAAAAGTATTTAAACTAATTTTGATTCTTGAGCGGAATACATGGATACGTGGATGATGTCATGTATGTTTATTGGATTTTAACTAGTGTTGGAATAATATAAACCACAGAAGATTCCATCTCAACACACTGACAACCATGCCTCACATATGGGAAAATGTTCTGACAATGAAACTGTAAGTTGAAGTCTGTACCTATATCTAGTGTTAGGTCAAACTCTTACACTGATTATAATAAATTCATATGGCTTTAATAACCTTGACCTGTTTTTATCTTAATTTCAACTTTATAAACTCTCTCCCAATTTTCACCTTATTATTCCCTTCTAGTTCAGGCTAAAATAAAAGCAACATTGTGTAAAAGAAGTATACATACATGTACCAAAACGCAGACTGTACACCAGAACTATAGTAAAAACTCCATCATATACATAACACAAAGGTAATACAGCTACATGTAATAGAAAAAACACACACATAAAATAAAAGGAATCACCTGTTAATAATTCAAAAGACATACATTTAGTTCTCAGAGCCATTTATTCTTATCTGTTAGTAAGTGTGTTAATTGTTAGATTTTGCTTGCCTACTTTTGTGTGTTTTCTTTGCTCTTCTCCCACTGTGTTTATATGAATACTATAACGAGTTTTTGATATGACTCTTTTTATAGAGCTGTATGCTGTAAATGTATACTGTCTATATTGTATATGTATGTATGTTTCATAACAACCAATAAAAAAAAAAAAAAAAAAAAAAAAAAAAATTAATTCATATGGCTTAGTCAGATGGTGTAGATCTAGAACAGACATCTCCCAGCAGGGAACTGCTGGATCTGGACCTGCACTTTTGGCCGCTTGGTCTGTATTAATACATATATTTAACTTTATATGAAAATAATTTTATGAAAATGAAGAATTTACACTGTAGTTTAGGCTTTATAAGAAATTAGAATTTATTATAGATGTTACTTGCTTAAGGTGAGCTGTTCTGATATCTCTTCTTGCAATGCTTGTGAACACACTATAGTAGAGGCTACAGTGTTTATTCAATCTTCACCAAACTTGGTCAGAACATTTGTTTGCTTGAAATCTTGGATGAATTTATAACTGTGTCACTTGGGTTCTAAAAGTAGGTCACTAGGTCAAATCCTAGGAAAATGTTGTTACCATCCTATAGGTTATATTTATGGCCAAATCTTCACCCAACTTCATCAGAATGTTTGTCAGCTGAAATCTTAGATGAGTTTGTAACTGGGTCTAATGTGATCAAGAAGTATGTCACTGGGTCAAATGTTAGAAAATTTATGGCCCAGTCTTCACCAAAGATTTTTTAATTAAAAAGGTCTTAATCACTTGATGCCAGATATGAGCCTACTGAATGCTTGAGATCTCAGGTGAGCAATTAAGGGCCATGATGGCCCTCTTGTTATGTGAAACTAATAAGAATTTAGTGTAGCTTCTTTTAAATGTAACAAGATAAGGGCTAGTATATATTCTCAAAGGATCCGGTCTTTTTTTTTTTCATTTCACGCAAACCCGCACGCCTTTCCAATTACCTATTCCTCCCTAGTATTTACATAAACAAACACATACAATACATAACTGTGATTTACATGCAGCTTTAAAGAGCCACTTTAGAAATAATTTACGTAAGTATCAGAACTAGGGCTTGTAAACCTATCATAGCCAGGCTATTTATTTACATTTTCAGTGAAAATTACGGGTCTGTCTGCATAGAACTCTTTATTGTACTCAAATTTACTTTTAAGCTGAGAGCTGGCAGATCTTGATTTACATGATTTGCCTGCTATGACTGTGACTAACAAGTTGGGATAGCCTTCAAAGCAGAGTTGTTGTTCATTACTCTCACATGTACCCCGGCACTAGGGTCATAGCCATGAATGTCAAGGTTTTTCAGGTAACATGGATTAAGAGAATTACTATGTTTTCGGAAGATCATGTCTGTTGTACAATGTCATTGTTGCTCCTGGCTGAGCAGTTAGAGACTTGTAACTTCGCAGCCCTTCAATGCATGGATTCCACTTCTGGTTGCGGTTATAGCTTTCATGTGTGAAGACCTCCTTGTAGTTAGTCCTTCAACCTGAATGAGACTCGAACCCATACAATAAGCTAAGCAGTCAGAGGAGGTAAAAGGCAACAACTCTGCCAATATGCCATTGGGCACCCCACTTTGCAGGTAAATGAAGAAGGTGATTTAGTAAGGTCATATGTTCAGTGACTGAAAGGTATTTTGATAACTCCATGAAGTATAGTCTTAACTTTTATTCTAGTAATCACATATATATAAGGTTTGGGCAAATAGTATTAGATCTAGATAAGCCAGATCCAGGCTGGGAGCTGTATGATCAGGATTTACACTATTTGCTACTTATTAACAATTACATGTGATATATATATGTATATATATATTTGCAATATATAAGCATAATCATACATGTGAACTCTCCAACTTTTGGAGGGAAGACTTCCACTTTTAAGAGCCAAAATTATTTTAAAATGAAGGGTGTTTTACACATTTTTAGAAATCTCCCTACTCAGAAACAGATAACTTCCTTCTTTGTTTATATGAAAATAACAAATCTTCCACTTTGCAAGTGAAAATCTCCCACTTTGGCCTCAGAAAAAAAGAGAGTTTACTCATGTCTTGCATTGTTGTTTGCTATATGTTGAATTCATAGTAAAAACATTGTCCTGTGTGGAATGGCTTACTTTATGGGTGTAGCAGGGGGCTTGCGCTGTTCTCATTGTCCTGTTTTCTCATTAATATTGCCAATATGCAATTTGCACTATGTCACCAACTTGGTATAAACATGTATAATATTTTTAAATGTGAGAAACCTGATAAGGTGTAACAAACATTCTAAAATTATTGGCCAAAATGTATTTTAGGTTCTTATTCAAATTAGCATGCACTCTAAAACAAGACAGGGTTTGCAAAATAATAAAAAAAAAGAATTCACTATGTCTGTGGTTGCTTGCAAGTATCATGCTTTATTGCATAGTAAGAATTATTTCTGAAATTTTGTTCCAGAAAAAGAATTTAATTTGTTACCATCTGGCAGCCATAAAACCATTAACTATGCGACAGTGTATTAAGTACACCATGACTGGGGCACTTTTCACAGAGCTTTTAGAGTCACACACTTGAAACTCCTCATCCCCTCACATCGCGGATTCTATTTGGAAAAAAAGGATAGACGATTTAAACTGCATCGATTTCGGTTGCAACAAAATTATACACAATTATTTTATAAGATGGTCTTCTTGCTTGTACACAGATATATAAGTTTAATAAATCTCTTTGAACAAGATAATTAAAGGGAATTAAACCAAAACAAGAAACAAAACAATCTAATATCATTTATTACAGCATTCAATCAGTTTTACGTAACATCGCCTTTAAATAAGAACTTGTTGACACAAACACACTTATTCACGCACTTCGCAGAGGTGTGAAAAACATGATGACCAGTAGTTTGACAGAAACAACAATCAGTTTGGGTTAAATAAGAAGAGACTGCTATTCGAACGATATTGTGATAAAATACCTCTGCACAGCAACATTTGGTGGAGGCACAGAAAACTGTTGCTGCTGAGAGGTGTTGATGTGCAGAGGTCATCATTGATGCCAACTAAAAATACCCTATATAAAACATTATCTTAATTCAATATTACCTTAAGGATGTTTTAATAATATCAAACTATGGTATCACATATTCAAAATGTAGTTAATTTTTGCTGAAATATAAGAACTAGAAGAGCGTACAAACTTACAAGGTGTAATTTGAAGCATAGTCAAAATTTTTATTAGTAGAATCTGATGTCTTAAATAAAACAGAACTTAATTAAGTAAACTAAGCAAATGAAGCTGAGATCTAAAATAATGAAGCAGATAATTGCATAAATATTTAGTCACCATAAATTGGAATTGTAAACTGCAGATAAAGAGCAGTCATTGTCATTTTCACTTCTTGCAATGTCACTTATAACTGTTTTGGGGATTTAATAAACACATTACTATTGCCAATTAACTGATAATATTCTTTCTTATAAGAACTATTTTGAAACCAGGTTTATCAGGTTTTTTCACAACTTACTGGTTACCTGTTAGAAACAGCAACTGGATTGGCACCTATACTAAACCAGTCAACCATGATTCCTTATCAATTAACTAAGTGTCAAATTTTTCAAGTAGCTCCCAGGTGGTGCTCAGTAGAGGTTATCACAGCCTTTAGGGACAGATTTGAATGGCCGTTAACCTTTACTCAGAGGAGGTGGTGCTCAGGAGTTAAAATACACCAAATTAAATGTATGGGGGGAATAAAAGGGTTGCTGCTTAAAGATGCTGTTGCTGCTCAGAGGTGCCTTTTGGAGAGGTTTTACTGTACAGGTAAATGGGCAACTTGTTCGTCTGTTCGAGCAACAGGTTGTGCAGGTGACCCTTTGGTAATTTATATAGAATAAAGTAGGCATATTTAGGGATTGGCAATTCTGTTCAACCGATCCAGTAATTCTACTGATCCATGTTCAAGGGACTGGGATTTGACTGTACATATTTATTGACTGCAGAATATACAAATGTTGACGACTTCAGGATTAAGTTTGTTAACTAGCATGGTTAATTTAGATTGACATATGAAAATCTTCTCATAGTGTAAGTAATCAATGTAGACAACTGCTCTTCTTTGTTCATATTTATCACAAGGATCTTGCCTGTTAAAGCTTGAAAATGTACTATTGATCAAGTTTTACAAGCTAGGGCAAGAAACTGTGTTGTCTAATTCAATTAAAAAGTAGCTTTAAGTCACTTTTTATCATGAATTTTATTATGTTATAGAATATTGTTTCATACATTTGACTTTTTCATTACAGAAATCCATTCTATAAATACCAGTCTCCTACTAAAATCCCAAGGATTTGATTGGTTGTGAATATGAGCAGTCAGAGGCCTGGGATTGGAGTCACTATTTTTGCTGCACCTTTGCAATGAACTGTTCACTTTGTAAATACAATTACATACATTTCTTATCACTGAAAATACTTTAAAAAGTTTTGTAAAATATCGAACACTTAATTTCAAATGTTGGCTCCAGGCTGTAAATAAAACAAGTACATTGTGTGTGTTTGCTCTTCATATTTTGTTCCTTTTTAAAATGGTCTTTTATTGTATATTACATTATATGCTTGTAGGTAAGATAAATTGTATACAGTAGTAGACTGACCATAATAAAGGTACATGTTAACTGCCAAATGCAGATTAATCAGCCATAGTCAAGTAGTGTAGCTCTTGATTGGCCAGCTTCCACTGGGAACAGTCTGGTCAACATATACACATTTTGGTATTATGTCTGTATCAGTGTGCTTTGTTATCTTTCCATGTAGGTAAAACAATAATAAGCAGGAGCTATAGATAGTTTCCACATCAGTGAAAATCCCTCATCTTGGCAGCCATCTTTAATGGTAACTAATGAAGGGATTTTCATATGAATTGTATAGAAGGGTAAATTTTATTTTCTTGTAATATCTTCATTTGTGGTCCGAAAATTAAAAGCTATACACCATTGGAAAGCTCTTGAAATTCATATTTTTTAGAATAAAATATTTTTACAATTGATAAATGCACACAGAAATAATACACAGAAATAAATAAAACTATTGGCTCATACTTAAAACAAAATGAACAGTGTATCATTTTCGGTTGTATTTCTTTAACTTTTTAAACTATCAAACTATAGTTTTGATATTTAAAATACTTTATAAAAGCTGTTTAATTTGATACCAAATTCAGTAAAATAGACTGAAAAATAAAAACACAGTGGTGAGTTAAATACAGCACATATTTCCCGATTTCGGCCTGCATTAGCTTTTGCCCACAAAGATGGCTGCCTTAAACTGTCTTATCAGTGTCGATGACATCACATGGAAACTATCTATTAACAGATGTAGCAAAGGATGAGTTAAAAGTTAGTATTTTGTCACTATGTTGCCATGGCAATGATTTAGATGGTGTCTAGAGATGTTCCTGTAGCTGATGAGCACTTACCTCATACATTATTCACTAGCATCTGTCCATGAAATATTGAGAGCTTTCACCCTGTAGCCTGTAATCAAATGTAGCCATTCAGACTACTGCTCCTTCAATATTTGGCAATAGTGTTCGATCAAGCTTCGCCAGGACCATAACTTTTGTGACTTTCTTTCCTCCTCGTCATCCCCCATCATGTCAGTGAGGCTTCAAAGCTTCAAACTCACGTTGACAGTGTTTTGTATTCTGTGGGTCATGTTCGTCATACAGAGAACTTTGGAATAAAATAACTTATACACTTTTAAGTGACTTTCTGCATCATACATTTCTTAAACTGGATATATGTGAACTATTAAAGTTAACAACTGTGTTATCAATAAATTTTTTGTGGATGAAAGTAAATAATTGAAAAAATTTGAATTATTCAAAAGATTTTAATTCTTCTTTCTTTGGAGTTTGCATTGGGATTTATGTTTTAAATACATCAGTTTAGAATAATTATAGAATTTTTGTGTGGCAAAGGTATTAAGGAATATTTCATAGCATTTGGATGTCTTAGCTGAAAACTTGTAAATTGTTTTGAAATGCAACTTTTTATAACATCAGGAATTTTTTTACTATTTATTATGTTTGTGATAAGGCGTGGTTGAATACAATTTCATGAAATGTAAATCCAATCTGTTAACTATTTGTTTTAAAACCTTACTTCTATTTTATTTCTTATGTGGCATTTTTTTAAAGAATTGGTATTTAGAGATAATAACCAAATAAGCAACAACTTTAATGTTAAAGTCAGGGCAAAAAAAAAAATTGTTTGATGACCGTGTTGTTACCCTGATGCCTTTGCTAGTGTACTGACACCTATAATAGTTGATGTCCTTGTTCTGTGGCTTGTTGGGCTGGTTCCAGGCCCGATCCCGCCAGCTGGAATGTTTTTATAACCCTCTGTATGAAGTTGGGAACCAGAAGCTGCCTGCTGTGTCAGGACATCAGGGGTCAAGGTCATTAGGATATATATTCTTTAAAATGTGCATGTTAGTGGAGGCGCTGGTCCACTTGCTCCCACTACTGGAGACCTGATCAGTTTGTGCTTAACAACTTAGAATTAACATTGGCAACTCACACATTGTTGAATATTATATTGTAACTATAAAAAGAGGATCTGCCATGAGACTTCATTGAATATGAAAAATGAATTGGATAAAAATATATGAAATGAGGCTCTGCCTTTTGTTATCTTATCTGAGCACAACATGCTCAATGTGAGCTTTTCTGATACATCTTTGTCTATCTTCCACCATGATGTGCATCATCAACAATTTGCTTGTAAACCCACTAGAGGCTACAGTTTTTATCCAATCTTCAACAAACTTTGTCAGAATGTTTGTCTGCAAGAAATTTTGGATGAATTTGTAAATGGATCACATGGAATCAAAAACTAGGTCACTAGGTCAAATTTAAGAAAAACTTGTGAACATGCTAGAGGTCACATTTATGGCCCAATTTCCTCTAAACTTGGCCAGAATGCTTGCCTGCATGAAATCTGGAATGGATTCATAACTGGGTCCTGTGGGGTCAAAAAGAAGGTCACTATGTCAAATCTTAGGAAAACACTGTGAACACGCTAGGGCCACATTTATGAATTTTTTCCCTGAGATATGACCATTTTGTGCAACTTTTACATGAAACTATTAATTTATCAAGGCATTTATTGGGCTTAAATTTAGTCTTAACTCAAATAATTGCCTCATGAAATGCTTAAAATGTTAAATTCGGTAGTTATAAAAGTTCTCTGAGGGCTGTAAAATAATGTTAATAATGTATCTACCGATCTGTTTTAAAGGTGGTATCTAACAGTATAGACCTTCTTTTTTCTTCTCTAAAACAAGAAAAATAAATTGTGGTTGCCCAAAGAGATCGTAGAAATACTGTTTATTGATGTCCTGCATTTATGTGAAATGTGAAGCATAACACTCCACTTATCATTATAAAACATGTATTTTCTATCTAAGCCATGCTGGTAGTGTGTTTTTTTTTCAACAAAGAAGACCAAGTGACCACTTACTTTTACAGTCACATGATATCATCATGCTAGCAATTCGCTTTGATATCAATATCTATTTATAGCAGAAAGCCCCAGTGAACTTATTTTTAGATTTGTTAAGATGGAACTTTAAGAGGGATTTACCTGATTTGTACTACCTTACAATTGAGGTAGTGTTAAGAATAGTTTTATCTTAGACTTGAGTTTGAGTTTTTTTA
The DNA here is from genome assembly GCA_007844125.1 of Sinonovacula constricta. Taxonomy (NCBI): domain Eukaryota; kingdom Metazoa; phylum Mollusca; class Bivalvia; order Cardiida; family Solecurtidae; genus Sinonovacula; species Sinonovacula constricta. The sequence goes on from CM017556.1 coordinate 7,792,151, forward strand.
CAAATTTACCCTAACCAAGGGTAAGATGTTGTGTAATGTATCAGATGCCACCTTTAATAACCACTTCATGAATAGGTAGCTGTTCTTCTGTAAGTAGTACATGTACTTAACATATCCCACACCAGAAGATGGAATGTAACAGGAATAATTAGTGTTGTTCATTCAGTTACTTCCACATATTTAAGAAATCCATAATGTTTGGAAAATAAGTAACTGTTTAGCAACTTTAAGTATTATGTGAAAACAAAAACAATAACATTGCAACAATTAAGCAAGAATTTCTTACATTTATTTGTTTTGTAGCAAAGGTTTGGATCAAGAATTCTTATGTGGGATGACAGCCAAATTTGCATCAGATTGCTTTAGTCATTTGTAGCCTTTATTTATTGTCTAACAACATTTTTAACATGTATTACACCTCGAGCTTAATTCTTAAATGTTTGCTAAAACTATAATGCAAAAGTAACAAAACAGCAATTAGTGACAAAGCAGCAATTAGTGTAGATCCTGATCTAGGACCCTGAAAAGTTTGTCTCTAGTGGCTAAGAGGTGATAATCCAAACTTTTTGCAGTTTTGCTCCTTTTTTTTGGATAAATTGATGGAGACCTAGCAAAAGGGGCAAATCATGTTGTTGTTTTTTTTGTTTTTTATTGCACCAATCACTTGTTGGTATCATAAATTATTAGTGGAGGAAGATCACATACATATGTCTTGACCACCTGTGGGTCGACCACAGAAGACCAGCTGGAAAACCTCTCAATATGACAGTTCTTGTTCTCATCAGGACATGAACCTACACAATAAGGGGCTGAGGAGCTACAAGTCAGTGACTAACTGGTCAGCCACAAGCGCCCCATGGTCCAAATCATGATGTCAAGGATTTGATTGGTCTGGCTTTTGAGAAAAATTATTAACTGACCAATAAGTTGTTAGAGGATGCTCTCAGTCTATAGCTCTGATACTCCCCATTGGAAGCTTGCTTGTGTCAGTTTAGATGTTATGTATAGATTCTGATTGCTTGAGTTAGTTTGTCTCAGTCACACTACATTGTAAAACAACCAACAAGAGACCAACTGATAGAATTTGTTCATATCTTTTTATGTCTATGCAATGTCCATTTCTTATCTGGTAAACCAATTTCATAACCAGTGATGTCTGTTCAATTTGGGAAAAAGTTTTGTAAATGTTCCCTTGTTATGTTGATGGTTATTTAATTTATCCAGGATTCATTCAGTCTGTGTCTGCTTATTATTCATTTGTGCTTACCGTGAATAATGAACAAGGAACATATGTCATAGGATGAGTAATGGAGCTTAAAAAATAATCGAACCAAAGACACATATCTTCATATATTCAGCATTATTACACATTATTTTTCATTTATATTATAAATTGTAGCAAAAGAAAATCACCTCAAGATCTGTTTATGGTGGTTCATGGTTTCTTGTCTAGTGTGTCTGGAGTCTTTGTTTACAAAATGTTGTTATGCATTTGAAATAAATAAACATTGTTCTCAATAAAACGTGTTTATGACAAAACTTTTTAATTTATTTTCTTTTCCAGAAAAAGATGCTAAAGAGATATATAGACAATGTTTTTTTTACAACATAATAAATTACTTATAATTACTTTCAATCAGTGTATGGTTTAAAGAATTTACATGCAATTAGTTCTTTTAGCAGATGGCATATTATATGAGGAGCATGACTTAAAGGAGAAAATCAAATCTGAAAAAGAAAAATTCCTTGTATAAGATGCATAATATTGATATTTACTATATAAAATATTGTGCTTCTATCTTCTTACAGCAATATTACATTAATTTTATCGACTGTAATACCCACTAATCATTGGCTCTATTTGCATACAGTAAAATTTAATGTTCACACTTTATATTGATGTCTCAAATAATGAAAAGAGGAAATTAAAGAAACACAAAACTTGATTAGTATAACAGCTGTAATAACTTTATACAAATTGTAAACTTATTATTTCAATTTTTCCAGTTATTTATATCCTGCGCTTTACAAACAAGTTTGGTTTTCCTCTTTAATAAGCGTAAAAAGACCCCAACATGTTACTGGCTATATTTGCACACTGTGAGATTAAAATGGCAACAACAGCACAGAAATTCCTCTTCTTCTTCTTTATCTTCTCAGTTTTATCCAATTTTGTTATTATTCACACTGGGTGGGGTTTGACGGTTAACGAGGCAGTGCCAAGCCCTGCAGCCCAAGGAATCTACATTGTCAAGATGCTTATAAAAACTGGGACTAAAAGATTCAATTGATTAACTGTTATTCTGATAAAATTCATTGATCATGCTTAAGCAAATAATGTAGTTATGGATAAGCCAGCTGTCCGAGGAGCTGTCTGATCAGAATCTGCACTTATTGTTACAGTCACTAGCAATCTCTCTTATATTTTACCATTTCTAAGATTTTGTCTTGCTTAGTAATAATTAAAACATGACAAGGATTAAGATCTGTCAACCATCTCCAGATAACTGAAATACTGTTGGTGGGACGATAAACCCAATAAACATAAGATCTGTCATATATATCTGTCGCTGGTTCTTCTTGCAGACTGTGGGCGGAGATATTTCGAGTGCAGGGTCATGGTGACTACATGCAGTGGCATCGTGTGTCGGAGGATGTGGTGCCAATCAACATCACCTGTGTTGAGGACACGCCCCGTACAGTGTTCCAGGTGACAGCCTATAACAGACATGTTGAGAAGATCTTTGATGTCAAAATCATACAGCCAGGTAACCATACATTTGGGTCTTGATTTGTCTCAAATTTTAGTTTAATATTTTTTTATATTTGACATGCAGTTTGTATATATTGCAGTTTGCAATGGTATGACAATTTGCATTTTTGGTTTATTTATGACACAATGCCAATCTTTATTTTCAGTGGTCATCAGACCTCAGGTTGATGGTGAAAGTGTGAATATACATGTATTTACATGACAGATGTTGGTTGTTTTTTCACTCTTTTCTCAGCTCCACTTTCTGAAAACAGTTGGCACTACTGTCATGACCCTCTCCTCGATGTTGGCACCTTTATTGAATAAACTTTTTGTTAAGGTTTATTCTTGAAAACCGTCAAAGTTATTCACGTCAAACATGGAATACACAATCAATAGGGAAACCCATGTCAGAAGGGAAGATTACCCTAAAGTTAATTTTAGCAGAATTATCGCCCCTTTTTTCAACTTATAATTTTCATTAAACTTGGAAAAGTGGAGCACGCCATCTACGGACAGCTCTTGGTAGTAATTAGGGTAACTTGACCATACACACTTTAGAATGTCCCCCAAGGTGAGGTTGTACAAGTATTATCAGCCAGATGACACAATTTATAAGACAGGTAAAAAGAAAGATTAGGCACTTTAAGTGATCAAGTCAGTCTGGTCCATGTATTAATGAGCAGGTTGGGAATGTTAACCCTATGCCCCAAGACACATATGGACTCATTAGTGCAATGTCAAGTCTGTCACTTTAAAAGCCTCCCCCATAGCCCCCAAGTATGTTTTCTAGTGAAGCACACCTGTAGTATATAGTTGATCATTGTGACTGACCTGTATATGTACATCTGAAGAAAGATAAAAAAACCCATTAAAACAATGAAGGACATAGCATCTGCATCTTTATTTATTCTTATTATTCTTACAATGATTATTAGTGAATTCTTGATCAAATTGCATGTGTTTATTTGAATGGACAGTTTGATTTGTCAAGTGTTTCATTAGAAAATTCATTCATGTTTAGAAAGTGGATGCTTTCATGTTTGGATAGGAGATACATTCATGCTTAGATAGGACCTGCCTTCATTCTTTGAAAGGAGATGTAATTATGCTTAGATAGGAGATGCCTTCATACTTTGAAAGGAGATGCATTCATGCTTAGATAGGATATGCTTTCCTACTTTGAAAGGAGATGCATTCATGCTTAGATAGGACCTGCCTTCATACTTTGAAAGGAGATGTATTCATGCTTAGATAGGACCTGCCTTCATACTTTGAAAGGAGATGCATTCATGCTTAGATAGGACCTGCTTTCATACTTTGAAAGGAGATGCATTCATGCTTAAATAGGATATGCTATCGTACTTTGAAAGGAGATGCATTCATGCTTAGATAGGACCTGCCTTCATACTTTGAAAGGAGATGCATTCATGCTTAGATAGGACCTGCATTCATACTTTGAAAGGAGATGCATTCATGCTTAGATAGGATATGCTATCCTACTTTGAAAGGAGATGCATTCATGCTTAGATAGGACCTGCTTTCAAATTTTGAAAGGAGATACAATCATGCTTAGATAGGACCTGCCTTCATACTTTGAAAGGGGATGCATTCATGCTTAGATAGGACCTGCCTTCATACTTTGAAAGGGGATGCATTCATGCTTAGATAGGATATGCTATCCTACTTTGAAAGGAGATGCATTCATGCTTAGATAGGACCTGCTTTCAAATTTTGAAAGGAGATACATTCATGCTTAGATAGGACCTGCCTTCGTACTTTGAAAGGAGATGCATTCATGCTTAGAAAGGATATGCTTTCCTACTTTGAAAGGAGATGCATTCATGCTTAGATAGGACCTGCCTTCAAATTTTGAAAGGAGATACATTCATGCTTAGATAGGACCTGCCTTCGTACTTTGAAAGGAGATGCATTCATGCTTAGATAGGACCTGCCTTCATATTTTGAAAGGAGATGCATTCATGCTTAGATAGGACCTGCCTTCGTACTTTGAAAGGACATGCAGTCATGCTTAGATAGGATCTGCATTCATACTTTGAAAGGACATGCAGTAATGCTTAGATAGGACCTGCCTTCGTACTTTGAAAGGACATGCAGTCATGCTTAGATAGGTGATACCTTCATACTTTGAAAGGAGATGCATTCATGCTTAGATAGGACCTGCCTTCATATTTTGAAAGGAGATACAATCATGCTTAGATAGGACCTGCCTTCATATTTTGAAAGGAGATGCATTCATGCTTAGATAGGACCTGCCTTCATATTTTGAAAGGAGATACAATCATGCTTAGATAGGACCTGCCTTCATATTTTGAAAGGAGATACATTCATGCTTAGATAGGACCTGCCTTCGTACTTTGAAAGGACATGCAGTCATGCTTAGATAGGTGATGCCTTCATACTTTGAAAGGAGATGCATTCATGCTTAGATAGGGGATGCCTCCATACTTTGAAAGGAGATGCAGTCATGCTTAGATAGGTGATGCCTTCGTACTTTGAAAGGAGATGCATTTATGCTTAGATAGTTGATACATTCTTGTTCAGATGGGAGCTTATATAACACATGCATTCATGTTTAGATAGGAGATGGAAAATGTTATATACAGTCCCTTTGTATTGGAAATTATGACGTACTACAATCTAGAAGATGGATATTGGTAGTTACCCTTTCAAACACTTAAACCAGCATTATATCAGGATTCTGTAGATAAACTAAATGATGCTTTTAGAGGAGGGTTATGGATCAAGAAAAAAAATTGCATTGAGATCAAATTGCGATGTAATGGGAGCATATTGGAATACATAATGTGAACATTTATGCAAAATATAACATGTCAACTAAAAATGCAAGTTTGTTAAAAAATGAGGTTGAAAATAAAATAATTTACAAGTAATTTTTAATGATGGGACCATCTATGTTAAGTTGAATAGCAAAACCAAGCAAAAACAAAAGCAAAAGAAGTTTACTTTCAAAGAAATAACTGTAATTTCACTATGGTGAACTGTCTATTGTTAACAATTTACCAGAATGTATACTCAGCAGTGTACGGATATATTGACAATACCACACATTCTTAGTTTTAAGTTTAACGTTTAACCTCCTATAGATGTATATGTAGCTAGATTTTGATTTTTAATACAGTTTTGGAATGCCACATCAAAATGCAATTGAATCAACTGGTTGATCCTAAATGAAAAGTGGTACGACAATCACGTCAATCATGTGACTAAAACCAAGAGCTTACAACAGAAATCCAATATATTTTTACCCTTATTTTATTCTGGTATCAGGTACAATCCTCTGCCCGGCCACAGACTGTTTCGTACACTGGCGCGACCTACCAGCAGCCAATGAATGGGGACTTAATTTTACATCCCCCACTGACGCCAAACGATTCAGGGAATGCTGTTCGGTGAGTACACCCTTTAGTGTTTCTCTGCAACAGTCAGATTTGTATCCATAATGAAGTTTGTGGTGGACCATTGGGAAAAATAGGGTTACACTTCACCTATATCAACTAAGAAGGCACAAAAGAAACTTTTGATCTATAATTTTGACTTTTTACGGAGAAAGAGCATTCAAAAAGCTCATCAGTAGCTTCTGCCATGTGCATGAGTTAACGTATTGGAACCGACATCCAATCAGTTTAATGGATAAAGTTAATACTGCCATAGTTTACATGTTAATTTACAATACAGAGTTATGGAATGGGAAACACAATAATGGTAGATGCTAACTTCCTTATACCATTTACCATGCATAATTTTACCACAAAAGGTTAACATTATAGATTTTATCAAACAAACTATACACGCCAAATTAATTGACAGGGGAGATAATAAGCCTACTATTTGTAAAAAAAGTAAGTGATTTATGTCCCTTATTTTGGAATATCTTTTAATTGACAAGTTGACATTGGATATGAAAGACAATGTCTTCATATCATTGTTGCAGTTTTTTTTATGAATGTTATTTCATTATAATTTTTACATTTAAAATTTTAAATAAGCACTTATTAGCCAGTTCTAGGATAATTTGACATTGTTTACCATCATGCTAGGTGGTGGTCACTGCAAGCTACCATAGTAAAAGAGTGCTGTTGTTTTTTTCATTTGAGATTTCTTTTTAAATGCAAAAAAATAAATGCCCAGAGTTTGATGTTTTGGGTAGAATTGCTTTTTTAATACTGTCATTTTAAGCCTGGCAATTCTGTTAATAAAACAGCTATTCCAGTAACCCAAGCATTGGTGTCCATTATGGCTCCATTGCTTCAAAATTCAGAGTTTAGTTTTATGTTATCAAGCTTATTTTATTATTTTAATAATCAATACGTACATTGAAGTGAAACTTCACATATGTCTGTTCATCATACCTTATGAATATAACCAGGATATGTTATCTCTTGTTTTATGATATAGTTAAATGAATTGGTGCACAAAAATTGATTTCTATTTTACCACAAAATAAATGCCCAGTAAGTGCAGAAATGTTAAAATCTAATGTATAAAAGTGATTGATTAAATATCTTATAGTAGTGTTAAAAAGGCATTTGACCTTTAACTCCTAATTCTGAGCCTGCTTATCATGTATTTATAAGGCAGATAGAATAGACTCTTGTCCATCTGCTGGAAGCTGTTTGATCACCTTTATCTCTGTTTGTAGTTACATAAACCTTTAGATGTAGATGCTATATAAGCAAAAAACTAAAATTTTAGCAAGGGGCATGAACAAAATGTAGTATAAGGATCAGATTTACTTAAGACTGCAATGGCTGTTTATGTCTATACTGATGTTTATTTTATGATTTTTTGTTCATCCATGGGGTGTTGGTAAATATTATGGTCATCAAAAGCTATCACAGTAGAAGTTTTTATTTAGTCATGAAGAATATGTTTATTTTATAAATTTATATTTTAAAAGTCAAATATTCTGTTTGGAAGTTCAGATACACAAACTTTAACTATGAAGACCATAGGATGTAAACTGTTAAGTATAGTGTTTACATCACATGACATTCATTCATAAAGAATAACTTACCAGTTCAGTGATGTGGATGCTTAATGAAGGGCAGCAGCGCAGATTTATACATCACTGTACTGTAACACTTATAATTTTTATTGTGGCTTAATATAACATGTTTGTTTCCCAATAAGTTACATTTTTACGAATGTTTGTGTCATGTTTGAATGTTATATTTCAAAGTTAGTACAATCCTTATAAAAGCTACATATTTAAGATATTTTCTACAAAGAACATGTAACTGTACCCAGATATATTGATAAAGACACAGCAGCAGGTGCTTCCTTATCAAGATCTACACTATTTGCTTGAGGCCCGTATTCACCAACCATTCTTAAGCCTAAGTCATAACTTAAGCCTAAGTCACAACTTAAGCCTAAGTCACAATTTTCATACCAATAAAAATAATTTGTATAAAGTAACAATGTGATTTTAAGCTCAAAGTGTCATGCAAAAATACAGACATGTAGTTAAGTACATAATAAAGATATTATGGACTGAAATCCATGACTTGAACAATTCTTACTTAGGAATAGTTGGTGAATACTGGCCCATGTCTGATCAAACTGTTCATGTCCAGGTTATATCTCAGATTCCACTAATGTGAACTTTTAACAGCTTTTGTGTGCCTGTGTGCCTAAAACCCCAAATAAATAACTAAGTTTACTCAGTCTACTGACACTGCTAGGTAACAGCTGGACTGTGATAATGACTGAACAATGAATGTCGCTCATGTCACACTTGTTCATTGTTTTAAAGTATGCTAAACTGTAACAATGCTACATTATAACCTGGTGATTGAGCTGATAAATTGATAAACAGAATATGCCTGCAGACTGCGTGTGATTTGTCAAAAAAAGTTCTAAGTAACTTGATCCCTGAGAAATGTGGAGCACGATTTTGAAAGATAACCATCATGTGGTGAGTGCTCTGTTGAAATAACTTCACAAGCATTTTTATGCCCTGTAACTTTTCTAACCAAATCCTAGTAATTTTTTGACATTGGTCTTTTTGTATTTTGAAAATTGCACATTTTAATTGGTAACTTTTGTCCATGAATTTGTCAAATATTGAGGCCTTGTGTCAATTAGTGTGCCCTAATAATGGGTTAATTATAGAGAGGTTATCAAAGTTGGAAATCGAATAATGGGAACAAAGTGGCAAAAATGCTTACAAGAAGACTTGGGGTCTTTGTGTGTGGAATTTAGAAAAAAATCTGTCAGGGCATGGAGGCACATTTAAACCTCATTATTTTAGCTCAGTCTTTATTTTTACTGAAAGATTACTGTAGCAACAAGAAGAGAAAAGGCTGTGATGTTTTACACATGTTTGGATCATTATTTCACAGTTCCCTAGTCAGAAGTTTGCAAGGAAAGCCTCTTCAGCCAACTCGCTGAGACTGAGTCCTCCAAAAGTAAGTTGCTTTTATTTATTTATCTTTTAATCTTTATATAAGAGAAAAACTGCCTTTTCTGTTTGATGCTATTGTTTCATTTTTTTTCTGTAAAATTGCTTGAGAAAATATAATAATATGTAAAAAGCAATAAAAATGTTGTAACTGCTGTTGTTTTAAGTTCAGAAAATATTAACATGATAAATTTTTAGATTTTTTATATGTTGTATAACATCTATAAATAGCACTTAAGTAAAATGTTAAATCTCTTTTTAATACATTTTAATGAAAACAGTTTTTATTATAAACTAGAGTATTTATAGCAAAATTTCAATAACTTTGACACAAACTGCTTATAACTTGATTTTTCACAAGTAACTGTACTCTGCATCAAGTATTTCATAGTTAAAGTGTTATCGATGTTTGTTTTTTGACATTGTTAATGTTCCATTGCATTTACAAGATGAACTTATGTTTGTTTTTTCCAAACCGATTTGTCAATACATGTTTTAAGTTCAGAGTTAGCCTATTTTATTAAATAATAAAAATATTGTTAGACAATATAGACATACCTTTTCAGAGTCAGGGCAAGGCTGTATCTTCTCCAAACTCTCCAGTTCATGATTCTCGGCGCTCGACATCCAGTCCATACGATCTCAACCAGATAGAGCCCTGTGAATGTATCGCACCTGCAGGGGACAGAGAAGCTCTCGCCAGAGGAGATAAGGCAGCCACAATCCCACGGAGTCAAGGGGAAGTAAACGCTGAGGCGCAAAAACCACGAGGGATCCTCAAACCCACATCAACTTCCTCAGCATCCATGTACGATGGTGTCAACAAAACTGCATCAGGCAGGCTGACGGTGACCTCTGCCACAGCCAATGGAGGTCAAGGGCATAATCATAGTTGCCACGGTAACAGACCATCATTAGCAGGACCCCTTTCAGGAAGTGCTGAAGGAGTTTCCCAGCAAGGACAGTTCTCATCTTTCGGAAAAGCATCAGCAGCAAAGACAAATGAATCTGTTCGTTTAGAGACAGCTTTTGTAGGCAATGTGAACAAACCTTGCGATCTTGAACCTTCGGGTAGAAAAAGTGTAACCATAGCAACATCTCCACCAGAGGAGCATGTAGATAAAGCAGAGACCCCTATAGATGATGAAGAGAAGAGTATAGTGGTGCATAAGGACTGTATACGTATCTTGGCTCCTCAGCCACAAAAGCTGCTCCCTGACTCGCCCCGTGGTAGCTCCAACCAATCTGAATCCCCTGAGTGGCCCTCACCTCCAGAGCCCTTGACTCCTTCGACCCCACAGACCCCTGTCTACAACATGGAGTTTGACAGTGACTCTATTAAGAAGATGTTGCAGAATCTTCCAATATCTCCGGAAACAGACTCCATGGCTGGAAGTATGCATGAGAATGATCAGGGTTTCCATGACGATCCAAGCTGCCAAGGTCAAGGCTCAGGGGGTCAGACAGTGGGGTGTTGTGGTGTTAGGGAAACACACAGGGAAGGAGAAGGGGAACAAATCTGTAACAAACAAGAGACATTTGTGCCAGGATGTGAGCAAAAACCTTTGGTACCAAAGCCCCTACTGGACTGTGAGATAGCCAGGAAATGTGCCAGGGATAGTTTCGGGCGGGACTCCAACCCAGACAGTGGTATAGGTGGAATGTCATGTGACGTAGCCATATCTGTGTCATCTGGGGACAGTGCAAACACCCCACAGTCAGGTATGTTACCTTGATCCCAGACCAAGCCTGTTCTCTGTTGTAAACAAAAACTGTTATGCTTCTATTTATAACAAGGTCACAAAAAAGGTATTCTTTCTATAACAGAAAAGTATTTATATTTTTTCCAAAACAATAAGATTGGTATAATTCACTTTAAAGCGTAACAATAAGACTGGTGTGTTTCTATTTATAGTAAAACTGTTACACTGGTATGTTTCCTTTTATAGCAAACAATAAGGCCAGTATGTTTCCATTTATAACTACACAATGTAACTGGTATGATTCCATTTGTAACTTAACAATAAGACTGGTGTGTTTCTATTTATAGAAAAATACTAAGACTGGTATGTTTTATTTATAGCAAAACAATAACTGGTATGTTTCTACTTATAGCAAAACAATAACACTGGTATATTCCTATTTATAACAGAACAGTAAGACTGGTATATTTCTATTTATAGCAGAACAGTAAGACTGGTATATTTCTATTTATAGCAGAACAGTAAGACTGGTATTTTTCTATTTATAGCAGAACAGTAAGACTGGTATATTTCTATTTATAGCAGAACAGTAAGACTGGTATGTTTTCATTTATAGTACTGAAGCTGTTTTGTATTGATATTAAGCAGACAGATCTATAACACAAACATTATAGTTTTGTAAAGTTTTTCAAGAATGTATTGCAATAGTGAGCAAGGCAATATTGAAATGTCCCTCTTATATTCCATCATTATGTTGTTAATGCTGGTATATCTTGGCTGTAAAGAAGTAACTTTTCTTTAACTTGACTTTAGATGTCCTTTTGCTATATGAAGATGTTTTTATTTATAGCAAAATAGTAAGACCCTTAGTAATATATTAATTGGTCTGTCAACCTATGAGATAAGATTGTATGAAAGGCGAGTCATCTATTTGTTATTTTACATTGCACCTGTGGCTCATTTTATTGATTATCAATTTTAATTGAATCTTGCAACATGTGTATATGCATATTTTAATGAATGCATGACATAATCATGATTTTAAATAATGAATGTAAAAACATAAAAAATGCCTGGTAATATTGCAAATATTTGTCATTGTCAAATAAACAATATTTTAACATGACTGTTAAAGGGGCATTAAGATGCAGCAGTTTTTGTTGAATTAGAAGCATTTTGACACTAAAACTGCTATATACAGACATGTTTAATCTTTCACAGCATGTTTGTAATGTAAAAACATATGTTATGTGTTGTTGTTTTCAAACTCTTATCACTGTTTACATAACAGTATTCTCTTAAAATGCCACCCATGAAACAACATTGTACAAGTATGAGTCTGTGCAAGTATTTTTGTAAAATTTTATGCATTCTAAATTTCTTTAACATGATAAGCCACAAATCACCATCTTATATCGATCTCGAAATATTACATATTTTACAGACTGGAAGGTAACCCTCACACTTTTTTGAGGTTTCTGCTGGGTGGACATTCTGTGTTGCAAAATCTGCCAGTATATAAAGTTCTCGTATTTTAGAAAAATGTTACACTTGTTCTTTATGTAATTTTCAAACAAAAGATCATGATATACTCTACATGCAGTAAGCAGGCACTTGTTCCTTATTTAATAATGCTTCTTTCCAGTACACTTGATTTAAAACAATATTTATTTCCTTTATTTGCATTGTTTACTGGTATTTTCGAGGCATATTGCCCTGACCAGCTGATTTTAAAACATGACTGCAGGGATACAAATGCACATTATTGCTTACGTTGCTCAATTTTCCAACTTCTATGTTGATTGGGGTTTTATATCAGAGAAGGGAACAAAGTACATTGTTGACAAGTAAACAGTCTTAACATTCCAATTTTTTCTTTAACTTAAAAGCAATAAATATAGCAAATATGAAGAACAGTATCATAATAAATAAAAAGGACAATTTAAATAAAATACTACATGTAGTAGCAAAACATGGGCTGTAAAATGAACATTGATTGTTAAAACAAATGGGTACTCAAGTTCTTGATTTAGTAATGATTTAGTACATGCTAACATCCCTTGTACTTAATGAAAGCAATGTAATTAATGAAATAAATATAGTATTTAAGTCAATAGTTAAATGTTACACTTAGTTTTGATGTGGGATAATTGCACTTTCCATGCTGATTTTAACAGACTGTCCTTATATCATATTACTACATGCATTTTAAAAAGAATCTCTGCCACTGTATTTCCATTTCAGTACAATCATTCTGTCTCTTTTCTTTGTAAGACATTTTAACACCAATATAAATGATTCATTATCATTGAAATTTTGAAATATATGATCATGTTAAGAGGACAATGGGAAGTACACTAAGGTCAAATATTGACATGGATCAGTGGGATCTGTGTTAGTGTTTTATAAGTGCAAGGAAGAATAAGACAGTAAAACAATCAACATGGGCCACACTTTAATTGTTAAAGTTACATTGCTGAAGTGATCTCATCAGCCCATTGTCAGTCAAATAAAAGAAACAACCCGCATCCTCTTACATAATATCAAAATTCAGTTTGACTGCTAGAAATAACAAATGCAAGGTAAAAGTCTGTTGTACAGTATGTTTTTTTTTACAATTGATAAATTTTTGTAGAAGTTGTGAAAACATCTTACTACCTCTTGTATTCATTTAGTCAGGTATTGTTATGCAATATATGTTAATTAATTTTTACTTACACATTGATGGTAATCTAAATTTATTCCCTGTAATTTGCAATTATGTTTCTTGTCTATCAATTCTCTCCTGTTTCCCACTTTATTTTTATGTTGGTCTAGTTTGTTTATTTTATCATTGTCATCCCAGACATCAAAGCTACACTTTATGGCTTCAATCTTTCTGATGTTGCCTCTTTTCCTTCTCTCAATCCTTTGAGTAGTAGAGCCACTGAGGCTTACAAACAAACCAATGGATTAGTGAAGGGTGATTAAGGTGTCAGATAAATGGATTAACAGAGATTAGAGGGATTAACTTTGATCATCTTGTGGTCATTGAAGAGAGTTGTCTGGGTTGACTTTAGTTTAATGGACCTGAGTGATGGCCATCAGCAGAGAGAGCAAGGGTTTATCTTGAAAGGTCAGCATGACATTCAATAATGGATTTTACTAATTGGATTAATAATACAGGTAATTGCACATCTAGTTCATTTGTTAAATGCTGTATTGAAATGAAAACAATATGTGCATGGCATTATTACATTAATATAATGTTGATAATTTGTCTTAGTATTTAGTCTTTTCTGTAAAGTTAGGAATATGTTTTGATTTAAAAATAGCATAAATTTGGGGCTGATTCTTTTTCTTTATTACATTATAATTTATGTCTTTACCTTATAAATGCAGGGTTGTTTATTTCCTTTGACTACAAGGCTGCAAGTATTGTTTGGTCTCAGTTAAACAATGAAATTTACATGCAAATTTTATTTGGTGTTGGGAGATTTTTTTTCAAAAGACCATACACATTTGTTATTTTTTCTCTGTTTTGTTGTTTTTGTTGTTATTTGATCATTATCTGTATACTGTAAAGTAATTTTTTAGTATTCATTATTTATTGTTTTCCAGTATGCATTATTTTACAGTTTTTCGTAATGGAAATGGTCAAACAAATTCAGTGCATATTAATGTAAGGATTTATCTTATTATTCTTTTGTGTTGCATCACTAAAACATCACCAGAAAATCCTCAAAGGATTTTGTTTTGTTTAATAAATCACACAAACACAGGTATGGTAGTATTGGCAATGTCCAGATAAATATTGGTGGAGGAAGACCTCTATGTCCTCAAATGTCTGGGTAGAACCACAGATATACAAGAGAGCAGTTAGAACTCCTTCCCACATAAAAATACTTGCCCTGACTGGAACTTGAACCTGAAGAATTACAAGTCACTGATTCTAATGGCTTAACCAAGGATATGCCTATATTGAGTTTTATCTACCAGTCAGTACATTCTTGAGTTAGCAATACAAGTTAGACAACTCAGCAGATGTAAACTAAACAGAAATGGATGGTTTACTTCCCTTGTTGTCAAGTGTGTATGTTCCCACAGTTAAGTACCTCATGTAAAATTATACTAAATTTTTAACAAAGTTTCATTTAATTATAGAATTTTTTTCCAGTACTGGTCTTGTTACCTTAGTAGATTATCGGCCCCAAATCCAAGAGAATAAGATATATTTAAGTAAATACAAGGATCTCTTATTTACTTTTTATGCTAACTGAATTACTAGCTTTGTGTAAGGATGTTGAAAAAAAATTGAAATGAAATCTTATGCTATTTTTGGTGCTATTGTCAATGCCATTCTAGCAAAGTAAAAGAAGCACGTAACACATATGTATACCATAAGAAATAATTGCTCTAAAAAAAAGTAAAACAAGAAGCAAATTGCACACACTGCACAGAAGGATGACGAAAACAATAGTGATTGCCTCCTCATTGGCCCCAACTTTAAACAACATGGACTGATAATCGCTGATTGAAACTCTTTAAAACCATAACATTGTCACTGGTCATGTTGAAATTTTGTTTCAGTAACAATGTATTGTCCAAGACTAATTGGTGCAGTGAGTGGTATCCGGACAAATCCCCGCCCGGACATTTCCCCGTTCGTCATTTTTGAAGGTCCGGACATTTCCCCGTTCGTTATTTGTGTAGACCTGGACAAATCCCCGCTCATGAAATTGTAAGGGCAGACAATTCCCGCTCAATTATGTGTGAAAACTATTTTAATTAATCCTTTACAGTCTTCCGACTTTTAATTAATTTACCACGGTTTGTGTGTTGTTGTTATTAAGTCAGCCTCGTTCAATTAAAGTTGTTTGATCGTGGTAATAAATTGAATATGCAAATTATGTGTGAAAACTATTTTAATTAATCCTTTACAGTTTTCCGAACAGTTTTCCGACTTTTAATTAATTTACCACGGTTTGAGCCTCGCTCAATTAAAGTTGTATGATCATGAACGATATTAACAAACACGTTTAACACCTTATTATCTCCACAAATGAGACAATTAAAGTTGTTTGACAAACTTACTAATGACTCAAAAACATTTCTTAATATAAACGACGAAAGAAGTCTGTCGTCCAACATCAGGAGAAGCTGTGCCAGCAAGTTGCCAACTCTGAGAAGACGGTCGAAGAATTCCTTCTTGCGATTGGGAAGTGTGTGCGTCTACACTGAATGTTCAGTTGTTGGGGCCTGTAGTGACTGTAGTGTATTTTTGTATAAACTATTTTTATTATTACTATTTATTACTTGATTTTGTTTATTGTTTTATATGGAATGATGTGCTTGTGTGTGAACTGTGTGTATGCATGACTCTACGTACCTTGCTAAATGAAATAAACGTTTGGAAATAAACAGTATTCAAGTTTTCAATCCTAAACAAACAACTTCAACAGAAGAAGTGATTCAATATTATGTCTATTAATAATTGTGATTAATCCACTTTTACATGCACAGTAATTTGGACACAAAAACTTAACTACACCTATTGCTTGGTAAAGCTTGAGCGGGGAATTGTCCACCCTTACAATTTCATGAGCGGGGATTTGTCCGGGACTACACAAATAACGAACGGGGAAATGTCCGGACCTACAAAAATGAAAAACGGGGAAATGTCCGGACGGGGAATTGTCCGACATTCGCAGTGAGTACATCACTGGACTGCCATACAAAAGTTGATGGTCTGTATCCTTCAAAAACCAAACATTTTTGTTTTATTTTGTTTTTGTTGTTTTGTGCCTTTTTCATAATTAACAGCTTCTGAATTTTATTGACACATTATTTTAAGAAATATTTTTAAACCACAGACCAGTTGTAACTGTTATGGTTCAAGTAAAACAACATGACAGACAGCAGAATTGTGACTTTAAACAGACTGAATAATTGATCCAGGTGTGCTGTTGCTGACTTGTGTCCTGTGTGTGTCACACGCCCACTTGTGCAGGAATATCTTGGATTGATCAACATGGTTCATTATGAGACCCTATTCATCCTGGCAACAGGTGGTCCCCAGCTCCTCCTAGAATGTACAATATACAACAAACTGACATTGCTCAAACCTGTTTTTATGAATTAGGATGGACTCCACTTTGTAAATAAATGTGGGATGTTTCATTGGCCTATTAAAACATGCAGGAGATATTTAGTCTGGGGATGTTGTGACCAGTTGTAAATGTTTTAATTAATTAAATTATAATTATTTGAGAAAAACAAATAACCCTTACTCAATTCAATGAGCAATTGGCTTATAGCAAATAACTAATGAAAGCAGGCATGGTTGTCAGCAAGTGACCAGCTAACAGTGCAGATCCAGCTGCCAGCAGGAAGATGGATGCTCTGAATCTACACTGATTACCTTAACCTTATTAAAATGTTGTTGGCAGTCTAAGAGAGAAGTCAAGTTAAAATTGGTATGCAGTCTGTGTTTGGAGAGAATGTGCTCCAGAATGTCAGTACATATTCCCTGGAATATTGAAGCTTCAACATGTGAGTAATAAATGTAATTTATACCACTGTCACAGTATAAGTATGGGATGTACAGTGTGACATACCAACTTTCAATGGAGGCCAGATGGATGTGATGCCTGTCAGATGAGGTTTAGGAGATTTCAATGTATAGTGACAATGTACTTTCTGTGTGCAGTTAATTCACTAATGGAACAATGGATGAGTCATTAAAAATTCAACAGAGTTTCAGAAGTGCTGAATTTGTTCTGCAGGATAAATATAGTGTATTTAGGCATCAATGTATATGCTTGAATCAAACTGCAAGACTTCAGTAGATACATATATATATATATATATATATATATATATATATATATATATATATATATATATGGATTATTATTATGTCTCCTTGAGATAGTGAAGATTTTCTTAAAGGTTAACTCTGCCTGCTAATCTTGAGTTGATGAAGTTAAGTTAAATAGATCTAAATCAGCCAGCTCTCTCTGGCCCTTGTCCATCCAAATATAAGTAAGTTGTTTCAGGTTAAAGTATTGAGGAGGTGTCCATGTAAAAGAGTGCAAAAAAAAATCACAGCTTTTGTTTTCTACCTTTGGTTTCTAGCTTTGCATCCACAAGTAATTTTAATGATGTATTACAGTATATCATTCTATCCATGTAGATTGAAGAATGGACATCTGTTACCATGGGTTTTCTTTAAAGTTGCTGTTACTAGGCAACATAATAAACTCATATACCGGTATTCTGCAACAGATGCTTGTATGTTTTATTGTTAATTAATTCTCTAACTCCTTCTGTTGTATAAGAGGTTGCAGTATATTAATAAATAACTTCTGCATCTTTCTCGAGTGCCTGTATTCAGGAAGGTCTGCAATAAAGTCTCTACATGTAGATATATAGTGTATTTTATAGTTGTCATAAAGATGATTGCACTTCTTACAGTAGTTGGAGTTAGTCCTCAGCCTGCTGCAGTTGGTAATAAGTATTACCATATTGATTATTGGGTATTGTTAAACAAATCCATGCACATGTAACAAGACATATTGCTAGAAACTTAATAGCAAATAGTGCACATTTTGATCAGCCAGTTCTGAAACTATATCATTTGCCCTTGCCTGATCAGTTCATGCTCAGCAGGCTAATAGTTAAGGATGAAGCTCTGCATGGTAATCTCCCTTGACTACTCCTACAATCATTTACAGGAAATGACTACTTCAAAGTTATAGCTAAAAACCTTATTTAAAAAAAACACCACAAACAATGATTTTCTTATTTATTTTATTTACTGTATGTTACAAACTGTTATTCGTTAAATCAGCCACATAGTTCACTTTAGAAATTCGAGTAATGAGAAACATGCAGAGTGAATATTTTTCTAGAACCATTTTAGCCACTTGCACAACTAAATATAGCAAATAATTATCCAGATCTACACCTGTTTCCTATGTCTGGTCAATTTTTTCTTAGTAAGTTAAGCATTAGAATTTATCACCTCAGGCCAGATTGGGCAGGTGTTTGGTGATCAAAAACATAGGAATGAATGATATCCCATGATAGGATACAATCCTGAGGAACCAGATCAGCCTTCCAGAAGCTGTCTGAATAGGATCTAGACTATCTGCAGCAAAATTTTTATAACCATGTCTTGTTACCAGTGCATGAAATTGTTAGCAAAAACTATGAACATGGTAGAGGTTATTAACTAGAAAAATAAGTGTTAGTGCTTATGCACTGTAAAGTCTGCCTTGAAGGTTAAATGCTCACTGCAATTTAGAGTCTGCCATGAAGGGTTAATGCTCACTGTAGTTTAGGGTCTGACTTGAAGGCTAAGTGGGGCTGCCTTTAAATAGGCTGTTACCCTTTAGCTTATTAAAATTGTATTGATACCACTTTGGCAAAAACTGTAGCTCCAGATCAGGAGCTGTCTGATCAGGAGAGTCCTGTAGCTGTATGGAAGGTCCTGTAGCTGTTGGGAAGGGTCCTGTAGCTGTTGAGAAGGGTCCTGTAGCTGTTGGGAAGAGTCCTGTAGGTGTTGAGAAGGGTCCTGTATGGAAGGGTCCTGTAGCTGTTGGGAAGGTCCTGTAGCTGTAGCAAGGGTCCTGTAGCTGTATGGAAGGTCCTGTAGCTGTATACAAGGGTCCTGTAGCTGTAGCAAGGGTCCTGTAGCTGTATGGAAGGTCCTGTAGCTGTATACAAGGGTCCTGTAGCTGTTAAGGAGGGTCCTGTAGCTGTATGGAAGGTCCTGTAGCTGTATGGAAGGTCCTGTAGCTGTATACAAGGGTCCTGTAGCTGTAGCAAGGGTCCTGTAGCTGTATGGAAGGTCCTGTAGCTGTATACAAGGGTCCTGTAGCTGTATGCAAGGGTCCTATAGCTGTATACAAGGGTCCTGTAGCTGTTGGGAAGGGTCCTGTAGCTGTTGGAAAGGGTCCTGTAGCTGTATGCAAGGGTCCTGTAGCTGTTGGGAAGGGTCCTGTAGCTGTATACAAGGGTCCTGTAGCTGTTGGGAAGGGTCCTATAGCTGTATACAAGGGTCCTGTAGCTGTTGGGAAGGGTCCTGTAGCTGTATACAAGGGTCCTGTAGCTGTTAAGGAGGGTCCTGTAGCTGTATGGAAGGGTCCTATAGCTGTATACAAGGGTCCTGTAGCTGTTAGGAAGGGTCCTGTAGCTGTTGGAAAGGGTCCTGTAGCTGTTGGAAAGGGTCCTGTAGCTGTATGGAAGGTCCTGTAGCTGTATGGAAGGTCCTGTAGCTGTAGGGAAGGTCCTGTAGCTGTATACAAGGGTCCTGTAGCTGTTGAGGAGGGTCCTGTAGCTGTATGGAAGGGTCCTATAGCTGTATACAAGGGTCCTGTAGCTGTTGGGAAGGGTCCTGTAGCTGTTGGAAAGGGTCCTGTAGCTGTATACAAGGGTCCTGTAGCTGTATGGAAGGTCCTGTAGCTGTATGGAAGGTCCTATAGCTGTATACAAGGGTCCTGTAGCTGTATACAAGGGTCCTGTAGCTGTATGGAAGGTCCTGTAGCTGTATGGAAGGTCCTATAGCTGTATACAAGGGTCCTGTAGCTGTATACAAGGGTCCTGTAGCTGTATGCAAGGGTCCTGTAGCTGTTGGAAAGGGTCCTGTAGCTGTATACAAGGGTCCTGTAGCTGTATGGAAGGTCCTGTAGCTGTATGGAAGGTCCTATAGCTGTATACAAGGGTCCTGTAGCTGTTGGGAAGGGTCCTGTAGCTGTAGGGAAGGTCCTGTAGCTGTATACAAGGGTCCTGTAGCTGTTGAGGAGGGTCCTGTAGCTGTATGGAAGGGTCCTATAGCTGTATACAAGGGTCCTGTAGCTGTTGGGAAGGGTCCTGTAGCTGTTGGAAAGGGTCCTGTAGCTGTATACAAGGGTCCTGTAGCTGTATAGAAGGGTCCTGTAGCTGTTGGAAAGGGTCCTGTAGCTGTTGGGAAGGGTCCTGTAGCTGTTGGAAAGGGTCCTGTAGCTGTATGCAAGGGTCCTGTAGCTGTATACAAGGGTCCTGTAGCTGTATGCAAGGGTCCTGTAGCTGTATGCAAGGGTCCTGTAGCTGTATACAAGGGTCCTGTAGCTGTATGCAAGGGTCCTGTAGCTGTATACAAGGGTCCTGTAGCTGTATACAAGGGTCCTGTAGCTGTTGGAAAGGGTCCTGTAGCTGTATACAAGGGTCCTGTAGCTGCTGAGAAGGGTCCTGTAGCTATATGGAAGGTCCTGTACCTGTATACATGGGTCCTATAGCTGTTGAGGAGGGTCCTGTAGCTGTATGGAAGGGTCCTGCAGCTGTATACAAGGGTCCTGTAGCTGTTGAGGAGGGTCCTGTAGCTATATGGAAGGGTCCTGTAGCTGTTGGGAAGGGTCCTGTAGCTGTATACAAGGGTCCTGTAGCTGCTGAGAAGGGTCCTGTAGCTATATGAAAGGGTCCTGTAGCTGTATGGAAGGGTCCTGTAGCTGTATAGAAGGGTCCTATAGCTGTATAAAAGATCCTGTAGCTGTTGAGAAGGGTCCTTTAGCTGTATGGAAGGGTCCTGTAGCTGTATGGAAGGGTCCTGTAGCTGTATAGAAGGGTCCTGTAGCTGTATGGAAGGTCCTGTAGCTGTATAGAAGGGTCCTGTAGCTGTTGGAAAGGGTCCTGTAGCTGTATACAAGGGTCCTGTAGCTGTATGCAAGGGTCCTGTAGCTGTTGGAAAGGGTCCTGTAGCTGTTGAGAAGGGTCGTGTAGCTGTATGGAAGGTCTTGTAGCTGCATTCAAGGGTCCTGCATGCAAGGGTCCTGTAGCTGCATGCAAGGCAAATAAGAGATGTCTTTAATTTAACTAATTAAGATAGCAAAAATAGCAAGTGAAGGGAGTCTTAATGCAAACTCAGAAGTGTAAAGTATATTTGCATTTAATAAATAGAAAATTGAGAAAAAGTTCCGTATGTGCTTTTAAATCGAAAGATTTTTCACTGGGTGTATAATTTGTGATTTACTAAGTTTGTCTTTCATAGAATATGTTATAGACATGTATTTGAGTAATGGTGACTTAACACGTTTGGTTGACATTGACATAAGGATGTAGTTGGCAATTAAGCATGACCATTCAAAGATAGCATGTGAGCAAGTAGCAACAGTAACTAAGGAGGTGGAATGGTGCATCCTTCTCAGGTGCCCAGAGTCTTTCTAAGCTGCCAGATATGTGGGAATCATCTTGTTGTGTCCATGCTTCATTTAATGTTGGACATGTTTTATTGAAGCAGTAAGGAGCAGGTGGATTAGCACCATTTACTGGCTTACATCCAATGGTTTGAGGTCTTCCATACATATATAAACCTATCTAACAGTTTGTGGTCTGTTTTCATCTACTAACTATACAATTGCTACTGTCTAATAAATAATAATGCAGAGGAAACATAAATACAAAGTTGGCTATGAACAACTCAACACAAAATGATGGGAACAATATTATTGCAATCTTAAATCACTGTTCATGGTGATTTTGCATTTTATTTTATCCCACTTTAAACAACACTTCCCTCTTTTGTTTTTTGCCTACTTTAACAACTGATTCTGCCTACATATAAAATCCCAGTACCTGCTATACACCCTTCTTGATGATATTAATGTCAGTATTTATGTCATATCTACACCAGGGCTAAGATATTTAAATACACTGTAACTCCTAAAATCTGCTTGAATTATGATATCCTGTGAAATACGAGATTGGAGTTGTTTTGTAAATATCTGATGACAGCTCCATTGATACATTCTTTAAAAAATAATTGTGAATATTTATATCACCTTAAAAATGAGGCTAACATTTTGTTAAATATTCTTTAGGAATCCTGTATAATCACTGTGATTACCCCATCCCCCAATACATCCATTCAATCACACATCATTAAGCTCTATTTATTGCATCCATTTTCTGTGGAAGTTAACTATCATTGTCCTTGTTAGACAATCCACTAATGCTCAATGGTGGAAGAATAAAAATTACACTTTATCAAAAGTAGAAAGGAACACTTGAAATGAGAGAAACCAAGGAAATACTCAGCAATCACGAACACTGATTGGACAGGTTTCTGTTCTTGTTTGATTTCTGAAGAAAAATTATCATTTTCTAAAATAACAGTTAATAACTAGGAGGAATGTGAAAAAAGTACAGAAAACATTAAAACTACAAGAAATACCAGCACGGATAATGTGCACGTAGCATATCCTGAGCCAATCAATATTGGCTGAGGTCAACAAGATTTCCAGCAGTTTTTTTATGGGATGATGGGTCATATAGGGGAAACTTCAGCCATAGTACTTGCCTATTGCTCCAGCAACAGGAGCAATATATTTGCTGGATAGAGCTGGGAGAAGTAAAACCAGACAAAATCTTGGATAATGTGTCAGTTATCACTTGTATTTTATGTGATTTATGTCACGATTGTATTTATGTGTGAAAACTTTCAGTTTGTTTGTTTTGCTCTTTATGGTAAAAATGGTGGTAATTACTCTTATGTAATTGTGCAGTGTGCTCCAAGTTGCTTTAGTCAGCATTATTGTTGACAATTGGCTGCTATTTTGTGAATATCAGCTGAATTGAAGGTTTTTGTTGGGTGTATATTATCTTACTTTACAGACAGAAATGATTGGTTTTTTGTTCCTCTTCAGTATAAGGTACAAAACAGGATGGGGTTTTGTCCTCTTCAGTATAAGGTACAAAACAGGATGGGGTTTTGTCCTCTTCAGTATAAGGTACAAAACAGGATGGGTTTTTGTCCTCTTCAGTATAAGGTACAAACCAAGAACAGTATGATTTGTACAAACAGACAATAATTGCATTAGTCACACTGTCCTGTTATTTGACCAGTTAGAGCCCATGCCATTGTGAGACAGAGGGACAGATTCCCTTGCAGACTGTGGAGAGCTGCTGGTGGGAGAGAAACTTCTTGATTAGATTAGTGGAATTAGGGCATTAGTTGGAGAAAATTTAGAGAAAAACAAACCCTTATCCTGCAACATTTGTTTAGGACCCATACTTTTTTATCAGTTATTTGTAAAATTGCAATTATTATTTTTTCACAAATAATGAATGTCCTGATAAGACAACTGCTGGCCAAAAAAAGGCTAATCTGAATCTACACAATATAATTATACATGCATTTACCAAGTCCTGATCAATTTGGGCTTAGGAGAGGAAGTTGTGAATTTCCAAAAGACAGTGTGTTGGGAAGATGTTGGGAAATAGAAGTTACAGCTAACAAGGACTTCATGGAGCAAACCTGAGTGCTTTGTGTTTAAACAGTGTCTTTTCCCCATACCAACAGGTCTTAAAAGTAAACTTCAAGATGTTTTGACATTTTGATGGTCCATGAGGGTATCTTTGTGTGTTGAACTTTGTTCCAATAGTAACAGTTTAATAGGAGGTCTGGTAGTTGATCACACCACTAAGGGTTTAACCTGGCAAGGTCAGACAAAGAGAATCACTCAAAGAATATAAAAACATTGTCTAAGGTTGGAAACTTTTGCACTCAAGTTAATTATTGCCATCAGGTCATTATTTGATAAGATTGTCTATTAACTAAGACCAATCCTATGCTTAAGAAAAACATCATGCTGATTGTTTGTTTGTTTGTTTATTGGGTTTATCGTCCCACCAACAGTATTTCAGTTATCTGGAGACGGTGTCCACTTGAAGCAGGTATAGTGCTGCCTTCACTGTGTATAGCATGCTGTGAACACCTGGCATGATACCACACCCAGTCACATTATCCTGACACCGGGCCAACCAGTCGTGGAACTACCCTTACATTTGCTTGAGCGTTAGCAAGGGAGCTATAACACTACCATTTTTTAATGACTTTTGGTATGTCGCGGATCGAACACGGGGCCTCCTGTACCTGGACCCGACACTCTACCAATTGCGCTACCTGAGGTCCGGTCATGCTGATTGTTTAATATTATTGTAGGAAACATGATTGAAATCTGAAGCAAATCTGGGAGCTGAGAGCAGAAAGTTGTTTATTTTAGATTATAATGAACAAAGTACATTATCTTTTCAACATGTAATAACATCGGTTTCATATTTCGAAATACATGCAAAAATTAAATCTTACAGTATGAGAAGTGATTTTACTTCCTGTCAATATGAAAACAAGATTGCTGTTTTTGTGTAGCTCAAACAGTGTCTTTGTTACTAGAGAGTATTAGCCATGGCAAGGAGACATTAGACTGTTCTCTCCCACTCTGACCAGGAGACATAGACTGTTCTCTCCCTCTCTGACCAGGGGATGACCACTGAAAGAGTGACCAGCTGTGGAAGATTTACACACAGGCAGGACTAGGGAACACTTCCGAATGTAACTGGTCAGCTGTCTGCTTTTGTTTGTGGAGGCAATTAAATTTGAATTTATGTTGTTTATTTTCTACAGTGGAAGATTGACTCACATGCCAGCAGGGATTCTCAATTGGTTGTTTAGACAGTGTGGATTTTAGTTTTAAAAAAATTCAAAGACTCAGCAGCAAATAGTTTTATTCCTGATCATACAGCTCCCAGCCAAAGAGTTCAATTTATCATTTTATCTGTGATTAATTTGTTAGGTCCAGCTGTGTGAGATTTATGCACACAGTGGGTAAGGATTATATGTGAGTGTGAATGGACAGTTCGATAGTTCAAGCAGATTTCCTTAGGAGTGAAATTTGAACTTAAAGTGTGAAATAAAAATTATTAGTGATAAATTGCAGTGGGACAGATTTACTTCCATTGGTGGAAGATTTTCTTGCTGGACAATTCAAGCTGCTTTTGTAAATGGTGGACTTATTGTTACATTTTTCATCAGTGAACATTATACTGCCAGATAAGAAATATGTCGGTGCTTTATTGATTCCCTTGGTCTGTTGATCCATCTGTCGGGCTGTCTGTAGACTATATTTGGCCGTGCTATTTCTTGGCTACAGTTTGTCGGATTTTAATGAAACTTAGCAGTACTAGTAAGTATCAAGTCTAGTTGGCCATGCCATTGGAATGTCAGAATTGGCTTGATTTTTTTCTGAGTTATGGACCTTTGTTATATTAATTGAATATATATTACAGTAAATGTGGTGAAGTAGTATGTGGGAGTATTCATTATTTTAAAATGAAATGATATTCATCATATTCAAAGACTTAAGTATAAAGTTGTTTTAAGCATTGTTTATGGGGATTTGATAGTTCAAGGTCTAAGAAGTTGTTTCCCTTGGTGTTTTGAGGATTTAAATTTAAAAAGAATTTTTCAAGATTTTATATGTATCCAGCCATCCATGGCAGACGTAGTTTCACACAAGGTTTTTCTTGCTGGACATATACATGTACTTGAATTTGTTTGTGGGATTAAAAAAAAATTCTTGCCATCAATGAATTATTTGTAAAGATATTTGAAGTAGATGCTGCCATTTTAGACAAAGTGATAAATTGGAAAACTTGCTTTATTGGGCTGTAAATGTTTAAATCGTTATACATCAGTGATTGATCATAATGCTTTTTGAAGGTTAAGGTTTTTAAGGAGATTTCTTTGATAGTAGACCCCTCTGTTAGTCTGCTCACAAGGTGTGAAGATAGTGGTCAGTGTGTGCTACTGTGTGTGTGTGTTGTCTGTAGTCCTTGGGGAAGGTTTGGTGAAGGTTTGTGATGTTAAATTCGTCTCATGAAGTCTGTGTGTAGCATTCTGGGAAATACACTGAAGTCTAGCTTTTATTGGAGCATATTTTGTTTGGATGTGTGTAGTGAAGTCCATAGTAGTGCTGTTATATCTTAAACAGATTGTTTTTATTTTATATGTGAGGTCTCAAAAAACAGGCAGTTGGATTTTATTGGAATTGCAAGCTTCATACATGATTTTTTGCATATTGGAAAAGTCACTGCACAGTTTTGCATAATGGTATGAAATATTTCATTAAGTTATGATTTTTTAAACAGTTGTTTTCAATGCAGTGAATTTAGGATATTTCAAGGTAGGATTAAATCACTTCCATTAAGTGTCATACAAATACATGTCATGAACCATAACACATTTTTAATGTGTGGACATAAGATAATACTAGTGATAATGGAATCAATTTGCCTCATTCAATTTTTGTTTAAAACTGTACAAGTCAGCATATGTTAGGCATAGAAAAATAACACTGTAGCACTTTACATCATTCTGCTCATGATTGTAGATTATGTCGCATCAGGATATGCACTATTTGCTGTGGATATTTAGTTATTCATTTATTTATTTATTTTTTTTTTTTTGTTATACATCACACCAACACAATTATGGTCATATTGACAAAGTCCAGCTAATTATTGGTAGAGGAAGATGCCAGACTTATGTCTGGGTAGAACCACCAGCATGCCGCAGGTTAGCTGGAAAACCTCTCCACATGAAACTTATTGCCCTGACCAGGGTGCGAGCCCACCTGGTGTGGGGCCGAGAAGATTACAAGTCAGTTACTTTAACTTGCTCGGCTGGAGCCACCAATTCATGTTAATACCTTTGCATGTAGTTATGAGCAAATTCCTAAGAATTAGTTTTTGTTTAAAATTAAATAAAATGAGCGTCCACTCTTAGTCTAATGAGGCAATTAGTGTAGATCTATATCAACCCTGTAGCTCATGCTGGGAGCTGTCTGATCAGGGTCTACATAGTTTGGTATCTTATTAGCTATGCATTGCATTGTAAGGAATAACCAACAATTACATCTTTGTTATAAAGACTGGATCTGGATGAGGGTTAAGAAGACTTGAGTCCTCAGGCAACAGCCTGGGACTGGGATATTATTGGAAACCTCAGCACACACTGTGTGTTCAGTAGCATACATGCTAACAAAGGGACCTGGTCCACACTGCTGACACTATACCACAGGGACAAGTGGGACTTCATGCACTTTTTGTCGTGCAAGCTAAGTTGTGTTTTGAGCGATTGTGAAAATTGGAAATTCATTTTGGAATCTATTTACATCCACGACTGACTGATATCTCTATGGTAACCTGATTATTCATGAGTGCTGTGTTCAGGCGGTTTAGTTTCCGAGGCTGGAAATACAACGGTTAGTATACACGGAACATGTATGGTATAATGCATTATACATGTTATGTGATTGATTTTGTATTGTTTATGTGTTGCATATAGCATTCAACTATGCATTGGTGGCATAATTATATTAATACATAGAACATACCTTTGTTGTGAATTTGTATTATTATCTGTTATCTTCATATCGTTGCATCCAAGTTGAAATAAATATGCAGCTTGTAAATTTATGTAAAAATTAGTAAAAAAAGTCTTACAATCCATTATTATTTTTACTTTTGCAAAATTTGTATTATTTCATGTATTTAATGTTTGCACATTTCTCACATTTTAAGCTTGATATCCCTGCTTTGACTCCTAAAAATAATTATTAAACCTTATGAGAGTGATGATATATCATTGGTATCCATCCATTGTATGAATTGAGATCTAGTGTTTTACAGCTACTACCAGTAGTATAGTAACAGTCTATTATCTGGAGCTGTTACCTGTGTTTTTATAGTAGTCAAGGTAAGAAAGGGTTAATAAACTATCCAGGTAGTATCCTCAATCTTGAGAGCTGTAACTTGGTATATTGAAGGAGGGAAGGACACTTCATCAAATTCCATCATGCTTTGTTTGCATGCATAGTAATACTGGAATGTCACTAGTGGATAAGAACAAGAATGTATTGTTTATGTTAAGCCCCAGTAGCAAGATTTTGTAGGTTTAAGAAAGTCTCAGCATGGATTTTATGTTACTGTGCAGCAATTGCTGCAATCTACTTGCCAAACAAATAAGGTTTTAACCAGATTTTGAAGAATTTTAAACCATCTTTTTAACATATTAACCTCTGACATTGCTTACTCACAATATTCCATAGTGGAATGCATTGCTAAACTTCACTTTTATAATTAACAAAAGAGTACTATTCATGTTGACTTTATTATAACATTTTAAGCTTCACAAATGATATTTAATTTTTCTGATCGATCAAATCAGTTAGAATTATTGATTGTTCATTCACCAATTTCCAAGAGCAACTTGTTAACTCTGATGCACACACAGTCAGTAATAAACTTTTAAGAGAATGTGGGCACACTAATGCCAAAGGCAGAAGAAATAGATAGAAAGATAAATAGATAGAATGATATACTGACAAATCAGTGTGAACATTCTCATACCATGGGCAGAAGAAATAGATAGAACTATATACAGTGACAAATCAGTGAGAACAGTTTCATGCCATGGGAAGAACAAATAGACAGAAATATATACAGTTACAAGTCAGTGTGATAACTCTCATGCCATGGGCAGAACAAGTAGATAGAAAGGTAACAAGATTGAAAGATATATAGGTACAAGTCAGTGTGAACACTCTCATACCATGGGCAGAACAAATAGATATATAGGTGCATGGCAATGTGAACAATCGCATACCAGGTTTTCCAGCCTACCAACTATGTATCACTGGTTCTACTGTGATATTTGTCTGGGGTCTCCCTCCATCAAAAGCAGGAAGTTGCCTGTTCATGATTCTAGACCTGTAAACCAGGGGTCAAGTTGCCCTACAGGGTTATTTTCTAAATTAAAGTAAACACTAGCAGTAGGGTTGTTTGAGCTGGTAAGCAGTATCAAGTAACACATCAATCTTCTCCATGGTACTGTTATTAGTCTGATACTAGGTTGTGTCCAATGTAATTACAACATTTGTAACACCAAGTCAGGATGACATGTCTATCATCTGTCACTTCTTATATCAGTAAAGTGACTGACTCATGAATGGAACAGTTGGGACTTAAACCCACATGATCTTCTGGACAGAATCCTAGAGCAAACACAATCACCAACATAAGATAAAAATGGCCAAATGGGTTTTTGCTTTGTTATCAGAGTTTATAACAAAAGAGAAGGTATAAAATATCAATTTCAGTTTCAAGGTTTGCAATAAAAACTATGTTTAGTAAAATTACTTTATCAAGTTCATAAAACATTGAGCAAGAAGTCTGGAATAATTCCCCAGAATTTAATTGGTCAATTTTAAAACTTTTTTTTTCAAATCTGACCAATCAGCTGCCTGATTTGAGTTCTTAGATTGAGTTTAGTTGTACTGTATGTACCGTTGCATTTTCCTGCTTATCACTTAGCCTGCAGCATGTTTTAATAAACATACCAGTGTTCTCCAAAGGTTGCTATCGCGTGATATTGTCGCAGAAAGAAAAATAGACATCTGGTAAATTTTGATGACAGTGTGACCACTGTACTGGGCAAAAGTTTAATAAATATCATGGAGCAAATATTATCAAAAGACTGTTCAGCTTTGTTCCCATCTAATTTCTAACACACTTTAAAGAAAAAAAATAACAGTCAAATGGTAACAGGTACATTACTTATGTAGGTGCCTTCAATTGGCCGAAAATGAAAAAGAACTATTCTGAGTTTCTTTAAACAACAGAGCAGTGTCAGCGAAAATAAATCAAATAAAAATGAATCTAAAAGAAAGGAAGAAAATTTCATGAATGTCGTGTTCATACTAAAAACAACAAACATAAGCAATACCATGTAAATATTCTAACTTTAGATGAACCACTCTGGATCTTCACCCGGACAGTAATGATCACAAACAGTGAATTGAGGAAGAACGTTTAAAGGACCAGCTATAAAGATTAGTTAATAGAGTAGTAAGTGCTCAAGAGGCAGCTATGCTTTTGGCTCTTAAATCTCCGTTTTGTATTACCCAAGAAGGTATGGCCATTTTGAAGTTTGGCAATTTGATTGACTTGCTTTGGGAATTAGAATGCTCAAATGTAGGGCACTTGAAATGTACCAAAACATTGACTCATGAAACTGATAAAACAGCTTCAGATATCATTACTTCGATTTACACTGTAAAGGTAAGATTTGTCATTTTTCATCCAAAATGTTGTTGTCCCCTTTGATTTTGAAATGTCCCCTATTGCTGAATCCTTGCAGGATAATTGCCCCCTTGTTTGTCAGTCCTCGCTAGAACACTGCATACTGAAAATCTTAATAAAAAATAACTTCCGATAAGGTTATAACATTGAAACAAATGGTGTAGATTCTGATCCCACCAGGAATCTAAGCTTAATCAATTTGTGCTAAGCAGGCTAAAATTTAATATTACTATAAGTACCAGTGAATGACAGCAATACTGGTATATGGAATCAAATCAACATGCAAAGTTTCACCTGCCTGGCACATTTGTATGCATTCCATTTACAGTGTATCAGTTTAACATCTAGTAATTGATTGGATTTGAATGAGATTATTTGTCAGCTGTTTTACAATTCTCCCTTGGGAGTTAGAGGTATGTGCCTGGTGTGATTGATTGATGGAGGATATTCTCGAAGGATTATGTTAGATTTGTTTTTCTGGTTTGAAGAATGGATCAGGACACAAGTTATATTGATCCCTAGATAAAGATATAGTCTACAGGGTTAATTTGTGGCCTGTTTCATTGCTCTTTACAGCTTTTTATTGTCATGGTGAAATTACCTGTAGTGATATGAACAGCCAAGGCCGTCACTGTAGAACTTTGAGATTGTATTGCGCCGGTGGTTCTGCCAAGATTATCTATATACCTAAAATTATAGCTGGACATTGCCAATATGACCCTATGACCATAATTGTAAGGGCAATTTAACAAAAAAAAATCAAAAGAAGTTAAATTGTTAAACTCTGAGTGCCAATGATTCATTAGTCCCCGTCACAGTCAGGGAACACCACTTCATGTGGAGCAACTTATCTTCTAGATACTTGTCGACTAATGATAATTACTGCCATATGACATCATGTCTTTGCCAAATGACCATTGTAGTATCTGTGTCATGTTTCTGAAAAAGAGACAAAAAAATACAATTATAAGACCATTCAACAATGTAGGTCCTGGACTTTTAAACCATAATATATAAATGGACACCTAAACTAGTTATTTTCTTTGGGCTGGACACACAAATATTGATAGGCACAATATGTGTATTTTAAATATCACTCCTTTATGATAAAAAATGGTACAATTCTTCTATCATTGGTTTCTTTCCATAATACCAATGTGTCGTATTGTAAGGATAGTAGCTGTTTCTTAAGGCTGCAGGGGCTGTATCAATTATTCTGGCAGGAAGACAGCTATTAGGCCAAAGTAGATGGATAGTTGGACCCATTATTACCTTCATTTGTCCTCACTGGGAAAAGTTCCATCAGATCCCTACCCCCAAACATGTCTGGCAGACTTCATCTGTGATCACATGCTTAGGAAACATGGGTTACTTGTATTTTGTTAGACGTCTGAAAACAGGGCATTTTGACGTTAGTCTAGAATCATGATAGTTTATAGAAGTGAAGGTGTAACAAGTTTTTTTCAAGTGGCACCCTCTAAGTGTAATAAAATCAAAGAGCTCAGAAGCACTGTTTAGGCGGTGTAAATTTTACCCTGTAAGCAATTACAGGTGTGCAAGCAACGGTGTTAATAATTCCATAGTATATCAATTGTATAATGCATTTAGTTTTGGAAAGCAAGCAAGTCTTCACCTGCAAAGAAAAACTTCTTTAATATAGATTATAAATTGGGACAATTAACAGTTACATCAGAGTCACTAATATCTGATAATAGAAACCAATTGGTTAAACATTCAGTACTTTCTATATGATTTTATATTTTAACTTAAGTTATGTCTAAAATAAATGCTCATATACATGCTACTGGGTTCAGCCAAAATAAACTGAGTTTGAAATTAACTAATACCTATTACACCACTGTGTGATCTGAATTTAAAAATACAGACTGTGTCATTCCTCTTCGCATGCATGTGGAAGCTTAAGACTAAGATGATTCAAATGACCTCTGTCATTACTTAACCTGGTTCAGAGCCACAGAGGGCATTAATTGAGGCCCTCCATGGAATATTGCAAATATCTTGGCATAGTAGATATGTATAGTCATTGGAACACTTGTTTAAATAACAGTTTGCTCCCCATTTCAATCCTTTCCGCTGGTCACTAAGTGATATATTCCTGTGCCTTGATATACGTATGCGGAAGTCTTTATTCATAAATCTGCATTTTATGTGTATCTGAATTTAATAATATAAATAACTTCCGGTTTAAATAGATAACAATATTAATGTTAACATTTGAAGCATGCCTTGACATCTTGAGTCGTCAAGGTCATACAGAGTCAATCCTGTGTGCTTCCAAAATCCAGGTTTCTCGTATGTTGACAGGATCGCAAGAGGCACCACCCAAGGTTAATAAAGGATGAACAAGATACACCTTTCTTTAAATTGATAAAGGTGGTATCAGACACTAAAGTATTGTTGCTCAAGTAACCAAATGATTTATTGTTATTTTAAAAGATCCCACAAAATGTTGTTTATTGTTGACTTACAACCATGTGAAAAGTGAAGCATGACACCAAACTGGTCACTTCAAGCATGTGTTTCTAATCTGAACCACACTGCACAGTAAACTATTTGTAAATGGAGAATGCGTCAACTTACTTTTGAGATCACATTATATCATCATTTGGATTTATTCTGACGTTAATGTCTATTTTTAGCAGACATCCCCCGTTGTGCTTATTTATAGACTTGGAAAGAATGAGCACTTAAAGCTGTTTCTTTCACGATTTGTACCGTCTAACATTTGATGTAATGTACAAAATCTTCTTTACTTTGACAAAAATACTTCTTTTCAGATTAAGTTGAGGTAAGATGTTGTTACATGTATTTGCTATATGCAAACTCTTGGATACCACTTTTAAAATAATCCAATATACAGATCACACACTATAAGTAAAGTATGGAGGCTGGAGGACATGGACTGGATGCCAAGCTGGGACATTTTGAAGCACATAACAATTATGTTGGTATGGCCACTCTTGCATAATTAGGCCCAAAAGTACTGTTTTTGTTGGGCGAAGGTCATCAAAATTAAAATAGGGGTGGCATGTCACATTTTCATGGCTTGTGAATGCAGCAAATTAATGTAAGCGCAAGTGCCACTTTGTGACTGAAGTTAATCTTTTTTGTGGGGTATTGAATCAAGAAGCAAATTCTATGATGAATTGGGTTTTAAAATTAGGGCCCAATATAATAATCTATCCTATTTCAATTAAAAAAATATTGGCCTGATCACAGCACGGACTGAAAACTAAAATGGTAAGGGTCAGGATTGCCACTCCTACAACATGGCATAAAATTTTGACACAGGTTTGAAAATGTGTAATTCATTGAAATGATAGCTTTCTGTGAACATTTCTGAAAATACACAAGGCTGATGTTCTTATGTCACTTGCAAGGATATATCAGTAACATGGAGCGCAAAGCTGGTACATAATTAGTTTCATGCTTTATATTTAATGATTTGCCTTTCACCACATGGATTTGAGTCCTGGTCAAGGGAAAGGACTGAATGTGGGATAGTCCACCATGTGACATGTGGTGTGCCACTGACTCTACCTTGGCAATTTGTCTAGGGTCTTGTCCACCATGTGACATGTGGTGTGCCACTGACTCTACCTTGGCAATTTGTCTAGGGTCTTGTCCACCATGTGACATGTGGTGTGCCACTGACCCCCACCTTGGCAATTTGTCTAGGGTCTTGTCCACCATGTGACATGTGGTGTGCCACTGGCTCTACCTTGGCAATTTGTCCAGGGTCTTGTCCACCATGTGACATGTGGTGTGCCACTGGCTCTACCTTGGCAATTTGTCTAGGGTCTTGTCCACCATGTGACATGTGGTGTGCCACTGACTCTACCTTGGCAATTTGTCCAGGATCTTGTCCACCATGTGACATGTGGTGTGCCACTGGCTCTACCTTGGCAATTTGTCTGGTGTCTTGTCCACCATGTGACATGTGGTGTGCCACTGACTCTACCTTGGCAATTTGTCCAGGGTCTTGTCCACCATGTGACATGTGGTGTGCCACTGGCTCTACCTTGGCAATTTGTCTAGGGTCTTGTCCACCATGTGACATGTGGTGTGCCACTGGCTCTACCTTGGCAATTTGTCTAGGGTCTTGTCCACCATGTGACATGTGGTGTGCCACTGGCTCTACCTTGGCAATTTGTCTAGGGTCTTGTCCACCATGTGACATGTGGTGTGCCACTGACTCTACCTTGGCAATTTGTCTAGGGTCTTGTCCACCATGTGACATGTGGTGTGCCACTGGCTCTACCTTGGCAATTTGTCTAGGGTCTTGTCCACCATGTGACATGTGGTGTGCCACTGACTCTACCTTGGCAATTTGTCTAGGGTCTTGTCCACCATGTGACATGTGGTGTGCCACTGACTCTACCTTGGCAATTTGTCTAGGGTCTTGTCCACCATGTGACATGTGGTGTGCCTCTGGCTCTACCTTGGCAATTTGTCTAGGGTCTTGTCCACCATGTGACATGTGGTGTGCCACTGACTCTACCTTGGCAATTTGTCTAGGGTCTTGTCCACCATGTGACATGTGGTGTGCCACTGACTCTACCTTGGCAATTTGTCTAGGGTCTTGTCCACCATGTGACATGTGGTGTGCCACTGGCTCTACCTTGGCAATTTGTCTAGGGTCTTGTCCACCATGTGACATGTGGTGTGCCACTGGCTCTACCTTGGCAATTTGTCTAGGGTCTTGTCCACCATGTGACATGTGGTGTGCCACTGGCTCTACCTTGGCAATTTGTCTAGGGTCTTGTCCACCATGTGACATGTGGTGTGCCACTGACTCTACCTTGGCAATTTGTCTAGGGTCTTGTCCACCATGTGACATGTGGTGTGCCACTGGCTCTACCTTGGCAATTTGTCTAGGGTCTTGTCCACCATGTCAAATGTAGTGTGCCACTGGCTCTACCTTGGCAATTTGTCTGGTGTCTTGTCCACCATGTGACATGTGGTGTGCCACTGACTCTACCTTGGCAATTTGTCTAGGGTCTTGTCCACCATGTGACATGTGGTGTGCCACTGGCTCTACCTTGGCAATTTGTCTAGGGTCTTGTCCACCATGTCAAATGTGGTGTGCCACTGGCTCTACCTTGGCAATTTGTCTAGGGTCTTGTCCACCATGTGACATGTGGTGTGCCACTGGCTCTACCTTGGCAATTTGTCTAGGGCCTTGTCCACCATGTGACATGTGATGTGCCACTGGCTCTACCTTGGCAATTTGTCTAGGGTCTTGTCCACCATGTGACATGTGGTGTGCCACTGGTTCTACCTTGGCAATTTGTCTAGGGTCTTGTCCACCATGTGACATGTGGTGTGCCACTGACTCTACCTTGGCAATTTGTCTAGGGTCTTGTCCACCATGTGACATGTGGTGTGCCACTGACTCTACCTTGGCAATTTGTCCAGGGTCTTGTCCACCATGTGACATGTGGTGTGCCACTGGCTCTACCTTGGCAATTTGTCTAGGGTCTTGTCCACCATGTGACATGTGGTGTGCCACTGGTTCTACCTTGGCAATTTGTCTAGGGTCTTGTCCACCATGTGACATGTGGTGTGCCACTGGCTCAGCCTTGGCAATTTGTCTAGGGTCTTGTCCACCATGTGACATGTGGTGTGCCACTGGCTCTACCTTGGCAATTTGTCTAGGGTCTTGTCCACCATGTGACATGTGGTGTGCCACTGGCTCTACCTTGGCAATTTGTCTAGGGTCTTGTCCACCATGTGACATGTGGTGTGCCTCTGGCTCTACCTTGGCAATTTGTCTAGGGCCTTGTCCACCATGTGACATGTGATGTGCCACTGGCTCTACCTTGGCAATTTGTCTAGGGTCTTGTCCACCATGTGACACGTGGTGTGCCACTGGCTCAACCTTGGCAATTTGTCTAGGGTCTTGTCCACCATGTGACATGTGGTGTGCCTCTGGCTCTACCTTGGCAATTTGTCTAGGGTCTTGTCCACCATGTGACATGTGGTGTGCCACTGGCTCAACCTTGGCAATTTGTCTAGGGTCTTGTCCACCATGTGACATGTGGTGTGCCTCTGGCTCTACCTTGGCAATTTGTCTAGGGTCTTGTCCACCATGTGACATGTGGTGTGCCACTGGCTCAACCTTGGCAATTTGTCTAGGGTCTTGTCCACCATGTGACATGTGGTGTGCCTCTGGCTCTACCTTGGCAATTTGTCTAGGGTCTTGTCCACCATGTGACATGTGGTGTGCCAGTGGCTCTACCTTGGCAATTTGTCTAGGGTCTTCTTCCAGCAGAATCCCAGGACATCACTGCCAGTAAAATAATAACCATAATTGTATCTAAAAAAACATTAACTGTTGACAAACAAATACCTGTAATATCTCAAATATCTTTACAGTCTATATTGTATAACATTCTTCATATGTTTAATAATATGCTCTTGACTATTTCTATATAACTCTTAGCTTTCACATTTCCCACAGACTTTCCAATATCCCATATTGACATGTATTGTTATCTGTGCAAATTATAACAATATGTTGCAATGCATATTTCCTCAGGTAATTAAGTACACTATAAACCATAACAATGTAAGGTACTTCCATAAAATTCATGTCATTTATTCTGGTAAATTCAATACAGTGTCACAGTCATGTAATACTTGTGAATAATTAGAAAGTACTTTATAATTTTTGAAAATTTGTTTAAATGGCCGAATTATGCAGTTCACACATATTTTAAGATTGGGTAAGATTGGCGTTTAACTGGTGATAAAAGCCATGAAGTCTCAGACACAATGCCTGGGGAATGTTATACTACTGTGTCTGTTACTTTTATTGACAATCATTATGTAAATTATCCCACAGTAGTCTTGAATGGCTAGGTGTCAGGTGTCTGCAGTTTTTTGAAGGATGTCCCACTTAGCAGATTAAACATGGACTATTGTAGCAAAATACAGATTAACTTCATACTTATATCTTTTTATCTTTGCAAGCCTTTTTAATGGGTTTATATAAAAAAAATTCTGCAGCTGTATTTAGGTCTATAGAGGTAATTTTCAAGACTGCCACACTAGTGGGTAACAATTAATTTGATATTTTGTTTGCTGTTCAAATACTATGTTATTAAAATTAATAATTGATCAACCATCTTGCTATTAATTATTTCAAACAACACTTATAAAAAGTGATGAGGGTACCATGACTAAGTTAGTAAGTTGCCAACTTGTTAATGCTCAGCCTCTTTGTAACCATGTGGATTCATGTCCCAATTAGTCCATAAATACAGTGAGGAGTTCTATCTGACCATGGGTGAGCAGGTGGTCTTCTGGCCAGTCCTTCTACCCAGGCAGTCTTCTGGCCAGTCCTTCTACCTAGGCAGTCTTCTGGCCAGTCCTTCTATCTAGGCAGTCTTCTGGCCAGTCCTTCTACCTAGGCAGTCTTCTGGCCAGTCCTTCTACCTAGGCAGTCTTCTGGCCAGTCCTTCTACCTAGGCAGTCTTCTGGCCAGTCCTTCTACCTAGGCAGTCTTCTGGCCAGTCCTTCTATCTAGGCAGTCTTCTGGCCAGTCCCCCTACCCAGGCAGTCTTCTGGCCAGTCCTTCTACCTAGGCTGTCTTCTGGCCAGTCCTTCTACCTAGGCAGTCTTCTGGCCAGTCCTTCTACCTAGGCAGTCTTCTGGCCAGTCCTTCTATCTAGGCAGTCTTCTGGCCAGTCCCCCTACCCAGGCAGTCTTCTGGCCAGTCCTTCTACCTAGGCTGTCTTCTGGCCAGTCCTTCTACCTAGGCAGTCTTCTGGCCAGTCCTTCTACCTAGGCAGTCTTCTGGCCAGTCCTTCTACCTAGGCAGTCTTCTGGCCAGTCCTTCTACCTAGGCAGTCTTCTGGCCAGTCCTTCTACCTAGGCAGTCTTCTGGCCAGTCCTTCTACCTAGGCAGTCTTCTGGCCAGTCCTTCTACCTAGGCAGTCTTCTGGCCAGTCCTTCTACCTAGGCAGTCTTCTGGCCAGTCCTTCTACCCAGGCTGTAGACTGGCCAGTCCTTCTACCCAGGCTGTCTTCTGGCCAGTCCTTCTACCTAGGCAGTCTTCTGGCCAGTCCTTCTACCTAGGCAGTCTTCTGGCCAGTCCTTCTACCTAGGCAGTCTTCTGGCCAGTCCTTCTACCCAGGCAGTCTTCTGGCCAGTCCTTCTACCCAGGCAGTCTTCTGGCCAGTCCTTCTACCTAGGCAGTCTTCTGGCCAGTCCTTCTACCTAGGCAGTCTTCTGGCCAGTCCTTCTACCTAGGCAGTCTTCTGGCCAGTCCTTCTATCCAGGCAGTCTTCTGGCCAGTCCTTCTACCCAGGCAGTCTTCTGGCCAGTCCTTCACCAATAATAGATGGACGTCACTTTAATTGGTCATGATTATTGTCATTGTGGTGTTTAAAAAAACATACAATCACTTAAACAGGGACCCAAAACAAAGACATTTAGCTACAACACAATCCTCCTGTCCCCAGTGAAGTGTGCCATTATGCAAGTCCCTGTCTCCAATGAATGACATATAATTATAGATTCATATTTCTTCCTTGATAACATCTCTGGCAAGAAGTCAGCCAAGTCTACAATGGTTGTTGGTTTCTATGGAGATTTGGTTATCAACCTGAATCTACCACATACCTTCAGGCATGTCTGTGTATAAAGTATTCACACCTTTACATTTATTTATTGTTTTGTTATATTTTGACCACAAAATAGACAAAGGAAAACCATTACTCTACAGGACTATCATGTTACTACATTTATTGTGTGTTCATGACTTACTATGACAGTAAAGAAAAAAGTACAATTATATGATGTAAGAAAAATAGTCTAAGTATGACAAAAATGTATAAAATGTTGTGTAGCATGAGCATGCGCACCCAAACATGATTGACTACCTGTTACCTGTAACGCTAAATTTGTTAAAATCTATAGTAAATTCTGACTAACCTGCTAAAAGCTATTTTCAAATGAAACTGAAAACGTTGCAAAAGACTGTATCAATCTAATGTGTAGATCCTGATCTGATCTCAGTGGGAGATGGCTGATCTGGAACTACACAATCTGCCTGTACCTGTGCTTAGAAGGTTAAGAGTTCAATAGATTTTAACCATGGAATGTATTACATATTTGTGCTGTCAGGCCATATAATCTTATAATCAGATTTTATTTTTTATAAGATTAAACAGTGCACGTAATTATTATGCAGAATAGGATTCATTATTGTTTCGTCTGTCATATATAGGGACTGTAGGATTTTTTTTTATTGCTCTACCTGCCTGACTGATAAATAACAGACAGTATTTCTCTCTGTTTTCTGTACCTTTCAGTTAGTAATAAAGTGGGGAGTTTCACAAGCAAAGTCACCAATTTAACTGCACAGGGGTGGTAGTTGTTTGTAGCAGTGTGTGGAATGTGAAAATGTTGTCCTTTCTTGTAGCTGACAGAAAATTGTGGAAGTGAACAATAAAGGCGATAATTTCTCTTGTGTACATGGTATATTGGGAAATTCTGTTGGATTTTAGTGTTTGTGAGTAAGTTGGCCTAAATTTTCTGTTGAACTTTGTTTATTTTTATTAAACCTGACTCTATAAACAGAATATAACCTATATACCTGTTTAAAAGAGAAATGTGGCATATTTGATGTCTTTTAAGACTGCTCGACATGGTGAAGAACACTGTATTTATTGCCCCAAAAGAGAACTGAGAATGTTGCCAGAATTGAGAATGTAGCCAGTGACTACTGGACCTAGAGTTGACGCCTATAAAACATTGAAAACTAATACAGCCACTGATTAAAACTTGTGTGAAATTATTAAAAAATGTTGGTAAGTTACAAACTGGACTATAACAGAAATGTAGTTAAGTAATATATTGACGATAGAACACACACAAATGACAGCAGAAACTGGCTTTTTATTGTCACTTAATAAAATTACTGACTCTAGACAATGATGTTAAGCAGCATTGACTTCAGTGGCTTAAGCCTGCAACATAAAACAACAATTGACTGTAAACAATGATGTTAAGTGACTGGTAGGTAGTGACTTGGGTGCCAATACAGTACAGTATTTTCCTGACCCCAGGGGAGGTGTGTATGTATGGTGCACCAGTCATTGTTGATATAACTTGCAGTCAACTGGATTGGTTATTTACCTTTAAGAGCCACCAGAATGTAAACATGGCTCTTGTCCTTTCATGAAACATACAATAGAGCCATAGCACAAAAAAGAACAATTGAATGATAGTTGAGTGATCTTCATTTTGTCTAAGGGAATAAAAACTGTGAGAAGGAGGTAGAAAGATATCGTTGTGACAATAATAAAGGAGCAGGAGAAATGTGTGGTGTTCACCATTTTTAAAGGAAAATACCTGGATAGTATGGTGTGCTTTTGAAATTAACTTCTGAGGCGGAAACTGTGTATTATATTTTACCTGGAGATTTACAGTTTACCTGGAAGGTAGTCGGAATGGTACCTGGAATATGCGTTAGTTGCATAACAATTGGAAATGTGTATTGTCAAGTAAATTCATTTCTGTGCAAATTATTTTACCAGGATTGTGGTGAAAAGCATAATCTGTAATTGCAGAAAATTATCAAAAAAAATGTTGTGAATAAAATGTATTATAATAAAATAATACAGTTTTTGTATGAATGCAAGTGATAGGGTATGTAGTGTTTATGTTTTTAATGTGGTACATAAATGTAAATACCAGATACTTGCTTACCAATGCTTATCATCATATTAAAATATAAAGTGGGGTTTTATTGCTTAGCAGGTGATAATTGCTGTTTAATATGTAGCCAGGGATGTATTTTGTCTCTGATTGCTGTGACAAATTTGAACACACTCTAATATAAGTTACGACATGACAAACTTGTGGAATGGATTTATTTGGATACTTGCGTAGGGCTATTTCCACTGGTGGTATGTATTTGTTTCATATGTTCTATATATATATATATAGGTGGACATGAGGATTGCCTTTTCATTCTTAGTTTTAGTCATTTTTGATTTTGGTATAGCAGTACTGTTTAAGACTTTTTGAGGTGCAATGTATTAAAACCCATGCCAAATTTTATGTTTTTTCTTATACATATATACATTGTATATATATTACATACTAAGCTAAATGTACTAATTAATTAAGACTAAATAGCAAATATTGCAGATTTGGAACAGACATCTCCCATTTGTTTTACTCCCATTTTGTCTACTCAGGTTTTTATCTACTTCCCATCTTCATAGCTTTTTAGCCTAAGTCCCACTTTGGCTCCTTTTATTAGATTTAATTGCTGACAAAGGACTGAAACTAATCCAATGGGAGTAAACCATATGGAACTAAATCAGAGGAACTGATGAAATCTCTACCTGAGCAAAATCCCTGTCATTAATTTTAGCATAGGTGGACAAAGTCCTTCCTGTTAATTTTCCATGGCAGGCACAGTTAAGTCTCTTAAATACAAACATATATATATAAACTAAAGGATTTTTTTCTTTTGAAATTCCAGCTTCATTAAATAGTTATGTTTTTTAACCAGGTTTTCTTTAGGAAAATCCTGGTTATTAGATTGGGGTATGTTGCTGGGTGGGCAGGGAGGTGGACTGGCGGGCGTCAACCTTTCATTATTTTTTTTGTCGAAGTTGTCCTTTTCTCAGTAACCGTTCAAGGTAGAACTTTGAAACTTAGTTATTTGACATCACAGTTATAATTATCAGCACAAGTTTCATAACACATGTCTCTATTTTGCCAAAGTTATTGCCCTTTTTCATATAGAAAAGTTTTTTGTGAAAGTTTCTTATTAATCATTCAAGATAGAGCTTTGATACTTAACACAGTTGTCTGTCATTACAATAGCAATTATCAAGACAAGTTTCATAACTTTGGAGTGTATTTTGTCATAGTTATGCCCCTTTTTCACTTAGTATTTTCATAAAGTTTTTTGTTTCAGTTGTCTTTTTCTCAGTAACCATTCATTAAAAAGCTTTGAAACTTAACGTATGTTCGCACAAGTGTTCATTTAATATGACAGAGTGTCTTGTCTAAGAACCATGGACCTACCTCAAAGGTCAAGGTCACACCTAGGGTATAAAGTATCAAAAATGCCAAAATGTAGCACCCAGAGTTCCCTCAATGTAACAGAGCTTTGCATCCAAGAACCATGGCACTACCTCAACTGTCACACTTAAGAGTTCAAAGGTCAAAAGCTGTGCAAATTTATAGTTTCTGGGGCATAATTTTGCAACTAATGAAGAGATTTCAGCCACATTACAGGAATTGTAGCCCCTATCCCAATAAAATAAAAATAAATGTTACATTTTTATTTCTTTAATTCCTAAACTCAAACCAACAGACATTTTTATTTATTTCCTTTCTGCTCTCAAACTGACAAACATTTCTTCAAGGTGGGAGTCTGGGTTGATCATTGTAACCCACATTTACTCCCCACAATACAAGTATTTATTTTTATTTTTAATGTAAACTGTAACTAAAAATAGACATTTCTTTTAAAAGTTTCAGTTACTATACAGTTATCAACGAGATATTTTCTTTACAAGTGTACTCGAATATCTATTAATACTTAAAATGAAAACCTGGTTTTATTGTGTGGCAATGTTTCTTCTTGTTTAATTTATGGAAGAGATTTAATGTCTGCTTTGAAAAGTAAACATAAGAAATTTTGTCCACCTTTGCTAAAATGACTGATAAGGATTTTGTGTGGAAAGAATTTGTCCTACTCCCACTAAGCCCTTTAAACATGTATCTATACTAACTTTGTGGTCCAGGTAATTGTGAATCACTTAGGAATTTCTGACACACAACCTGACAGATTCCTGGCACAACGATAAGAGGGATGATAAATGAACAGAAACAATAAAGGTTACAAAGATGTTGTTTACTAAGCTAGGAAGTTGTTACAGGTAATTAACAAGTGTTGAGGTGAGGTGAGGTTGATGGAATTATCAGTAAATAATAACCTGTACCAGACCAGAATACCCTTTAGTAAAAAGTAGAACTTCAGCCCCAATCATACTTACTCGGCGATCTCCGGCAAGCTTCGGATATAACACATAGAGGACGGAATTATCCAAGGAGTTCCGA
Organism: Sinonovacula constricta; assembly: GCA_007844125.1. Taxonomy (NCBI): domain Eukaryota; kingdom Metazoa; phylum Mollusca; class Bivalvia; order Cardiida; family Solecurtidae; genus Sinonovacula; species Sinonovacula constricta. The sequence goes on from CM017556.1 coordinate 7,836,108, forward strand.
GTGCTTCAGCCCATGTTTGTTACAATTCTTTTTATTTTATGGACTTTAAAATGTAATTTTGCCCCCTTTGGTAATTTTTCTGTAAATATAATCATATCTTTTTCAGGTCGTAAATTGACTGCATATTGCATGTAAAGTTGACTCCTGAAATACCACAGTACCTGACTCTTGAGCTTATCATAGGCTATTTGTATTAGGTAAATGCAACAAGCAACTGAAAAAGAAATCTATTAAAACCACTATGTTGTTAATAACATGTACTTCATTATACTGCTAAAAAATGACAGTTTTTGTACAACATGACCATTTTTTCTGCCCATCAATGTTAACCTGGTTAAGTCACCTTTTCCACTTGTTTTTGTAAGCAAACCTTAATATAATGTCTTTCTATACGGCTAAGCATATTGCTACAAAACCTGTCCCTATATTCTGCAGCCAGATTGCCCCACATTACTTTCCTTAATTGGTTTCAATTATGATTTGTGACAGGATATAAGCGATGAGAGATGACATCTAGTTAAGGTCAGACATGTGACTGATGTCTGTCTGTCTCCTTGTATGGACACTTGTCATCTTGATATCACACAGTCACCTCGATCCATTCTCATGCAAATCTTACTTTGTTTTGTCCAGCTGTTATTTAACACATTGTTACTTTGTACATTTATTTTCTTAATCTGTCCTTTTGGTTATATGCCTGTTGCTAGATGACAGAAAATGTATGGATGCTAGATGCTGAGCTCTTTCAGAGCATTCCCCTTGTTTGCCAAGAGTATCTGGCACAATATTTTTCTCTCATCTTGCAGATCCATTTGTGACTTAATTCTTGCCAACAATGTTTCTGTATAGTTTTTTGAATCTGTTTGTGAATTATTGAAATTAGTAATATATTACTTCAAGTTTTTGCAATCTTAATCCATGCTCATTCAAAAAGACATATTTGCACATAAATTGACATTGAGCATTTAATATCAAATAACCCTTGTACAAAATCTTCAGCAAAGACATCAATTTGGGAAAAAACACTGTCCAGAAAAAAACAACAGCCTTTTGATGAAATTGTTTTTCCTGTCAAACAGTCAAAACCTATTGTAATTAATCAGCTAGAATAAAAAAACATGGTTAGTTAAATTGTTCCCTAGGCAACCATTATAGGTCAGTTATTAAATCATAATTGACCTCCCATCAGTTCATAGACAATTAGGGACAAAGGTCACATGACCTGAGGGTCAGTCTGTAAATGGTCAGTTGTTATCTGTCTTGATGATGTCTACTGTTGTTTGAACAAGATGGGCAGGTGCTGATAGTTGTAATAAAAATGTCACCTGTAGCTTGTCATGTGCCTAACCCTTCAAGCTGAAGGTAACATTAAGCTAAGAGGCCCAGTTTTAGAGTGTTGACAAACATTTGCTGGTCAGATTTCAAGATGTATGCTTATTTAGGAATGCCTGAGACTTGGTCTTAAATGTTTTGGCCCAAGGTTTTTAGAGCCGGACATTGGCACCACAGCAGGATGTCTGTAAAACCCTTCAGGGTGTACTGACCCTTGTTAAAACTAGCTGATTGTCATCATCAGTGCAAGATAGCTTTATTTGGTCTGCCCTAGAGCAGTACATGTAGTTGTTATAGAGACTTTTTGGTCTGCCCTAGAGCAGTACATGTAGTTGGTATAGAGACTATTTGGTCTGCCCTAGAGCAGTACATGTAGTTGTTATAGAGACTATTTGGTCTGCCCTAGAGCAGTACATGTAGTTGTTATAGAGACTATTTGGTCTGACCTAGAGCAGTACATGTAGTTGTTATAGAGACTATTTGGTCTGCCCTAGAGTGGTACATGTAGTTGTGATAGAGACTATTTGGTCTGCCCTAGAGTGGTACATGTAGTTGTTATAGAGACTATTCGGTCTGCCCTAGAACAGTACATGTAGTTGTGATAGAGACTATTTGGTCTGTCCTAGAGCAGTACATGTAGTTGTTATAGAGACTATTTGGTCTGCCCTAGAACAGTACATGTAGTTGTTATAGAGACTATTTGGTCTGCCCTTGAGTGGTACATGTAGCTGTTATAGAGACTATTTGGTCTGACCTAGAGAAGTACATGTAGTTGTTATAGAGACTATTTGGTTTGCCCTAGAGCAGTACATGTAGTTGTTATAGAGACTATTTGGTCTGCCCTAGAGCAGTACATGTAGTTGTTATAGAGACTATTTGGTCTGCCCTAGAGCAGTACATGTAGTTGCTAAAGAGACTATTTGGTCTGCCCTAGAGCAGTACATGTAGTTGTTATAGAGACTATTTGGTCTGCCCTAGAGCAGTACATGTAGTTGTTATAGAGACTATTTGGTTTGCCCTAGAGCAGTACATGTAGTTGTTATAGAGACTATTTGGTCTGCCCTAGAACAGTACATGTAGTTGTTATAGAGACTATTTGGTCTGCCCTAGAGCAGTACATGTAGTTGTTATAGAGACTATTTGGTCTGCCCTAGAGAAGTACATGTAGTTGTTATAGAGACTATTTGGTCTGCCCTAGAGCAGTACATGTAGTTGTTATTGAGACTATTTGGTCTGCCCTAGAGCAGTACATGTAGTTGTTATAGAGACTATTTGGTCTGCCCTAGAACAGTACATGTAGTTGTTATAGAGACTATTTGGTCTGCCCTAGAGCAGTACATGTAGTTGTTATAAAGACTATTTGGTCTGCCCTAGAGCAGTACATGTAGTTGTTATAGAGACTATTTGGTCTGCCCTAGAACAGTACATGTAGTTGTTATAGAGACTATTTGGTCTGCCCTAGAGTGGTACATGTAGCTGTTATAGAGACTATTTGGTCTGACCCAGAGAAGTACATGTAGTTGTTATAGAGACTATTTGGTTTGCCCTAGAGCAGTACATGTAGTTGTTATAGAGACTATTTGGTCTGCCCTAGAGCAGTACATGTAGTTGTTATAGAGACTATTTGGTCTGCCCCAGAGCAGGACATGTAGTTGCTAAAGAGACTATTTGGTCTGCCCTAGAGCAGTTCATGTAGTTGTTATAGAGACTATTTGGTCTGCCCTAGAGCTGTACATGTAGTTGCTAAAGAGACTATTTGGTCTGCCCTAGAGCAGTACATGTAGTTGTTATAGAGACTATTTGGTCTGCCCTAGAGCAGTACATGTAGTTGTTATAGAGACTATTTGGTCTGCCCTAGAGCAGTACATGTAGTTGTTATAGAGACTATTTGGTCTGCCCTAGAGCAGTACATGTAGTTGTTATAGAAACTATTTGGTCTGCCCTAGAGCAGTACATGCAGTTGTTATAGAGACTATTTGGTCTGCCGTAGAGCAGTACATGTAGTTGTGATAGAGACTTTGGTCTGCCCTAGAGCAGTACATGTAGTTGTTATAGAGACTATTTGGTCTGCCCTAGAGCAGTACATGTAGTTGTTATAGAGACTTCTGGCATTGCTTGAAGACTCAAGAAGAAGCCATATTTATGCACCCATTCTTGTTTGGGAATGTCAGGATATTTCTATGGTTTTGTCAATGTCCACTAGACATATTCCACAAGGCTTCAGTGCACAACATGTCACTGGTTTCTCTCAGTCTGTCTAGGCAGAAAATTACCAGAACGTCTCCAATTTCTGAGTATTTGTAACCTTTATATGGTGTGCTGTATGAGACATCAGTGTATTAGAAAAAGAAGTTCTAATATAACTTCTTAACTTAACAATATAACTTAAAATACTTTCTTCAAAATGAACAACATAAATTTTCACTTTACTATGTTAAATAACTTCCTTAGTATTTTTTCCCTACAGTTACTTGAGATGTCAATCTGATTAAAGCACACAATTTGCTACACTACCTGACGGAAAAAGCATGAGCTTTAGTCACATTGCTTAAGATGTTATCCTTACTGAAGAATAACTTCATATAATTAGTTAGACTAAAATATAATGTCAATGAATGACATTTTAGTACTTACTCCTTTGAAACCAAGTGTCATAGATTACACAAGCTGAAAAAGTTTCTTTTCTAAAGTTGGGATCAGTATGTTTATGTCCTGTTTACACTTCCTGCAGTCACTCTTGCTTGACAAATGATTAGGCAAAGATAGTGTCAATCATTGTTATGGGATATTGAATATGTCAGACACTCCCTAGTACGTGGACATATCCCAGCAAGGCTGATCAATCTACCAAACATATAATCAAAAATAAAAATAGGAGAGTTTCTTAATTCTGGACCTACACAAATTAATCAGGTCTAGGCCAGTAATGTAGATCCACATTCACTAGCTCCCTCTGGAACATGTCTAAACAAGATCAAAGCTATTTGCTGCTAGCAATGTGTCTTGAAACCTTTTCAAGTGCAAATTATTTAAAGCAGATAAATAATCAATTGTATTTTTTCTTAGTTTTAAGTTTGAACAAGTTAATAATTGATTATACGAATGAGAAGTTTTTTAACATATATAGCTTGTTGATGTGAGAGGTGGTATCAATGTCTCTTAGAATTATATTGCTGTGAGCAGTTCTAGCAATTACACTGTTTGGGCTGTTTAAACAGTGTACAGCCAAACAGTTATTTGTAATTTAAAACCTAGCTCCCGCTGAATGGACAAACCAGTTTTAATTCATATTTTTGGAGATTTTTTTTTTTTCTTTTAAAAAGGTCTTACGTTTAACTTTGGACACTTGCATACTGTACTGCATTTTTGTAATGGTCCACCGGGATTTAAATTGTAAGCTTCATTTTCATAATCTACAAGTGACTTACAGGCTTATAATCTACCTGGTCTGGATTTGTGAATGAGCTTATTATGTTGAGGAGTGTTAAACCTCCTTGAAAGAACAGGCTCCTTTGTGGGACAGTGAAAGTAATTGCACATTTGAACTTTAGGCCTTTAGTTAAGTTGCAATTTTCATGTCACTTTAGCCATGTAGGTTTAAATTATGATTGTAATTATTGGCATTGTAATTATTGGCATTGTAATTATTGGCATATGTTCACATGTGTTTGAGGTAAATTGTGTTGATGTCTGAAGAAACCCTCAGTGTTGCTGTAACATTGTTTTTTATAGTTAGTCTTGCTTGCAACACTTGGTTTTAGTATTATGTCTTACAGAGGATAGTATCATAACAACAGTACCATTTTCTGCTTCATGTGGTCAATATTTCAGTTCTTAAACTGCAACATTTGTTGAAGAAGTCACATGCCTTTCAGGTCAAAGTAACCTCTGCAACCAATAAGAAACTTGAATGTGCTTGATGAAAGAAATTTGAACAAGATTATATTATTTTGATATTGTTTTATAAAAAATGCAATTATAGGTTTATTCAAACCATAATGTCTGTGTTTGAAAATATATGTTGTTGTTTTTTATTCTAAAATATTTAAATAATATGGAACATTTTAAATCAACATTGAAATTGACATACACAATCATAATCCTCACTATCGTCACATGCTTGTCAAAATATCAGTGGTTACCATAGTACCGCAAAACATCAGTGGTTACCATAGCACCACCAAACATAACAGTTTCTAGTTGTGCAGCTTGTGCATTATAAAAATAACTAGCTCAAGATAACCAGAGAGTTGGTTGTGAGATACAACTTCTACTGCTGCTACTGATCCCGTCATCAGGTGGGTCCCATATTCATCACACCAATCAAAGTCCAGCCTGGGGATAGTGAGCCCCTGCTACCTATCTCCTTTGTCACTTTAGAATAGTGCTACTCACGCTGTGGTCAACAATCTCATCACTCTCTTTGGCTCCACAACCAGCCACATGGTCATTAATGCTATTAAGGTCCTTTCCTTGCAGCCCAAATTATATAAGTGTTCGGTTCAAATAATCAAAAGCATAATGTATAAATAAAATTAAACAAATCTTCCTAAGGAATTTATGAGGAAAGATTTGAATTATGCTTAAAGTTAATCTTAATGACGTTTGATTAAAACACCATCCTGTATTATGTTTTTATATTCCCTGTCATCTCAGTAAGGCAGTTTTTACCTTTGCCATTAGAGACAATGATTTGTTTATGTTATTATGTACTTTTTTCATGTACATATTTGAAATTGTGTACATAATCAATATTACTATTTATTGTAGCTTTATTGCTTTTGGTTACCATAGAAACCATTAACTTCTGAGATATAGATGATAATGAGTAAGAATAAAGTCACCAACATGTAAAACTGGGAAAGATATAAAGATTCCAGAGGTGAATTATTTACTAGGTTGTTAAAAGCCTACAACTGTTTAACTCATCTAACATTCTGCCTGCCAACGATATAATGATGAAACGTTAGGGATAGAATGGTGTTGGTCCATCAGTACACAAATCATGATTTTCTGTTGTTGATGAGTCTTCATGTTGTTGCTGGCTTTAACATCCTGTAAATAGTTTTCAGTTATAGAGAAGGGGTGTGTTGCCTTCATTGCAGTTAAATGATTTGTACATGTGTCATGAATTATGTGACTTTATAATGGAATGTTATTTATATGCTGGAGCAAATGCTTCCTGAAAGAGCGAGGGATGTTATAACTTAAACTGTACCATAATTTGGTGGTAATCAATTAAAATGCCTGTCCAGATGGCCATGTATCTATGTCCCTCCATTTGTCCAATCAACAATCTGAAGAACTGCACTGCTTGATCACAATGAAACTTGACATATGATGCTGTTAATCATTCCTTCTAATATAATGAAGTTAAAAAGTTCTAGGTTTTATATTGTAAGAAACTTTGCCCTGTTTTGACGTAGACAATGTGGTGCATATACCGGTACATGCATGTTCAAGCTTGCAAGTACTATCAATGTACAATACCATATTCCTAACCAGTTGCAATTGTGGAGCATAATGTTCTGTGACAAGTCTTTTTTTCCAGATGAGGTAACCATGTTCTCTCAACAATTTGGTAGTATTTTACTTAAGTGCCTCAATCCATGTAAACTTGAGTAGGACAAGCACAAAAAATTAAAAAAATGCCTATTGTATAATTAAAATTTGTCTTCATTAAAATAAAAACCATGTCTGAGATAGCTGGTATCTTGTAATGAGTGATTGGTTTCAAATTATGCTCTGGCATTGAACACAACAATCAAAGTAAACAACCAATTAAACTTGATAAGCAAATTAAATTATGGAATACATTTTTCTCTAAAACTGTTGACCCATTGTGTATTTCAAGAGGGCCATCATTGTTCACCTGAAAGAAGTCTGACAGTTTGGACAGCCTTGTCATGTTAATCATGTTTAATCCCCTTTGGTGCTATTCAATAAAACAGATACTTAATTGATTACTAATTGATTAAAAGGTTAATTCATGACCCCAGCTGAACGGTGTATTGTCAGACTGTATAATACTGACACCTTGGCTATTGTGTGGGGATTTAGAGTTGGAGACACTAGTCTGCTTAAAGTCTAGTCTAGGGAAAAACAAAGTAGAATAGAATATATTTCTACTAACTTGAATAAAAACCTTTGTGTTGCATCATGAAGTTTTTTCTTGCTAATATTTTATTGCTAAAGGGACATTTTAGCTGATGAAATGCCTTAAAATAATACACTTTATTGACACTTGAAATAGTAATTGCAACATTCAAGACTGCAAGGTTCAATATGATGTTCCCATTTCTTAGTGTTTACAATTACAAATGAATTAATTGCCTTTGCCAAACAATGTTGCACATGAATATATATTTTTCTACTATATAACAATGTCTTATTTAAAGTTCTTTTTTTCTTTTTTTTTCTTTTCCTTCTTTTTTCCAACTTTTCTACACTAGCAATGCAATTCAGCTCTGCTGAAAATATAAATGTAATATATTTATTGTCCCTCCAGTTTTCTCTTTTACAAAGCAAATGATATCTCCCCTTTCTATTATTAAACATAGCCATTCCTTATATCCCCTGCCTAATGTTGTACATAGCCATTACTTACCTCCCCTGTCTAATGTTTTGTACATAATCCTTCCTTCTCTCCCCTTTCTTTTCTTGAACATAGCCTTTCTTATCTCTGTTTCTTTTCTGAACATTGCCATTGCTGTTCTCCCCTTTCTATTGTTGAACATAGCCATTCCTTATCTCCTATTTCTATTGTTGAACATAGCCATTCCTTATCTCCCCTTTCTATTATTGAACATAGCCATTTCTTATCTCCCCTTTCTATTGTTGAACATAGCCATTCCTTATCTCCCCTTTCTATTGTTGAACATAGCCATTCCTTATCTCCCCTTTCTATTGTTGAACATAGCCATTCCTTATCTCCCCTTTCTATTGTTGAACATAGCCATTCCTTATCTCCCATTTCTTTTGTTGAACATAGCCATTCCTTATCTCCCATTTCTATTGTTGAACATAGCCATTCCTTATCTCCCATTTCTATTGTTGAACATAGCCATTCCTTATCTCCCATTTCTATTGTTGAGCATAGCCATTCCTTATCTCCCATTTCTATTGTTGAACATAGCCATTCCTTATCTCCCATTTCTATTGTTGAACATAGCCATTCCTTATCTCCCATTTCTTTTGTTGAACATAGCCATTCCTTATCTCCCATTTCTATTGTTGAACATAGCCATTCCTTATCTCCCATTTCTATTGTTGAACATAGCCATTCCTTATCTCCCATTTCTATTGTTGAACATAGCCATTCCTTATCTCCCATTTCTATTGTTGAACATAGCCATTCCTTATCTCCCATTTCTATTGTTGAACATAGCCATTGCATATCTTCCCTTTCTATTGTTGAACATAGCCATGGCATATCTTCCCTGTTTAATAATGTACGTGGTCATTCCTCAGCCTCGCTGTCTGTTATTTAACATGTAGTATGCTAGCAAAGGAAAAAGGAAGAAAAACTGTTGGGGTTTTTTTATCATTCGAACCAGAGATGACTATGTCAATGATTTTTAATATATGCATGTTTTATGTAGTTCTACTGGGTACAAATTCTGAATTTCTTAAGGACTGACCCAGCATGACCTTGATGACCTACAGCCAATCTTTATGCCAGGGAAACAGTAGTGTATGTACAGAAACTAATATGTATGTTGAAGGAGATGCAATTATTATGTTCAATCATGCTTCAAATGTTAACACTATCATTGTTATCAGTTTTGATGTTCATGTGATTAAATTGTGTAGCAGATATACGTGCAGGTTTATCAATGAACAATGCTGCATAGGAATATCACTCAGTGACTTGAGGAAAGGAGGGATAGAAACATGTTATTTGGAAGAGTGTTCTACTGACTATGCATTACTAGGCAGAATTTTTTTTTGCAATATCTCACACGGGTTCTCGCTGATTTATCCTGATCTATTCCTGGCTTTCAAACAAGATTTTGATTCTGATCACAAGGTTATAGTGATGACAAAATAGAAAAAACTGGGAGGTCATCTTGAACTCGGTATATTTTGGTCTTGTCCAGTAGTATTTATTTTAGATCTAATTTTAATTCACTTGCAATCACATGGAAAGTATTGTATGTATAAAAATAGTTTTTTTTATCAGGTGATAGAAACTGCTGTAACTTTTGTCCCAATATATAATCTATATTTAAAAGAGGTGGTTGTATTACAGTTGAAGACTTGCCAGCTTTCCAATGCATTGTGCAATCAATTTACCGCAGGGTAAAATCTACACTGCCCTTACAGTACTTTTCAGTGCTTTGATTATAGTTGGTTTCAGTCCCCTGCCTTCATCATTTATCTCCCTTGTTAGACAAGATAATTGGTTTAATTGTAAAAAAAATGTGGAAAAATTAATTTTGTAAAAAAGTACATCTTTTAAAACAGAAGCAAATAATAATGATGGTTATATAAAAATATAGTTAACTCATAGACTTTATGATTAAACGTAACAATAACTGTACCAGTTAATATCCTAGACAGTTTATTTGCTTATAAAACTGGCACAAAAAAGAAAAAAAAATGGAATTATAAACTGTAGTAGCCAAGAAATGTGTTTTATCTAGAAGTAGAAGTCTGATAAGATGCTTACCTAGAAATATTATCTTACTGTAAGTTGTGGATATTAAATGTTTGTATTTGTATAGTGAACTAAGTGGTTGGTGCTGTTTTCTGGACCTGGTGAGCCTTTGTCTGGTTGACATGTCTGTCATTAATCTGTCATTCTGTCACATTAGTCCATTGCCTCTCTGCTTTGTTACCAGTACAGTTATTGTCACATTTGTTATGTAGCTTACTTTTGTTGTTGTTTTTGGTCTTGCTAGGCTGTGAGATTGGCATTGGTGTTTTCTGATGTTTGATGGCGGCTGGTGGTGGTTGACTAGATTTGATTTATTTGTCATCATTTTTGACTGAGTGATGTACCTTGACTAAGTGAGGATGATTTCAAAGGACTTGCACAGAATTTAGGTGAGCCTTATTTGGGACTGCGATAGAAGAATTGTGGGTACTGCTCTGTGTGCGACAGGTCTTGGTGCTTAAAAACTGTGTTCTGATGTCAACAAATCCATGGGTGTTTGTTGATTAAGCACTGGATAATTTTGTCTATCTTTGTGACATACAAGCCATTAAGGTGCAACTTACATGCAGATGGCCTAAAAACTGAAAGTACTGGTACTACTTGTATTTGTTACCTTTATAACCCTTACCTTTACAAGAGGTGCGCTGTTTCATGTCATCTAGTTCAGTTGCTTTGTAGCACTACAGTTTCATTTACCTTGCCTCAATTTATATGGAACTAACATAGAAGTGGAATGAAAAATTTTTATAGCGTTGTGAAGTGGTACTTATTGTTGGATGGATTGTGTTATTAATTAAAAGCTTCTCTGTAAATAAATACAATAAATTTAATAATACCATAGCTTAGAACATTGATGTATCACTGTATATTTATTACCATGTCAATTGGACATAGACAATGTAGGTTTAACGCAATTAATGAATATTTATTGTATTAATTCTATTTATTTAGCATTTAAAATGGATGTCTTGCCAATTGCTCCTTACTGTTTGATGTGACAGAGCATATAAAATGAAAAAAGAGATGGCTCTTTTTTATGGCCATAACCTGGGGAATGTTGGACCTTTTTTGATGAATGTGATTCTGGGAACTATTGTGGTATGACATGCTGGTTGTGTTCAATCAGAAGCTTTTTAAGGTTTACCAAACTGATCTTTTCTATAGCTGTCAAATTAATGGAATTCTTCTTGGACTTGTGACCTTAACCTTACATTGATTAAGGCTTTTCGGGAAATGTCCATAAGTAGTATAAGATATCAGCATCTGTCATGTTTAAATGAAATTAATTTTTAAAATATTAAACAGAAATGTCTTGTAGAAACAATGTATAACGGATATGTTAGAATGGCTGATTATCATTCTGTTTTAGTGTATATCTTATTTACAATTGACCTTGACATTGGTTTGATGTTGTCTAGAAGAACTGACACCAAGAATGTGTCACTTGTGAAATTTATTCGCCAAGAATTGTTTATAAACATACAATGTCATGATTTGAAAATTCAGAAGATGAATTTGTCTGGCCTCCAGTTTGTTGTGGAATCTGGATGATTGAGCTATCATAAAACTGTGAACCCTTGGAATTGTCTTAATTTGGATGCATCATTGTGTTTTAATGGTGTGTTGATAAGGCATGCTTTGTAAGGAGACATTTGTAACAACACATGTAACATGGTGATGTTTGGACCATTTTTGACAGTGATATTGAGGATTTTCAAAACAGAAGGAAGGAGTGTTTCCAGATGGAACTGTTAAATTTTGATTTTAGAGAACTCTTGAAAGGTAAGCAGATAAGAAATGTATATGGCAGGAACAGGTGATCATACACATGGTTTAATAGTCTCAATAATGCTCCCAAGTTTTATCTAATTTTCTGAAAAGCTTTCTGTTATAACACATCTCAGATTTGCACAACATTTGTATTTGCTTATGAATGTTTATAAAAAAGAAATTTCACATTTCTGTTTTATGGTCTGGTGTTTGCTCAAGTACTTTTTTATATTCTCCCTGCTGTTGGCATTACATCCATCAATACCTAAGTATTTGAGATACATTTACTGAAACATTATTCAAACAGGCTGATGTGTGCACTCACATGTGAGAAAATCAAGAAAGGCTACCAGTCTACAGCCATATAATCACTGGTTGGATGAAGGTTATGTATTGTTTAGATTAAGACCAAGATCATTTATTGACTGGTTATTGTCCTGTTTTTAATCATACAAGTTAAGTAAACAGAAATAGGCTTATGACTGACCGACAAAAAATATACTTTTCAGGAGCTGGCAATTTTCTGGCAAAAAAGTACCTTTATGTCAATATAAAATGTATGAGATGTCAGAGGAAAGAGTGAGAGAACATGTGTCTGAATAGAAGTATTGTTGGAGATGAAAAATACAGCTAGTAAGAGAGTTGGAGAAAATCAATGGTTGAAACAGTGTTGTTCTGATCCTATGTTGGTGAGAAGAGACAGGAGGGGAGAGATTTATTATGCAAACTTGCTACTTTATGGTTGGAACTTAGCTACATGTTTATATAATTATATGGTTGGGCTATGTATGTGTTGTCTAATGAATTGTTATTGAACGTGCAGTTAAATAATTTATCTTAGTGATTTTACTAGCTGAAAACAGTTTAAAGACAATAACAGCATTGTTATACCCAATTGTTCTAACAATATGTTTATATCTTTATTGTTAGGGTATTAACCATTACATAAGCATATGTCATCAGGAAGCTTTTTGTTTCCGAGCTAAAAGACATTCTTCATCAAGCAATTCCTGTTGGAGTGCCCCTTGCCAAGTAGCTAGAGTGGCTTACTTGCAATCTCTCAGACCCTTACCAAGGGGGTTTAAGTCTCAGTAGAATTTCTAATGTAAATGGGACAGGTATTCCAGTTTTGTTTGCTATATTGAGACATTAATCTTGGAGTCTTTCTCCACCAATAATTGCTGGATGTAATTGCCAATACAATTATCAATGGATCAGTGGTAATGTATTTCTTAAACCAATCAAAAAGATTGTGTAAAACCACCTGGAATTTAGTTTTGCAAACAATAATGAAGCACCAAAGTCAATGTTTTCAACAGAACAGTAGCAAATTGATATCACCTCTGTTAAGCAAAATACATTTGTATTTACGTAAAATAATGTAGGGGTATGTGCAGTTTTACATGTCTGCATATTATGCTGAACTTCTTATTTTTATAATCTGCAATTATTGTAACTATTCTTTCATAAAACATTGTATTTAAACACAAAAATCCACTTTGTGTGATTGTTTTGCACTTAAGACATGCATTCTGACCAGTGTTGATTGGTTTAATTAGACTGTTGCCATTAGTGTTGTCAACTCAATGATGTGTACGCATGCCAGGGGTGACGGAAACAATTGCTCCCAGCGATTATTGACAAGACATGTTTTATGGACAGGTCCATCCTGTCACAGCTGTAATCGTGTTCATGTGAAGCTATGTGGCAAATATGTGCAACTTTTAACCCTTAATTGACAAAGCAAGAACTTATCAGGCTTATACACATAGTGTATGTCTAGATTAGCCAGCTCCCTCTGGGGTCTGACACTCATACTTGTGAACTTTTTCTGGGGCCAGTTGGAGATTTTCACTTGCAAAGTGGGAGATTTGTTATTTTCATATAAACAAAGAAGGAAGTTATCTGTTTCCAAGTAGGGGGATTTCTGAAAATGTGTAAAACACCCCTCTTTTTCTAATAACTTTGAGCCTTAAAAGATTGAGTGTCCCTCCAAAAGTGTGAGAGTTCACATGTATGGGTCTGTCTGTTTATAATTTATGCTACTTGCTGCTAACTATGTTACCCCTTTATTTGATCATTATCATATAACTGTGGATTTACTATTGCCAATTTAACATAATTGGTTATTATTAAATACAGTGGGCTAAAGGTAAGAATGGATTGGTGAGGTGAGAGTGTGGGAGATTTGTGATTAGTCAGGTCAGATTAGGGTTGAAGGAAAGAGGGAAGAATACATGAGGAAACAAAAGGAATGAGAAATAAGAAGAATGTTAGGAGAGAAGTAAAAGATATTTAGGAAGGGTAGAAGGAATAGCAACATGGAAGGATCAGAACAAGGAAGACATACTATATTAAGAAAGGACACAAAATTTAGGCGTGAGATTAATTATTAATATGCAGTTCATAAAAGTATAATGTTAAAAATAAATCGTTTTTATTTTATAGATGAATTAAAAATGATTGCTTTTAGGCTGAACATGTTAACTTAAATTAGAGTGTTTTTTTTTTCACTTGGGGAATATCTAGCTGTTTTTGTTAAAAAAATCCAAGATTGTTCAGTAGAGGTGATGATAATTATTGTGGTGGCAATAAATTGTTGTGGGAGGAAGCATTCAATGGCCTAAAGTGACCAGTAGATTGGACAGTGATAGATCATATCCTGTAATTATCTCCCAGGGACCAGAAAATTGATCCCACCATCATCACCATGGTGATTGTCTCCTCTCAGAGAGCTGGCCATTCTCTTACGACCTGGCTGGAACCCAGTCTCTCATGTATTCATATTCCTAGAACCTGTCTGGCTGTCCAAACCATGCCATGTCATGGTTGGGGCACTTTCTAAGACATTATAATATAGACAGTAGGAGCGCTTTCCAGGGTAACAGACTGAATATCAGAAATGTATAGGTTGGCCTTATGTTTTTAAGTTCATAGGTTGTCCTTGGTTTGTGAAGTTCATAGATTGTCTTTGGTTTCTGATGTTAATAGATTGTCTTAGATTTCTGATGTTCATAGAATGTCTTAGGTTTCTGATGTTCATAGATTGTCTTAGTTTTCTGATGTTCATAGATTGCCTTTGGTTTCTGATGTTCATAGATTGCCTTAGGTTTCTGATGTTCATTGATTGCTTTAGGTTTCTGATGTTCATAGATTGCCTTTGGTTTCTGATGTTCATAGATTGCCTTAGGTTTCTGATGTACATAGATTGCCTTAGGTTTCTGATGTTCATAGATTGCCTTTGGTTTCTGATGTTCATAGATTGCCTTAGTTTTCTGATGTTCATAGATTGCCTTTGGTTTCTGATGTTCATTGATTGCTTTAGGTTTCTGATGTTCATGGGTTGTCTTAGGTTTCTGATGTTCATAGATTGCCTTTGGTTTCTGATGTTCATAGATTGTCTTAGGTTTTTGATGTTCATAGATTGCCTTTGGTTTCTGATGTTCATAGATTGCCTTAGGTTTCTGATGTTCATAGATTGACTTTGGGTTCTGATGTTCATAGATTGCCTTAGTTTTTTGATGTTCATAGATTGCCTTAGGTTTCTGATGTCCATAGATTGCCTTAGGTTTCTGATGTTTATAGATTGCCTTTGGTTTCTGATGTTCATAGATTGCCTTAGTTTTCTGATGTTCATAGATTGCCTTTGGTTTCTGATGTTCATTGATTGCTTTAGGTTTCTGATGTTCATGGATTGTCTTAGGTTTCTGATGTTCATAGATTGCCTTTGATTTCTGATGTTCATAGATTGTCTTAGGTTTTTGATGTTCATAGATTGCCTTTAGTTTCTGATGTTCATAGATTGCCTTTGGTTTCTGAAGTTCATAGATTGCCTTTGGTTTCTGATGTTCATAGATTGCCTTTGGTTTCTGATGTTCATAGATTGCCTTTGGTTTCTGATGTTCATAGATTGCCTTAGGTTTCTGATGTTCATAGATTGCCTTTGATTTCTGATGTTCATAGATTGCCTTAGTTTTCTGATGTTCATAGATTGCCTTTGGTTTCTGATGTTCATAGATTGCCTTAGGTTTCTGATGTTCATAGATTGTCTTAGGTTTCTGATGTTCATAGATTGCCTTAGGTTTCTGATGTTCATAGATTGCCTTTGGTTTCTGATGTTCATAGATTGTCTTAGGTTTTTGATGTTCATAGATTGAATTTGGTTTCTGATGTTCATAGATTGCCTTTGGTTTCTGATGTTCATAGATTGTCTTTGGTTTCTGATGTTCATAGGTTGTCCTTGGTTTCTGAAGTTCATAGATTGTCCTTGGTTTCTGAAGTTCATAGATTGGCATAGGTTTGTGGGGTGTATTGGTTGTCTTTGGTTTATGAAGTTCATAGATGTCATTGGTGCCCATAATTCATAGTTGTCCTAGGATTGCGAGATGTATAATTATGGTTTCCTAGTTTTTTTTAAGTGCATAGATTGTCCTATTATCAGAATAATGTTAATTTTTAGATATAATCTTTTAAACACATATGTGTACGTGTGTGTATGCATAGTGTGTTAGTAAATGGAGTAAATGAAGTAGTAGAAGTATTTATAGGAAGTAGTAATGATAGTAATGGTAGGATTAGTAGGAGAATTTAATTGAGTCAGCAACATGCAATGATCAACTAAGAACATGTGGTGGCTGCATTTTTGCATGCTTGACTATAATTTTATTATTATTAGCCTGTACAAAGTGCACATTGAACAGGTTTAGCTAAACAGTGAAGATCCAGAAGAGCCAGCTTCCAGTTGGCTGTCAGATCATGGTCTGTACTTTTTGGTGTTGAGTCTCAAGCAACATATCTAGTTACCTTTGCACAGAGATGTTAGAAAAAACACCTGGATATTTTATTGCTTTTAAATAAATCTAGAATGATATTGTTGAGATATTAGAACAATGCTGTGGGGAAGCCTACAAGTTCAGCATTAATTATTCAGTTTTCTTCTGGCAGGTTTTCTCCTGATATGTTTCACATTTCTCAGTTCTGTCTCAGTATCCCCTTGACTCCTGTGTCTGTGTCCCCTCATGGTTATCCTGCAACAATTATTCTGGGCACCGGCTCTTGCAAGATTTCTCAAGACAATTGGGACCACTGCAGCCTTGTCAGAGAAACGATTAATATTTGTTTTTGTGAGCTTGATGCAAATTCAAGACTTTGTTCAGTATGTCATTATATGTACATCTAATACCTCTGAAAGTCCTCGTGGACCTTTGACCCAGGCACCAATCACTTTCTGTTAATAGTAAGGTCACAGGGTCATGGATGACATGTTGCTACCATGGTGATGATCCTGTTGACCCCATACGTGACAATGTGACAATGTCCACTATTGATTGATTGATTTGCATCCACTGACCAATGCAGCCACTGTCCATTTGTCAACTGGTGTGAATTGTAATGCAGTGTATACTGTAAAGATGACCACAGTGCTGTTAAAGTGACACTCGGTTGGTATCGAGTTTGAAAATGGCAGGTCTTTTTAGAATTACTGAAAAATTCTTGTTGAGACTTTGTACTTAACATAAAAAGACAAAATGTTTTTGTCACAAACATGTACGTAACAGAGCAGCTGAGCACGAAGTGCATTAAACAACATTACATTAATAGAATGTCTATTTTACTGTAAATTTGGCTGCTATACTTGTAATTTTTTCTTTTCTTTTATTTCCTAATACATGTATTTTATCTGACCACTTTCCCTTTAATATTGCCTCTAGTTATTATCCTTATAGGGGTAATAAGTCTAATTGAAAACCAATTTAATATCAGTGATTCTCTACTTCCATCACCCTGGTGACCAGCTTCCTATTAGTCAGGGCAGTTTTTGGGATGATAATGGGGCTGGAACAA
Organism: Sinonovacula constricta; assembly: GCA_007844125.1. Lineage (NCBI taxonomy): Eukaryota > Metazoa > Mollusca > Bivalvia > Cardiida > Solecurtidae > Sinonovacula > Sinonovacula constricta. Next base: position 7,853,713 of record CM017556.1, read on the forward strand.
TTCATTTCCTCTTGTCAACACATTCTAGTAATTGTATAACAGTTTCATTTCCTAGGAAGTATTTGTGGGATGATGGTTTTGTGGGATTTATTGGCTTGAGCCTCCCACCAGTAATTCTATCCAGCAGTTTTGAGGTCATAAACTGTGTAAATGACTAGGTATTTTCTTTCTAACATTTGCACATCACATATGCATATAAATGCATTATGCTGCATACACTATGATTTTAAGCCTTGACCCTATGACATGTTACTGTGCCAAATTAAAACACACTTTTTTAACTCCCCTGGAACATTTTTGTGCTCAAGGTGAACCTTTCCAGCATCTGTCATGTAGCATAAAAAATTTGCTATAGTTTATAATTTAATCTTCATCAAACTTGGTCAGAATGTTTGTCTGCAAGACATATCTTGGATGATTTTTTATTTGGGCCATGTGGGGTTCTAAAACTATGCCACTAGGTCAAATTTTAGAAAAACCTTTTATGGCCCAGTCTTCACTACACTTGGCCAGAATGTTTGCCTGCATGAAAGATTAGTTGACTTATGAACTCAGTCAGTTGGTGCCAGTAAGTCACTCATAATTTCATCTCAAAATTCCCTTGTCAAAAATTTATTTTCACAGATGGACATTGATGCCTTTATTACACTCTACATGCACAACAGATGTTGTCATGTAATGTAACATGTAAAGTGTTGGCCTGTAGGGTCTGGCTTGCGTTTTCTGTTAATATTTTTGTCATTAGTAAAATTTCTCCTATCTAAAACTGTTCCACGCTTGAATTGACCCACCACCTTTACCCAAAAACCCTCAAAAAGAGCAGCCAGATATGATCCTACTAAACGCCTATGTCCTCAGTTGAACAATTAAGGGCCATCATGGACCTCTTGTCTTAAAATTAATGCATTCAAAATATGCTATAAATATTTTTTTCATACATGCTTGTAATTTTTTACCTATGAGATATGAAAACATAAATACACAGTATTTGTATCTTCATTCCCAGTTTGTTACTCCAAAATTTAATACCACCTTGTATTATTATCCTGACTCCAAACCAACCAGACTTGGTACAAGATCTGTCCAAGACATACTATCTCTCAGTTGGCTGCATTTTATTTTGCAACAAAGTACATATTCCCGAACAAAAGTTCATAAAAATATTTTTAACTATGGTACACAATCAATCAGCCACCTGAGCATTATGTCATCTGTAATTTATCATTTCCTTTGAACATGCAGCTTTTGGTGTTGATGATGGTGAGAAGAAATTGTTGGTATTATCAGTTGATTCGTCATATTGACACATTATCTGTCGACTGAGAACACTTACATATCTATCTTCATTCCCTCCAAAGCTGTTAACCATTCTTTTTTAAGCACAGTTTTAATTGTTTCTGACTACTTACTGACAATCAAACCTTTTCAACTATCCTCCAAAAATATAATATGCATAGTCATATACGCACCGGACCTGGTAGAGCATCAGCTTCAGGTAGGAAAACCCTAGGTTCGACCCCTGGCAGCAACATACCAAAGTCGTAAAAAATGGTAGTAGTATAGCTCTCTTGCTAGCGCTCAAGCAATTATATAATGGTAGTTCTGGTTTGCCCGGTGTCAGGATAATGTGACTGGGTGTAGTATCATGTCAGGTGTTCACGGCATGCTTTACATGGTGAAGGCAGCATCTGCTTCAAGTGGACACCATCTCCAGATAACTGAAATACTGTTGGTGGGATGATAAACCCGATAAACAAACATAGTCCTACACAATATAATTCCTTCCAAAGCAGTAATTGGAGACATGGATGTATTTCCCTATGACCTAAATTGTGGGTTAGTACATAATCCAAGGATATCTGTATAAGTAATTGGATGATGCATAGTGGTTGCATTCAGCTTTATAATTATGTTTAATATCTCCCTTAATTTTTATCTGAATTTTGGTTTGACTACCTAATACAATATTATTGTCATATATACAGAGATAATGATCATTTGAAATAGGAATGGTGCAGTCTTCACTATGACATTGTGCAGCAATTTATTGAAATCATCTGGTAACATTATCCTGCACAATCAGGCAGGGAACAACCCATTTATGGGATGGTTTTTTATACTCTAGCACAAGTAACAAATATTTTGATGTGTTGGGATCAAATTACTCCTTTAAACTTATGCTCCTGCAGCTTGATATCTATAATTCACATCTCTTTGATGTGGTTTTAATTACTTTTAGACCTTTGACTTTAGTGTCCCAACTATGTTGCATGTTTTGATGAAGCCCAGTACTTTGAAGCCTTTTATTCCAGTGTTCCCGCTGTGTTGCATGTTGTGATGAAGGACTACTTTCAAACCTTTTATTCCAGTGTTCCCGCTGTGTTGCATGTTGTGATGAAGGACTACTTTCAAACCTTTTATTCCAGTGTTCCCCTGTGTTGCATGTTTAGATGAAGGACTACTTTCAAACCTTTTATTCCAGTGTTCCCGCTGTGTTGCATGTTGTGATGAAGGACTACTTTCAAACCTTTTATTCCAGTGTTCCCGCTGTGTTGCATGTTTAGATGAAGGACTACTTTCAAACCTTTTATTCCAGTGTTCCGGCTGTGTTGCATGTTGTGATGAAGGACTACTTTCAAACCTTTGATTTAAGTGACCTATGCCTATGTTTCAAGTTAAGATGAAGCCAAGTACTTTCAGACCATTGATACCAGTGTCCCTTTTATGTTGCAGGTTTAGAGTAAGGCCACTACTATTTTAAGACCTATGATTCCAGTGCCTGCCTAAGGCTATGTTGCAGGTTTAGGTTAGGGCCTGTACTTTCAAACCTTTGATTCCAGTGTCACCTTTATGTTGCAGGTTTAGATGTAGTCCAATACTTTCAGACCTTTGATTTCAGTGTCACCTTTATGTTGCAGGTTTAGATGCAGTCCAATACTTTCAGACCTTTGATTTCAGTGTCACCTTTGTGTTGCAGGTTTAGATTAAGGCTAGTATTTTTAGACCTTTGATTTCAGTGTCACCTTTATGTTGCAGGTTTAGATGTAGTCCAATACTTTCAGACCTTTGATTTCAGTGTCACCTTTATGTTGCAGGTTTAGATGTTGTCCAATACCTTCAGACCTTTGATTTCAGTGTCACCTTTATGTTGCAGGTTTAGATGTTGTCCAATACCTTCAGACCTTTGATTTCAGTGTCACCTTTATGTTGCAGGTTTAGATGTTGTCCAATACCTTCAGACCTTTGATTTCAGTGTCACCTTTATGTTGCAGGTTTAGATGTAGGTCGTCAGGACCTGAAGGGAGGATCTATAGGTGACAGCAGCCATGATGGCAGCAACTCCAGTCACCTCAGTCACAGTGACATCATCAGCCAATTTGCTGAAGGGCAGTTCTTCACATCAGAGGTAAAACTATTTTTACAGACAAAAATGTTTAATGTCTTTAAAACATGTCACATGTATCAACTGGCATGTATTTCCATGAGGAAGTTTTACAGCTTATTTGAATTGGCCTTTGCCTTCTTCAATACTTTCTGTGTGTGGTGAGGAAGGTGACACTGGTTACATCACATGTACCACATTTCACTGGATGTTGTATTTGTACAGGCTCTAGAAGATGGTTTATGTATAAATGTATTGTCCATTATGTATCATGTCAGGTGTTTACAGCATGCTATACACAGTGAAGGCAGCACTTTATTGGCTTCGAGTGGACACTGTCTCCAGATAACTGAAATACTGTTAGTGGAACGATAAACACAATAAACAAAACTTATCATCAATAAAAATCACATGTTCTTTTGTGTAAAGCAGTTCAACCATTCTCCTCATGCTCTACATATAAACAGTTTGGATAAACACATTTGTGTAAACTAACTTCACTAACAGTTATGAAATTGTCCACTAGTGAATTTTTGTGCAACAAATTATAAAAATAATTAGTCTATTTTGAGGTCGTGGTAATATTTTGAACTATATTTTTTATATATTCTAGTTGTCGGATGATGAGGCAGGTAGTGATGACAGTATCCACACGGTGACAGAAGCTGAGAGCCAGTTCTCTTATGCTAAGCAACACGGAGCCATAAGAAAGGCAGGGTAAGTAATGGCGTCTAGCTTGCACACTAGATATCAGATATTATACAGTGTCAGTGGCGTCTAGATTCCACACTAGATGTCAGAGATTATACAGTGTCAGTGGGGTCTAGATTGCACACTAGATGTCAGAGATTATACAGTGTCAGTGGGGTCAAGATTGCACACTAGATATCAAAGATTATACAGTGTCAGTGGGGTCAAGATTGCACACTAGATATCAGAGATTATACAGTGTCAGTGGTGTCTAGATTGCACACTTGACATCAGAGATTATACAGTGTCAGTGGTGTCTAGATTGCACACTAGATGTCAGAGATTATACAGTGTCAGTGGGGTCTAGATTGCACACTAGATGTCAGAGATTATACAGTGTCAGTGGGGTCAAGATTGCACACTAGATATCAGAGATTATACAGTGTCAGTGGGGTCAAGATTGCACACTAGATATCAGAGATTATACAGTGTCAGTGGTGTCTAGATTGCACACTTGACATCAGAGATTATACAGTGTCAGTGGGGTCAAGATTGCACACTAGATATCAGAGATTATACAGTGTCAGTGGTGTCTAGATTGCACACTAGATATCAGAGATTATACAGTGTCAGTGGGGTCTAGATTGCACACTTGACATCAGAGATTATACAGTGTCAGTGGGGTCTAGATTGCACACTAGATATCAGAGATTATACAGTGTCAGTGGGGTCTAGATTGCACACTAGATATCAGAGATTATACAGTGTCAGTGGTGTCTAGATTGCACACTTGACATCAGAGATTATACAGTGTCAGTGGTGTCTAGATTGCACACTAGATGTCAGAGATTATACAGTGTCAGTGGTGTCTAGATTGCACACTAGATGTCAGAGATTATACAGTGTCAGTTGTCATAAGTATTAATATTAGGGGTCATATCAATTAGAACTTCTGGGGTAATTCCATCCTTGTTGGTTGTTTTTTTGCAATGATACTGACAGAAGTCCTGACTTTTTGTTGGTTGGAAGAAGAATAGGTGACAAATAAAGCAAATAGTGTAGTTTATGGGGTTATTTGGTCTTACAAATTTTCCTTCATCAAATTATATTTTAACACTCCATTAGATATACAACTGTTACTGCAAGTTTCATTACAAAATAGATAACAAAAACATTTATTTCTGTTTTGATGACATCATAGACACCAGCATGTTTATTTTGTAGATTTTTTCATCATACATTTAAGAGGTCATAAGTTTGTGATTTATCCAACTGGGATAATAAGGTTTATCTATGTCTGCACACCTTGAGTATTAAATGTCAGGTGTTGTATGGTTGTATGCAGGCTCTCAGTGATGTAAGGTTTATCTATGCCTGCACACCTTGAGTAATAAATGTCAGGTGTTGTATGGTTGTATTTCTGCTCTCAGTGATGTAAGGGGCTATCTTTGTCTGCAAACCTTGAGTATTCAATGTCAGGTGTTGTATGGTGTATTTCTGTTCTCAGTGATGTAAGGTGCTATCAAGGCCTGCAAACCTTAAGTAATAAATATCAGGTGTTGTGCGATTGTCTGCAGGCTCGTTTGGGTACACTAATTTAAGAAAATAGTTTGGAGTTGTCAAAAGACCACAGCTGTTTGTGTGGCTGAAAACTTTAATAATTTTTATCAGTTCAGGACTAAAAACTTGGAAAATAATTGCAAAGAACATAAAAACAGACTTTTTATTAAGTTTTATTTGCTTCTTTTCTTTACCTAGAAAACTGCATTAAAAGAAATTGACACCTATGAAGTATTCATATTTAGATTAATCTTGTTATATCTGTAAGATCAGTATTTTTTCCAGACATTGTTTTGATAAGCTTAATTATGAAAATCCTCTTTAAAATGGCCTTGTTTTGTCACAGTATTTACATAAGGGTGTCTGGGTAATCATTTTCCATTTTCTAACAAGTCAGTTATAGGAGAAGCAAATCCCTGTTTGATTGCTGTCTGGTCTATGATTTGAATACTTTCGACATGCAAAGTTCGCATTGGGTAAAGGTACAGATTTTCTTTTTGCTGACAAAACTACCACTACAATATCGAGTTGTTGATATATTTAGCAGATTTAGAGTTATGAATAATTTTGCTGTGCAAGCGTCATATTGGCTAAGGAAGAATGGTCTTTCCTCTTCACCAGTTTAGCAGCAACTAGAAGCAATATAGGCAGAGTTATAAGATGGGATTTGTAATGGAATTCTATACCTCACACCATACTTGCTGTCCATCAACTACTATCTTGAATTAGGTGATCTGGTATAACTTGCCATAGTAATATTGTATTCTGTTATTTGATTATTGATAAGGATTTAGTTGTATTTTGAGGGAGAATTGGCTTAAGTTTAACAAAAACAAGATATTGTTATAGAAAAGTAGTATGGGTTGGAAATTCATTTATTGAAGGAATACAGGAGAAGTAATTAAATTTTAGTATTTAAATTAAGTTTGGTCTTTATATATTTTTCTAATCAAAAACACATTAAAAGCCAATATTAAAAGTTCCGGTAAATCTTGATTTGTCTTAATGTGATCTTGACAGTAGATCTTCCTCAGGAACCAAATTAGGGAGACGGTTTGAGATGTTGCTATGATGGTGTTTGTTAGCATTAGTAGAAGGGAGAGGTCTAGCACAGTTTTAAGTGGAAGGGAGAGGTGTAGCACAGTATTAGAAGAAGGGAGAGGTCTAGCACAGTATTAGTAGAAGGGAGAGGTCTAGCACAGTATTAGTAGAAGGGAGAGGTCTACCACAGTATTAGTAGAAGGTATAGGTCTAGCACAGTATTAGTGGAAGGGAGAGGTCTAGCACAGTATTAGTGGAAGGGAGAGGTCTAGCATAGTATTAGTAGAAGGGAAAGGTCTAGCACAGTATGAATGGAAGGGAGAGGTCTAGCACAGTATTAGTGGAAGGGAGAGGTCTAGCACAGTATTAGTGGAAGGGAGAGGTCTAGCACAGTATTAGTGGAAGGGAGAGGTCTAGCACAGTATTAGTGGAAGGGAGAGGTCTAGCACAGTATTAGTGGAAGGGAGAGGTCTAGCACAGTATTAGTGGAAGGGAGAGGTCTAGCGCAGTATTAGTGGAAGGGGGAGGTCTAGCACAGTATTAGTAGAAGGGAGAGGTATAGCACAGCATTAGTGGAAGGGAGAGGTCTAGCGCAGTATTAGTAGAAGGGAGAGGTCTAGCACAGTATTAGTGGAAGGGGGAGGTCTAGCACAGTGTTAGTGGAAGGGAAAGGTCTAGCACAGTATTAGGGAAAGGGAGAGGTCTAGCAGAGTATTAGTGAAAGGGAGAGGTCTAGCAGAGTTTCCAATGTTAGAATCTTACTGATCAGTAAGCTTGAGGGGTTGATACAGATATCTGGGTTGTGTCAGTTGCTGCAATGTAAGTAAAGAGGTTGCTAAACTGGTTGCTAGAAATGTTCCATTGTATGTTGTTTGACCAAAATACTGCTGGTCATTGTGACAACAGAGACAGTGAGACAGCATTGTCCTGCTGTCACCTTCATGGCTTTGACAATATTGGATTGACTTTGCTATGGTCAATAAGTATAGAATCACTGGCAATCATGAAGAAGGCTTAAGAAAAGAGGAGAAAGAATGTCTATGTCTTTGGTTTTATCTCTGCTTCAATCTGCAGCGAAGCCTGTATTATCTATGACAGGCAGTAGTGATTTCATCTTAGACAGCTATAGAATATTCTGGGAAGCTGTAAACCTGTTTAAATGAAATGACACCTTTTTAATATGTTTAGCTTTTTTGTTCCAATGAGGCATTTTAAAACCTCATTTCTATAGAATAATTAATTCTTTCAAATATGTAGATTGCTAATAGTTCAAAGTGTAAGTTACCAGCTAAGTTTAACATGTATGATAAGATTTAAGACTGGAACAACATAAATCTTAGCTGAGTCTATAGTATTTATAACCACAGTTTTTAAATCATTTTTATAGAAGTAAATGTAGTGAAAATATAGTAAATAAAATTGCTGTGCTGGAACAATTCTTTGCCTTGAAAAGGACCATTATTGAATGTTATGTAATTTCAGTCATTTTACAATTCAAGTCTGAATTAGCCGGAGTTATGTTTTGTAGTAATTTGTTGTTGTCTTGTTAAATATGATGGTAAAATGCCAATATACGTATTTGTTAAGGCCTGTAGAAAATACATGTATACATGGCCTAAATAAGCAATGTAAAATGACAAACAGTTGTAATGCCAATATCCACCATTATAAAATGCCCAAAAGGTGTAATGCCAATATCCACCATTATAAAATGCCCAAAAGGTGTAATGCTAATATCCATCATTTTAAAATGCCAGTAAGGTGTAATGCTAATATCCACCATTATAAAATGCCCAAAAGGTGTAATGCTAATATCCACCATTATAAAATGCCCAAAAGGTGTAATGCTAATATCCACCATTATAAAAGCCGATAAGGTGTAATGCTAATATCCACCATTATAAAAGCCGATAAGGTGTAGTGTCAATCCACCAATGTCAATGAGGTGTAACGCCGATATCTTCAATTGCATAATTAGTGACGCTAGGAACATTCTTAATGTTTACTTTCTGGAAATGCTTTAATTACAATAAATTTGCTTTGTATAAAATGCAACTGCAATGATTAGTTCAACAATCAGCCCTGTTGTACCTGTACAGAGTTTTTTTTTATTGTAGCTGAAAATTACTACTTAAATACATCCTAGAAATGCTAGACTTTTGACCCTGACATAAATGTAACTATTCCACTTAAAAGAAAAACAGATGAAGTCTTATCTAAATGAAGCATTTCCAATGTGTCTTCCTATCTTCTTGATGTAGGGATCAATTGCACATGAGGTGTAAAGATGATGTTTTTCTTGTGTCTGACCAGGGGCCATTAGTGTTTCATTTGATACCCCCTATGTAGATGTCTTTTTTGATATCCCAGTTTCTGGTTATTGTTGACCTTCCACTGACCATCAGATCTACAGAGTAAGATTCCCATCAGCCCTTCACATGCTACCCTACAAGAACCAGTTCTTGTTCTGGGTTATTAGCTAACAAAGACATGAAAATTGGCTATAATTTAATGGATTGCTAATAACTAGGCAGCAAAAGGAAAACAGTGCTCCTCTCATTGCATGAATTGACTGATCTGAATCTATACTTTTTGTCTACATGTATGTCTGATTAAATGTGGCTTACCAGGTTAATAGTTTATGTCCGGGGGAAGCATTCAGCATCATGGCTGTATGGCTGTAGTGGTATGCCATAATGGGGTTTAAAGGGTATCCTGGCTGGGAGAAATGGCCAGATAATGGGGCATGAAGAACATGAAGGAACTTGAAGATGGCATGGACAGAAGCTTCCCAGGCCTGTACATAGCAGTTGGTGGGCGGTGAAATGTTAGCAAGGGACATGATTTTAAAACCCATAAAGTTGATATAGTGGTGTGTTGTGGTTTTGGTTAGCAGTTAGATTCATGGTGTGTTTGGTTGGTGGTTGAATTGTGTGACATTGTTACTGTTTCTGTCCAGTTTGTCCAGTTTGTTGAGTCTGAGCTGAAGTTGTTGTTTTCTGTTTTTATGTTAAGACACATCTCAGCTTTTAACATTTAATTTTGCAAATGCTTTAACTTCCTTGGATAGGTCAAAGTTGAATATTTGTTGAAACTCTTATGAGATCTTATATTTTCTAATGGTATAAATAAAATGGTGAAAATCTGCTGCATAAGTTGGCTATGTTCGTGAGTGCTCATCAGGTGGTTATAGTAGATGGTGAGGTGGTAATAGTGGGTGGCAAGGAGAACATACATGCAGTGGGTGGTATTAGAACTAAAATGAGTTAGTTTACCTGCTAATATGGTTTACACACATCAGATTGTCATCCATTTCCGGTCAGTGTATATAATTGGTGTCCAATGGTGCTGAACATGCTGCCAGGGCCTATAAATCAGGCTATAATTGCAAGGTGGTGAAATGACTGTCTCCATTAAGGATGAACTAGCCCCTGAATAGGTGGCCATATATAGCCTAGATTGATGGTGATGCCTTGTGTCCAGGGAGATTTATATTGTCCATGTCTAGCATAAAATGTCAAAGGAACTGTTGCTCAGGGAGATTTAACATGCTTACAAAATTGTTATTTGTTGCGTTTGTCACACTTAAGTTGTCATAACTTTACATAGCACGATGCCATAGTTTTCTGGAGTATGCCAATACTATCACATTGTGAACACTAAATCCTGCCCTGGGTAGAACCACCAACTCACTGCATGAAGCCTATGATACTTTGACATGTTCAGCATCTCTGACATGAAGGTCTTAAACTAATGGGAGTAAAATGTAATGGGCTTTAAGTCAGCTACCCTTACCATCAAAATGATATTATTATTATTATTATTATTATTATTATTATTATTACATGTATATTTATTGTTATTTCTACAGTACACTGTTAAGAAAAATATAAAGGATGTTCTCACACCACATCTATAGCTTATGCAAGTAACTTTATTAACTTTGCGAGACCCACTTCACAATATGTACCAACAACAGTTTGAGATAGACTGTCAATGATGTTTGATTTATATCCCTGTGCAGGATCCCAAGAATGCAGAGAATATTTGCCAAGAAACTAGCAAACAATATCAGTCTGGCTAGCCTTGAGCTATATATGTGTAAACATGATCATCAACATTACTGACTCTTGATAACTTTCCTTCAATATATATTTTAGGCATGCATAGGGAGTAGCCTCTGTTGTCAGACTTAAGGTATTTACCCATTCAGCACCTGTGTTTGAGTCCTTTGGAGAATAAGATTGTTAGTTGGGCGAACCTTTCAGCTATCTCCTAGGAATATTTATGTGTTCTACAAGGTCCAATTCAGTATGAAAGATGCTTAAAAGTTTTAGGATCAGAGTTTATTAGGTCTCGCAATGGCTGAATTTAGCAGTCACACTGTCAGTCTGTTTGTTTGCAAACCTATCCAACCCATTTCATAACCCTTATTATGTTGATTTTCTTAGTTAACTAACTTATCATATTTTTTTTTATTTTTTTTTTTTTATCTCCCCTCTACCAACAGACCTGTTTGTCTGGGAGTTAACATTTTTCTGCAATGCTTACCAATCACAAGTCACTTTTTGACTGGCTTATATTCCTGTGTCCAACATAATTTCTGGTGGCATAACCCATTTCTGTTGATTCACTTCTTTTGGTTTTTTAAATTATCAACTTTCTTTCATTACAGATGGCTGGTGGTGAAGAACTGGCTAGTTCAGAAGAAAAAGAAGCTAGAGCTTGCGACCAAGAGAAACTGGAAGAAGTACTGGGTGTGTCTCAAGGGCACAGTGCTGCTGTTCTATGACTGTGACATGGAGACGGCCGGGATAGAAGACAATGTGCCACGCCACCTGCTGGGTAAGTCTCCCAGAAAGGTCCAAGAACACCAGGTCGTACAGTGGCAGAGCAAGATGTCTGCCTAAATTTATAACAGCAGTGTTTTCTGAGTAGTTGTTTATTGCATTTTAATGTGCGATCCATAAATTCCAGAGATTTGTGATGTGCATACAACATTTGAGCAAAATTTCATTAACTTTTTGCCAAGCTTTCTTCATATAAATAAAGCTTGTGTTTTTTGTTGAAATTTTGCCCCATCCATGCTGATTCATCAGATTTAGATCATGTCTAGTTATATAAAGTTGTACAATATGCTTTTCCTATTTGGAAAATTTAGTAATGTCTTCTGCAAAAACATGTTTTTCTCATGTATTCTCTCTGTATATTGGTCTATACAACAAAATAGTTCTGGTTATTATGCTGTCAAAAACATTTTCTGACAACATTTAATTAACTTGCAGAAAATTGGGTAATAACTTACTAATTACTGTTTTGTTTATTCTTTGGCAAAGTTATAGTTATTAGTTATTAGTTCCTTTGAACACTAATTAGTGCATAATGAGATATTGGAGACAAATATGATGGAACTCAGCAAAATTCCAGTCAAGGATTTCTAATCAACAACATTGCCATATTTTTTCACAGTAACTCATAACATTTGATAAAACAACATTCTTGTCTGAAACTGACTAAGAAGTGCAAAGACTAATTATTAAAATTGTCATTGATTGTCTTTGGTGTTGTTCCTAAGCACCAATTGTTCAGACTTAGACAAATAACAAATTTCCAGATTGGCTTGCTCCTACTGGGAGATGATCAAGTTCTGTATTATTTGCTGCTAAATATTGATATGTCTTGTATTTTCTTCATGCATACCATTGTTTGCAAATAATGAACGATTGGTTTTGATTGTGAATACATTATACTAGGTTCATGGTTATAAACAAGATATCTGCAAATCTGTCCCAAATGTGCTTGACTGATGTACATGCAAACAACATGTGTCCTCCAAAACTGTTAAGTTGTCCTTTTTTAGAAGGTGTAATAGTCATGACCATTTACTGTATTTTGTTCATTTTCTGGCTGTCTGCTTACCTGATGCCATGGCAACATATTAGAAGAGATGAAAGCTTTTTTGTCTGTTAGAAATAATGTTCAACTTTGCAAAGAATGTGACATCAATCACCAGAGTGATACAGACGTTTTAATATATAACCTTGTATCCTTAAAAAGATAGAGATGTTCATATTGTAATTATTTTATCAGAAAGAATTAGGAACAATATTTTGGGTTAGGTGGCTGTGGGGTAGTGGGGTAGAGTCACCAACTTATATCTCCTCTGAATTCTTAGCCTCTCAACACATGGGATTGAGTCCTGTTTGGGGCAAAAGACTTAATGTGGGAAAGTCTGCCAGCTGACTTGCTGGGTGCCAGTGGTTCTACCCTTACACTTGTCTGAGGTTTTCCTCCTCCATAATAGTTGGATGGTTCTACAATTGGTCGCTGTTATATGCTTAAAACAGCAGCAACAACAAAAACACTTATATAATTTTTTATATTTTCTAGAAGCTTTAAAAATGCTAAAATAAAGCTTGTCAAATCACAATTATATGAAGTAATATTTAAATTCAAACTTTCCACAAGCAAATAAGTTTATTTCTATTGATGACCTTGAATAATTTTATGTCATTAAATTTATCAGTATTAATGAATGTACATTACAGTTTACTGAATATATTCTCCATATCATATTTTCACATAAATAAAGTTCTTATCTAAAATTTTAAATGTCATTTTTTTTTCTGTTTACAGTCATAGAGGGTGGTATAGCCCAGGCAGTGCCTGAGCATCCTAAACGAGAACATATATTCTCCCTCAGTACGGCATTCGGAGATGCCTACCTCTTTCAGGTAAGTAGCCAATGGGAAAAGCCCTTTCATGGCTGAATGTCTCAGAATGTTTGTAAAATGTTTTTGAATGTTAAGTCAGTATAAGGCTTAAACGTGGGATCTTTAGATATGAAGGCTGTTGGTCTTCATCTAACTGTACTGTCTCGCAGTATAATGTTAATAATCAGCTTGACTGATAGAAATTCCAACCTAAATTTCCTTTTTTTTCTATATTAGATTAAATTTAATTTTATGTTGGGGATAATGTCCTTCAAAAACTTGAGAGTTTCAATATAATCAAATAGATGTTACATCCAATGGAGAGTGATTTGAACTATTGTCATCCTTTGATAAGGCAATGCTTACCATATCTTGGGATATGATACCTATTTTATATAAGTTACCTGTGTAGTTTCACCTTATTTCCGATTGTGATTGTGCTTTAAGCATTTACGGGTATTTCCATTATTTGTTGCTCCATGAAAGGTTATATAAATTTATAATGTCAGCTATTCACATCATGCTGTCAAGGTACAGGCAGTAAAATGTATGCTATTTGTATGTAACCCGTCCCCCTATTGATAGTTTGACAGTTTCTGTTTGTCCTTAATCAAGTGCTTGCAAACAGTATCACTAACATCACATGTTCTTCTGGCATAAGGTAGATCTGTAACTGGTCTTATGGTTTACATTGAAGTTATGCACTGATCTGATAAATTAGCTTATGTATACAGATTTGACTGACACCATAAGAATCAGCCATATCTGCTTTAAAGTAAATTCCACCTCATTGTGACTAATTTTGTAAAGGATATTCCAAAAAAACCTGTTTCCCCTGACATTTGACCTTTGTTTTTGTAAACAGGCATCCAGTCAGACAGAACTTGACCTGTGGGTTTGTGCAATACATTCAGCCTGTGCTGGTTCCTTTGCCAGACAACATGGCAAGGACAATATAGTCAGACTGCTGCGCTCAGAACTGCACAAGCTGGAAACCAACATTGATATTGTAAGTAGGATGGTACCCTGCTATTTGTTTAATGGCATATGCTGGAAGGCAATGGTAATGTTGCAAGATGGAAGAAACCCTGCTTTTTTGTTAAATGGCATATATAGGAAAAATATTTTGGTTAGTGTAAGTAGGAAAGTTTATTGATTATTGCTGCTAACCAATGTAAAATGATTTACAAATGGTTCTTTTTTATAGTTATAGTCATTCTGGAAACCATTTAATTTACCAATTAAATTTAAATTGAAGTTTGTCTTTAACCCAATTAATTTAGTATTAAAAATATTACATCCTGTTTTCTATACAAGGTTTATAATTGCAATAGTTTGTAATCAAATACTGTTTTATGTCTTTAGGAGTTTCTATCCTATTGTTACATTTTTATGTAAGTTTATGCAGACTTAGCATGCATTTTTACCATTTGCTGATTGAGTAATCACTAACTTTTGAAGTAAATAAAGTAAGCATTATTCTCGTAACACAGAAAATTATCAAAATAAAAACTTGATACCAGTCACAGTAACACAAGAGTCACACTAACACAAGGAACCAGAACTCGGAGCAAGCACCTTACAAGGACATAAAACAAACATAATGGTGCTATTTAACCTGAAACTAAAAGCACAAGTTAAAAAATGGTTCTTTCTGTAACAGGATGTGAAGATGCGGAAGATGGCAGAGCTCCAGTTGACGGTGGTGTCAGACCCACGGAGTCGTCAAGCCATCATCAAACAGATCCACCAATGGGAGGAGAATCTAGAGAAACTATATATAGAACAGTACAGACTGCGATGTTACTCTGCATCAATACAGAACTCAGAATTACCCAACCCTAAGGTAACATTAGAATTAATACTTTGCTTGATATAATACCGTAAAGTTTTAAAGATAAGACGCACACAAAGATAAGACGCACCCCCTCTTTGAGGTCTAGAATCAAGGAAAAAAGCAAATTCTCAAAGACAAGACGCATCCCCGATTCACTAATCCATCTGGCCGCCATTACGAAATTCCCGCGTCGCCGCATCGCTCGATTTGACTCGAGGGAACATGTTCCAATTGTTCCGTAACTCGGTGTTTGCGCCGAGTGCTTATTATTCTCTAAGTGTCTTGAATAATATGTCGCGACTGTTTGCCTAGTGAGACCGTGTGTATTGTGTTACGTTATGACACTCTACCCCAATATATCGTTTACACGCCAGACGGGATATTCTCGCGGCTATCCCAGCCCTACACATGAGAGAACATCCTGTTTCACGCGGCAGCATGTCATAAAAACAATTAAGTTCTCGGCCTATAATTAAATTCTCGACACATGGGACAAACACACAAATGACATTTAAAATAACAACTAAAGGCTTTTATATGTTCATTTTCACACCATGCTATTTAAGTGACCGCTTACCAACAAATTAGTTCTATGCACCTTTGTTATTACTTACGGATGATGGACGATCTATTAACATCCAAAAGAGGTGTGAAAACTTGTCTGCGCAAATAGCCGATGCACATTTTATTGTTGTTAAGTGGGTTTTTAATTTCAACAATTTATTCGTAGTTAACATTTAAAATAAAAAAAAATATTCAATTCAAAATTGATCAATTGAGATAATACCATATTACTTAGACGATGATAATAACAGCGTCGTCAATGAATATGCCCGTTCCACTAAAACTCAATAACCGTTTCCGGATTATGAAACTTCGCCGATTTTGTTAGAATAAATTGATATTTATGCAAATATCTATTGCATATTGTTGTTTTATGTATACACAAACGAATTTAAGTGTCTCTTTTTATGTTTAATGTCAAATTTAAGGTAAAAACAACGTAACTTTTCCCTTAAAATAGCACAATACAGTTGTCTATGGCCGATACTATCGGCGATATTCTCTGCGGTCGGATTAGTCTTAGGGTCAATTTTGGTCTGGGAAAAAAGGGGAAAACTTAAATTCGCATGTATAAGACGCACCCCCCACTTTTTTATCATCATTTGGGGCAAAAAACTGCGTCTTATCTATAAAACTTTACGATATGTTAAGTTAAACTCTGTTGATTACAGACTGAACATTTGGATTTCAAGTTTCTATTTAACTGTGCATAAAATTAAAGATGCTGTTAAAATGCAATTTTGACATAACAATCAAATCAAAATACTTCATAGCACAGTTTCAAGATTGTTTGGCCTACTATTAATACACTGGCTGCTACCAATATTCTTCTTATCGTATTCTATTATATGTTAGTTTAGCTATTGATGCAGTGGTTCATCATTCTCAATGTGATGGCAATCACATTCCTTTAGAGCAGTTAAATTCTTATTTGCTATTTACTTATAAACAGCATACTTATCATTTATTTAATTTTAGTAGAAACTCTACATTGTTCTTACCCAGGCTGGACATAACAAAGTTTTTTGAAAATGGATTTGGGCTCAGCTTATGAGAGAATAACATTTTTTTAACTTTTTATTTTTATTAATGTGATTTATTTCATCATTGCTAATGATTAATTGCCTTTCTTACCCTCCTGTAAATAATGAACTCTCTGTGTCTTATAGATTTTGTTATCCAATGTATCAAAGTCATCGAAAGGGTCTCTAGGGCGACTGGGTATCTACACGGTGTCGTCATTCCATGCCCTTGTGTGTGCTAGGAAACCTCTAGTGATGCCAAACCTGTATGGTAAAGGTACACAGAAAGGGGGACTACTCTCTCCTCGTGGTGATGGCATGTTCAAATACAGCAATAAATATGGCACCTTGCCAGCATCTAGTCAGTAAGTAGGACAGTACTTTAGTATGTATGCTATAGGAACAGTGTTATGCAAAAACTATACATTCATAATAATGTGAACATGAACATTTCTGTAAGAATGTTGAAACTTGTTTTACAACTAAGTTAAATACAGTGAAATGGATGGTGGTGTTAGTGAAATGCTGCTTGTTTTCTTTGTCCTAATTGAAATAAGTAAATGTTGACCTATGAATTCTGTTATAGATTACCAGAAAGTCAATTCTTAAAATACAACAAAGTTTGTTTAGTCATAAAAACTTTGTTGTGCATGTAGATTTTATTAATGACTGTTTCATTACTCTTCCAGATCAGTGTACAAGGCCACGGAGATAGACGAGGTTGTAGGGGATCTGGTCTGCAAAGAGACACCACGAGAAGGTGCACAGTCTCCCACAGGATCTACTGGTTCCACAGAAATACTTTCCAAGGTTACACTGCCTAACAACCAGGTAAGTTTGAGGCAATGTATAATATGTGTATTCATAATTGTACCAGAGACATTTTTAAAAAAATCAAATTTCATAAAAAAAATTTGATCACAGGAACTTGCAAAGTCAATTTATTCATATCCAGCTGAACTAGTTTCAGGGTCTAAGCTCATAAAACTTTGAGCTAGAGTCCATGAAACTTTAGAGTGCTTGGAAACATTATAAAAGGTTCTCTGTTTTATGCTCATCATTTTGGATCATTCTTCCACTGTTCAAGTGGTAGACTTGGGTATAATTACAGTATATGGTTCTAGTATATAAATGTTTATCATTGTTTTCTTTAAAAATATTCTATTAAGATAAACCCAAACCGATAATACTTGTAGTCTTTATAAGCAATTTTGTTATAAAAAGTTGCTTATTGCAGCTGTTTTTTGTATAGTAAGTTGGTCAAAAAAGTTAATTTGTCTATTGATCTGAAAATATAAAGTTGAAATTTGTATTATGGCCTAAATCACTCATCATTATCCTTGACAGTGCCTATCACTTGGTATCAACAAGAAAACAACAGCAGACGACATCCTCCAGTTTGTGTGCAGCAGACGCCAGTTAAATCCCCGTGAACATTATATCCGTATCAAGCTTCCAGGCACCCCAGAAGGCGCCTTCATGCACCCCAGTCGACATGAAAATATCAAGAAATTGGTATAGCAGATTGTTTTGGGTCAATTTTTGAGAAAGATTAAAGGAAAGATTGTATTAAAAATCTGGTTGCAAAAAGTATCTCCTTGTATAAAGCCTTGTATCTTAATCTTTATTAGTTGCTTAAATATTTTTAAGTAGGTCATGTTTTAAGGATTTATTTATTGTTCTTTTTTTTCCATTTAATCTTTATTGTCTTCCTTTCCAAACTCTTCTTTATTTGAACCTGTATGTGGTTCTCACTAGAAACCCTGCTTAGGGTACATATTACAACAACCTCAACATGGTGATACTGTTAAGACTAGTTATGGAATAAAATGCCCCTTTTATTATAAAATGACATGACACTTCAATTCAAGCTCAAGCTCTGAGATCTTTATTTTGGTGGAATTTTTTTTTATGAATTGCTCATTGTTTTATGGGGCTTGCATGTGGCATAGTAGTAGAGTCGCCTACTAGTAACTCCTCCTCTTAGCTTCTCACCACGTGGGTCCGTGTCCCGTTCAGGGCAAAGGACTTTATGCGGGAAGGCTTTTTAGCTGACCTGTGGTGCAGCGGTGGGTCTACACAGACATTTGTTAGGGGTCTTCCTCCACCAAAATAATAAAATAGCTGGACGTCACTATAATGATCATAATTGGTCACTGCGATGTATTTCAAAAACAAAACAAAAACAAAACATTGTTTTATGAATTTGCTCTTCTGGAAGGTAAGAAATGGTAATGCAAAAAGGAAATATGTTAACTTTGCACTTTAGTGTTATGATAATTATTTGATTATCATTTGAATAAATGTTTTATTGACCAATCAGAAATGTGAGCTGGTGGAGGTGTGTCAGAAAGTGACCTATCAAGTGGAGTTATGTAAGGATGACAATCATCATGACTACGGGTTGAAGATAGAGGCGGAGCTTGCCGAAGATTGTGAGCGGGATGATGATTTGAGGATCTACATCAGCGATGTCCGACCAGACAGTCTTGCCAGTAGTAAAGGTGAGAGTCATGTGATCTGTGTCATTAAAAAACATTTTAACAATGTTTGTAAATAGTAATGATTTGGATTGTTATTTTATCAATATACATCTCCCTGCTAACACATTGCTACAAATCTTTTTGAACTTTGCAACTGGAGATACTGCATTGCTTGCATTCAGCATATAATTTGAGTTTAAATGACTGCTTAAACATATGTCTGTAATGTGATTTAGAAGTGTTCATATAATGATGTCGATGTTACTTCATACCTCATCTTAAAGTATAGATAAAATATACCAATAAACCATGATAAGGAAGTAACTACTCCTTCTCGTTCCACAGGCCTGTTGCCAGGAGATGAGATCCTGATCATCAATGGTCGTGTGGTGTCTGACCTAGACATGGTGTACGTTGAATCTTTGCTGACTGAGTCACACAAGGTAGCACTGGTGCTACGTTCCCTACAGCTGCCGACTGGTAGCGTGCTATTTGAGATGCCGGTCACATGTCCACCACCACCATCCCAGGAGCGCATCAGTGAGAACAGTCTGGGAAATCTTAAAATACCTCCTCCATCATCCGGTGTGTAGGCAAGAGCAGAAATGTGACTATGTTTTGAGCTAGTGAAAATGCTAAATTTAATTTGAAATAATGTTTGTTAGTTTAAGATGCATCTCAGTTATAACCTTATTATCTCACTTATAAGATGGGGATTTTTCCTCAAAATTCCATGTTCAAAGTGTAGGGCTCGTTTAACAGGTGGGGGCTAGTGACCTGGCAAAAAGTTGTCATGTTGTTTTTGGCCATAAACATACGACAGAAACTTGTAAGCAATTATACAATGACCCAACGTGCAGTCATTAATATACCTTAATTGGCCTTTGAAGTGTGTCAACGATTAACTGTCTAACATACATTTCCCTGTGTTCTGCATGACACAGGGCTTATTATCCGTTAGTCAACACTGAAACAATTTCAGTCAGCCAGGTACACCAAGCTGTAATTTACTTGATGTTTCTGTGTAGACTTGCCCCATTACACAGGTCAAGTTGACTGACTCTGAGATAAGCTGTTGTCAACAGTGAGGGTGTGTTTTTATAAGCTGCTGCTGATTACATTTCTCCATGAAATTATTGATTGGCGGCATGTACACAAGGACAATGTATTGTTCCCCGATATATCGTGTACTGTCATACCAGACTTGGTGACATAGATCAAAGAAACTAATGTCATGCCACCACACACTACAGGATGTTCTTGCAACTGAGAGGTTAACACCTGCTAGATACATTCCACAATGTATGAAAACTCAAGTCACTGTTTACCAATTAACCCTTTTGTTGAAACAGCATAAATAGTCAATTCTCCTGTTGTTGTTTTTTCGCCTTGTCTTAAAATCGGATTGAAGCAGAAACCGGCAATATCCCAGGTGAAGTAGGGAGCTCATCATATAAGTGAATAGGCTTTTAAGTGAGAAAATACAGTATTCTTAACTTCTTCATAATGTTGACGCGAAGAAGTGATACCATCCTGTATAAACCCTTAGGGTAGAGAAAAAGCTACCAAAAATATTTAATTATATAAAAAGATAAAAAATTCTTTTTATTTATTATTCTTTATTTGTGTTGTTTTAGGTGTGAGTTCAGTGAACACAAGTTGCCAGAACTCTCCCCGAAGTCCAGCCCCTACACCCAGGTCTGAGGACCAGGTGGATGCTTTACTGCAGGTATGAAGCCAGCCATTGGTTGATTAACTCATGGGAAACTTGTTCTCATTGGTCAGTTAATTGATGCCATTGATGTTCTTTTCTTACTGGCATAATTTTGAAAACTTGTATCTTGTAAAACATATTTCCATTGGTCACTAATAAGATGCTACAGAAAGGTCTTAAAAGGTATGTCATTGGCTGAATTCTTAATGTTTATTATGAAAAAATCTCTTATGAATAGTTATTAAATAATGTTTAATTAAGCCAGCATTTATTCTTAGTTGAATCATTTATGTATATTTGGCTGATTATTTTAAAAATAAATAATCACATTAATTTTACATTTCTAATCATTGACCATTGATACATAAGCTTGCCTCATATGGACTCTGATTGATTTATATCATTTTTTTAAATTATTGATTGTTTATTGTGTACTAGGGAGCTGACCAGGTGACAGCCCTGTGCCATGACATGGCGGATGAGGCAGGATCCAATTCTTCTAACAAGCACCTGCCGGAGGTCCAGAGGTTACGCAAGGTGATCATGGAACTCGTCAATACTGA
Source organism: Sinonovacula constricta (assembly GCA_007844125.1). Taxonomy (NCBI): domain Eukaryota; kingdom Metazoa; phylum Mollusca; class Bivalvia; order Cardiida; family Solecurtidae; genus Sinonovacula; species Sinonovacula constricta. The sequence goes on from CM017556.1 coordinate 7,875,282, forward strand.
GAGGGCCTATGTCAAGGTGACTATGCAGTTGCTTTCATCCACATTTTACTAATATAGTAACATTTTCAAAATAACCCTTAATTGCTTAGTAGGTATTGATTTAGCTTTGAGAGTGAGTTGAGTCTAACAAGGATCAACTGTGTTTATCACTACCATTGTAGCAAGTTGCGATAAGTTTGGTGATTTGGGTTGTTCTTGAAATTAAAACTGGAACAACATTCCTGGCTTTCTTGTGTATCAACAAGCTGTTATGTATATCATTATCTGGTTATTGTAATGTCATGGACCTAAACAAACAATTGCGTTAGTAAATCTCATATTTATATCTACTTTGCTAACTCTTTAGGACTTGAACACCTTGTTGGATCGTTACCTGGAACCTTTAAAAGAAGAGACATTCCTGACCACTGATGAGATCGAGCACATTTTTGGAAACATCCCTGAGATAGCATTGTTTCAGCGCCAGTTTCTTCACAGTCTAGAGGAAGCCATACAGCTGGACAGTCCTTTCTTCCATGCCACAGATATCAAACACTACAGGGTAAGGGAGGGTCACTCGTTATAACAGGGAGTAGGTGTGGGGGAATTGGAAGAAGGTTAGGAGTACAATAGATTGTAAAAACATTTGAAAGCATTTTGATTCTGTTTTACTACAGAATCGTCATTCAGAACTGTGTTAGGGGATGACACAGTACATAAGTATCCTTAGTAATTTAGCTCCTGACAACAACAATTATTTTGAACAACCAAACATTGTTGCATTAATGCAAGGTAACATAAATGTGGCCCATCGTGATACTGATTTAAAAAAAATACCATTTTCAATATTTGTATTTCCTTCTTGTGGTAATGAAACAAATTGTGTAGGATGTCCAATTGATGAGTTAATTGTTTTGAAAAGTAATTATAATTGTTTAGCTTTATCAACATGAATAAAGAATATTAATTGCAATTTGTTATTAAAAAACATGATATTTCCTTGAGTTAAAGCAAATGTAATGAAAAAAATAGAATTTGAAAATTAACACAATGGATGAGTTGTATACTTTAATGTAGTCATGTATGCCAGGTTTTAAGAAAACTATCCAGACAGTTTTGAATTTATGGATTTTTTTGGTCTTCTTAATTTGGTATTAAAGGTGTCTTTTTTTAAGAAATAAGAAAACTCCAAGTATTATGTTATCCTCTTTAGGAGAAGAGTTTTGCTATTGAGTATCGTTTTGAAACAAATTATAGCATTAGACAAACCAACCAAACATGTTACTTGATTGGTTTGACTTAAACTATCCTAAATATTTAATTTTATTTACAAACCTATCACATTTAAGTCGATTTTCCCAGTTTTTGTGCTTATTATTTAAAGCACTGAACTCTTAATAGCCTGGAAATAATTGTCAAAGTGAAAATTAGAAAAAAAGTTGACCATACCTGCCCATAGTGAGATTCGAACCTGCGTTGTGACCCTAAATTTGATACTCTTCAGTTGGAGGTGCAGCTTTACAGTTGCTCTACCTTAATACCAGTAAACAGTGACTAAGCAGCAGATAGTGCAGATGGTTATCAACCAGCTCCTGTTTGGATCTCTCATGTATTTATTAAGGACAAATAAATTTGCACGTAGTAAATAAATACTTGGCTGTGTAAATTGATCTATAGGTAAACTATCTTCTCATCATATAAAATCATTTTGTAATGTGGCCTTACATTTAAAACAGATATTATTATTTGTTGTTCTGTATACTGCAAACATTGATCGATTCACTAACCCCTTTATATTTGCATTGCACCCTCCTTTGTTGTGTTTGTTTTCTTTTTTATAAACAATGCTAATAAAAAATGCTAGTTTGCCTTTTAATAGCTTCACTTTCAAAGTGTTGGTTAACATTATTGTTAAGGCCCATTTGTCATAAAACTTAAAAAGATATTTGCTTCAAATTTTAAATGTGTGTTTACTATTAAAAGAAGAACCCATTGCAAAGGGTAGGTAACCCTAAAACATTGATTGACAGAGTTATGCCCCTTCACTGTTTATGGCGAGCTCTTGTTATAAACTAACATAATGGCAGTGATTAAATATTTGTTGCTAGCATATTAGTTTATAAATGTAAAATAGGGAGAAAAATGTGCAGCCAGTCAGGGACTCGAACCCCTGACACTTAGCTAACAGTGCGAATGCTCTACCGATTGAGCTAACCGGACTGCTTACACATTCTCTCCCTATCACCTGGTTACATAAACCCCGGGCAACTTGAAATTCGTCTTCGAATTTCCACAGACTATATGTTTTACATGCAACTCCCAAGCACTTGTACCATTCTGACTGTGGGTCATTTACGTTGGGCGCTATTGTTACATAGGGAGAAAAATGTGCAGCCAGCCCGGGACTCGAACCTGGAACCCTTTGCTGACACGGTGAAGGCTCTACCGATTGAGCTAACCGGACCACTTACACATTCTCTTTCCATCACCTGCCTACATGAAACTCAAATTTAACTCAGATCAAATTAATTGCTGCCAAGCTTTGCATAATACATTTTACATATGTGTATGTACCTGTTCACTTACTTTCGAAGCTACTTTTTTTTTTTTAGCGATTTTCCTTAACATTTATTTTGAAAAATGAAATTTTAGCCAAAATTTGGTAGGAGGCCTCCCAGCTAGTTTCCATTCTTGTTACTATTTACTTTACAGCAAGGCTGATTGACATTACTGAAAGACAAAGCATAAGTAACTTGTAGTATGATCCAATATTACATATTTCCAATATGATTCTGTATAAAAAAAAATCAAATTGGGATTTACTCTAGTTTTTCTGGTTCACAGTTATTATTTTTTAAGGAAAAAAACTATTATTTTGATGATGACCAACATTTATTATTGTCAGTTTGAAATATTAAATAACTGGATCGATAGAATAATATAGAACAAACAATTATCATCCAGATGTTGTAGGCCTTCTCTGACTCCAGTACTCTTAATCCTTCTGTTCTTTTCTTGGCATGCCGATCCTAGGAAGAGGAAGTTCTGGTATGTCGCCTGATCATGTCAGTGTTGCTGTTGTTGCTGCTGCTAAATGCTGCTGCTGCTGCTGCTGATGATGTTGTACCTTCGTTGTTAATTGTTGTTTCACATTATAAAAATAAGGAATCTGCAGAAGAGTGTTGGCACTATTATATTGTTTTCATCTGCATTCAGCTTTTGATTACATATTGTGATAATTCTGTACTGCTACTGGTATATCCGTTAGTTATTTCTCAACATTTCTTATGAGATGAGTCTTATTAATTCAGTTAGTTAAATTGTTTTAGTTAAATGGTGTATGTAAGTAGTTATGTTAGGCAGTCATAGGCCCCTACAGCATGAACTTGACATGATTGTATGTTTTTATTTCATTTCAAATTATTACACAGTTCACAGTTAATGCCTTCATAGGTCATGGTTTGGTTTTGTACATGGAATTAAATTTCTTTGTGGCTCATGGTTTCAAGTCCTGGTTGGGCAAAGAACTCATTGTGGGAAGGTCTTCAAGCTGACTTGTGGTGCATCAGTAAGTTGTTATACAGTGAAATGTTTGGGGATTTCTGCCACCAGCTTGATGTCACTAAACTGACAATAATTGTGTAACTGCAATATACTTTAAAATGAAAACAAAACAAACATTGTATGTTGTGCCATCAATAGAACCTTTTAATGACTGCTCTCATATTAAACAAATATGATTTTTCTATTTTTACTTTTACAGTTTAACATAGTTAAATGTAAATATTTAAAGATTACACAAACTTACCAATGGCTGTCAGATAGCAGTTTGTTCCAATAGCAGGCATGCTTTCTGTGAATTTGTTTGTTTGTTGTCTTTGTTTCTTTTTTAATCTTTGTGAATATTATAGATGCATATTTTATGTAACTGTTTATCCTTTTTCACACATTTCTAGTCACCTCAGCTTCTTCATATTTCATTGATAACCAGAGGGTTTACTGCTTGTTGTCATCAAAATGTATCTTTCAACATATTTAAAATTGTTATGTTCACTGATTGCGTTAAGATGCTGATACTTAAGTTTATATATCCTTTTACTTATCTATTTTTGATAAATACTGAATGATGCTATACACTATACATATATCTATTGTATATATATATATTCACACACAATTCATGTTTTTACATGTAAAAAAATCAAATAATGATGCTGTTTGCAACATTTTTGCTGCAAAAATCTACAAAGGTTTTGCCCATTTCTCTGGTCCCAAATGGTAACAGTTGTTTTCATGTTGTTGACCCTTCTATCTTCCTCCATTTACAGAGGGTCCTTTTCTCATTGGGAGGTTCGTTTCTGTTCTACGCCAATCACTTCAAGGTGTACAGCTCATTCTGTGCAAGTCACTCCAGATCTCAGAAAATACTCAACCCAGGTAAGTGTCATTTGAATGCTTTGATTAAAGATCAAACACTTTTCCCCCTTGACAGATGCATTGATTGATAACTTTTTATTATAGTAAATCTAGGAACAAATTAAGTATGAAAAATCAAATTTTACCCATACAACATTAAGCCTTATTTATATATGCTACAGTTGAAAATAAATATCTAAGTGATCAAGTCATGAAAATATAGGCCTGTATACTCTAACCATTCCATGGGACCTGGTAGCTGAAGTGGTAAAGTGTTGCCTCCCTGTCAGGGGTCCCCGGGTTCCATCCCCGGCAGTAATATACCAGTCGCTAAAAATAGTAATTGTAATGCGCCCTTGCTAATGCTTAATATTTTATTGTAAAAAAAGTAAGAAATAAAACTTAAAAACCAGTAACTTGGTTAGCTTATAATTCTTAATAGCTCTATTGAATACATGCCATTTACAATTCCTAGTTATAATTTGTGTTTTGGTACCTGACAGATACAATCAATGAAAAGTTGAAAGATTTCCTAAAGGCGCGTAATCCAAAGAACCAGCACTCTGCGACGCTGGCCTCTTATCTTATCAAGCCCATCCAGCGTATCCTCAAGTACCCTCTGCTGCTACAGCAGCTGTGTAACCTCACCGATCCTGACACAGACGAGCACCATCATCTCTCAGGTAACCATGACAACACTGAAGGAATGTGTGATGTGGGTTTTGGCATGGACTATTGATAATTTATAGTCATGGATTTATATCCCTTGCCATGGGCAAGGTTGGTTTAAGATCTGCCAGCTGGTCTGCTGTGAATCAGTGAATCTAAACAGACATTTGTTTGGAGGCTTATGAACCTGGAAGTAGCTTTATTATTTTAATTTAGTATTTATACCTGTATATAAGGAATGTCAAAACAACATTTATTGTACATGTTCTTTTGCATGTGTATATGTATGTCTGTGTTTGTGGATTTTTTCTTCATCACTTATTTAATATACAAAGTGAACAAAGAAAATTCTTATTTTTAAAGTATTTTTATTTAAGTAACATTGTTCATGTTTGTTCAGTATTATCTGTAAACATTGCAGAGGCAAGAAAGGGAATGGAGGCAGTGGCAGAACATATCAACGAAATGCAGAAGATCTACGAAGAGTATGGTGCCATATTTGATGAACTAGCCAAAATGTTTAGGGATCTCTACCCCCAAAAAAGGGTACGTCCTATTTTGATTGAATATTTACTCAGTGTGATTCATATGTTTATTTTTTAAAATTTTATAATTTATTTTGTGTTCATCAAACTGGAATCTTCACAAAATAATAACAAACTTGCACCAAAAAAAGTCTTCTCAGGGTCCCCATTTTAAGCTGCCATTCTTTTGGTCAAATACTTATTTCTGTTCACAATAGTTTTAATATCATTTCTATTTTTTGTGTTACTTTTCTTTCCCAAACTAAGGTTACAGGGCATTTTATAGAACAATTATTGACAGTAACACTCAGCTTCAAATTTTCTAATGTCAGTCTTATTTGCATCAATGCTGTACAAAGTATGTTGTAATGTTGTTATGTTTATATTTAGTAACTTCCAGTTTGAAGACCATGTTAGTTATGTCTTGCATGGTATATTTTGACAGGGTGTTGACCTCAGTGTGGGGGAGCTCCAGATGTATGGGACGGTCGAATGGTGCAATGTTAGCGACAGTCTCGGCAAGATAAAGAAGGGGACAGAATTAGAGAGTACTGTTTTTGTCTTCAAAACAGGAGTTGTCTTTCTTTGTAGAGAGAGATTAAAACGAAGGAAGTCTAGAGGGGTATGTACCTGTCTATGGTTATACACATGTTTACTCTAGTACATTTGTACATTAATAAATACATCTTTCAGATTAAAGCTTTAGAGTCACCGACTTGAAACTCTTCAGCCCCTCACTGTGTGGGTTAGAGTCCTGGCTGGGGCGAGATCTTTCATGGGGGCAGGTTTTCCAACAAACCTGTGGCGCGCCAGTGGTTCTACCCAGATATAAGTTTGGGGTTTTCCAAGCAAATAATAAGCTGGACGTCGCCAATATGACCAAAATTGTGTTGGTGCATAACAAAAAACAAATAAACAAACAAACAGAATTTTGTGGTTATATTATGTTTGCCTATAATTTTGTATTTCACTGTAATATCCGTTCCATTGCCAAACTCATGCTCTCCATACATTTTCTCAGGGCAATACACCTGGTAAAGGATTATTCAGTGAAATGTTTGACACTACGGAGCGGTTCCGTACCCTGATACCTGTGCAAGATGTGCAGGTCAGGATCGGAAAGATGAACGACATCGATGGCCATTACTTCTGGGAGCTGGTCCACTCCCGTGCCGATGGGGAGGGACGACCAGAGCGAGTGTATCAGTTCTGTAACAGGTAAACTGGGCTCAGATTCAACCTTAATTAAGGCTGTCAGTTATAGTTTCTGTTGAGGTTTTAAATAGTCTCTGATGTTGTAACAAGGTTGCTATCAGTCTAGAGAAAGTGTTGCAGTTAACATTTCTGCCCACAAAATCAGTTAAAGTCTTAGTGTCAGCTTATAGATGCATTGTTCAGATGAGTAATGTCTGCCTTATATTGCTTAAATAATTAAAACTGTACAACTGGTGTATTTAATGGTCCCAGAGTTGCTTCACTTTAACATTTGCTTCAACATTTTAACAATTAGCCAAGTTTCAGATTAGGGCCACATCAAATCTCCATCATTTCCATTTTATTATTACTTGTAAAATATGTGTTTAATACTGAACCAGAAATGATAAATTAACTTTCCCTCTTACATTAATTTGCAGCACCATTGAGGCAAAAACAGACTTTATGCGAATAATTCGCCAAACCATTCGTGATAGTGTAAGGAGAATGACTGTACCTGCCCAGTCAAACAAAACCAAATACATTCCGTGTGGCGGCAAACGCCTGGAGGCGTTGCAGTGCAACTCTCGTAGCACACTTAGTGCCAAGCGAACCCCTTCTGGAGGAAAGAATGGAGCCGACATGGAGCGACACTCTATGGAATTTGAGGAGAAATTCCGTGTGGACGAGAGCGATCCTGTGTTCAGGACACGCAGCAAGACAGTTGGTGACCTGAATGAAGTAAGTGGAGATGAACTCGAGAATGAGGCATTTGTAGCCATGTCAGAACCGCAGATTGCGCAGGCATGTCACACAAGCGGGGAGAATAGCGAGAACTCCTCATGCTCGAATCTCAGTCTCTCAAGTCACTCAGGCTCATCAGCCAAGCTGACATTCGCAAGTGCAAACCCGCTCAAATATGCCAGCGCCCAGTCGAAACCTCTGGCGCCAATAGGCTCGCCCGTCTGGAAACCTCGAAATGAGGCTAACATTGCTAAGCAAGCTGCTAAGCAACAAAAGAAAAAGTCAGATCAAAGTTTAAAAGAGCAGAAAGAAGTTCAGTTAAGTTTACCAGACCAAGATGAAAGTGTTTTAAAAGACACAGAATGTTAGCAGGAGTCTTTTTGCCTATTTTATTTACATCAGATTTTTATTTTTTATGTTTTTATTATTCAGATGTGACCTAAATACTCTTCGTGGTCAAATATTTAAAAAAAAAATTGTATTTTCTTTCATTTATTATTTTGGGTCTGGCATGAACTTTTTGCCATGCATCAATCTTTTCTAACAACTAACTAAAACACAACAAACCTTAATTAAAACAAAAACATTATCCTTAAATCTTTTACTTTCTTGCTTCTGTTGATTCCAGCGATAATCCATTATGTGCCAACTTTTTTATTGTTTTTATTTGTTTTGTTTTTGTGAAATTTTCTGCTCTGAAAGTGGAAACTCATGTTTATTCTCTGCATTTTGTTACTACTTTGTTAAAAAATATGACTGCTTACTCACCATCATTCACTCTATATCATCACTATGGCAACTATCTGTTGCATCATTACTAAGGAAACAATCTCAGGATTATTGTAATTTTTGCACCATTTACAAAAGAAATGTCAATGGTGGTAACTCTAACTGAACAATTATTCTAGAAATTACTTAAAAATACCAAGTAAGATGGGTTGTTGTTTTTTTTTGACTGATGTCCATGTTTCTTGATCAAATACTGCTGAAATTTGGGAAAATGATTGCAGAGAATTTTTTGTTACTAACTAATTAGAAAATAGAAAACTTATAAGATATTACAGACAAGATATTTTTTGTTGAAATGGTGTGAAAAATTTATTGATCTTGAGATTTTACATATCCCCATTTTAACATGTATCTTCATGTAACAAATATTAACTTTCTGTCTTAATAGTTCTAGCTGCTTTTTATGTTTAGTGGACCAATACTTATACATGCATAGATACTTTCTTGGGGCCAGTCTTAATATTATTTTAAACTATTTACCTTATTTTTATTTGGTTTTATGTACAATCATCTACATGTCATATTAGTGTTTGTATTAAACTTGCACCCATCTGTCAACTAGAGCTATATTTCATTTATTACAAATAATCTGCACTGTTGTTTTACATTCTTCAAAGTTACCGCTTCTTATGGGTAAAATGTTTTCTTTTGTCTTATTATTTTACTCACATACATTTTTTATACTATTTCTGTATAATGATGTTATTGCAAAATAATCAAAAGGTATATCAAATTATTTAATTTGCCTCTTTTTATGCCTTTAGCTAGGGCACCATCATTTTACCAAATAGTTTTGTCTCTTGTTCCAAAACTTTACACCTTTTTTGTGTAGAAACTTTTTTCCCTGTTTTTATGTGGTAACAAAATGTAACATACAATGAATGTGTACTGCCGTGTAATAGATTAAAGAAATGTTGCTTTATAACATTGTCTCAAATTTCTTTCCAAGCAAATATTAAGTTAAGAATTAATTTGTGTTTTCTCTTTTAGAAACTGTTTAAGATGAATGGATCTGCCACTGTTATTGCTTTGTCTTCTTTCCTGGTAGTATTAGCCTTTCATCTAAACCATCGCTTGTATGTATCCAACATTATCTTTTGACTCAGTCATTGACCATGCTTTCAAGAACATAAAATTGTTGCATTTTGTAAGAAAAAACTTTGTTTAGTCAAACATAGTAGCCCTTTCCCCCATTACATCTACCATTCCTGCTTATTGACCATTGCCATGTATCTGAATTGTTGTTATAGCAAGCATGATTTAGTTTATATTGTCTTCTAAAAGTTTTGTCTTCTTTATGTATTCTCTATGTTTGGTTTATTCTTCCTATTTTATGTTCTTTTTATGCTTGAATAATGACTCGACTGAGTAGAAAGCAAAATCGTATAAGAGTCCACTAATTGTTACAGATCATCTTAATTATTCTGCACGAGACACAATGCAGACCACAGACATTGTTTGATATACAAATGAATAAACAGTTTGTTTTATTTTCCCTCCTTTTACCTTCCACTGAGGACAGTCGAATGATAACACTCCAGGTAACCTATTAGACTAGATCTATGTACTTGCACCACCTCAGTATAGACCTCCAACAAATGTTAATGACAACAAGCTAAATGTGTGTAAACTACACTCATATATTATGTTTATTGTGTGTACACATATAAGTGATTGTCAAGTATGCTTTGATGTAAATGTATATAAACTAAGATTGGTGTATGGAAACAATGGAAGGTTTAGAATAATCTCTGCATCAAATTGTGTGTGAACTGCTAATGTTATAAAATATAAAGAAAGATTACAGCTTGTGAAATGGAACCATTGATGTGCCAGCTTGCAATGTGTCACTTAGGTAAATCCACTTGGTCACTATCCATGAGATACAATCTGCAGAACATTTGAAACAGTATTTGGTGCAGAGTGTATTTTTCACAAGGAAGGTACCTTTATATGTAATTGTTTTGTTATAATATGTATGATCCTTTTACATAATTCCTCTATTGTCAATTAACTCAAGATAAAGACACGTACACATTTTTACTAAAAAGCATTACAGTATTTTCCATGTGAAACACTAGTATGCTTTTATCATGAACTGGAAGGAGGGATCATTTTTATGACAAAAAGTTGGAATGCTGTATAACAGTATATTGTATATACATCATGGTTAAAAACAATTATAAGTAAATGGTTTCTTATGGACAATTGAAGGAAATGAAAAACAAGCTACATGTACATGGTTTTAATATCTAAAAAGTTTGATATCTCAGAATTTCAGAAAGTCAGCAACAATATCTTTTTCAATGAATTTTGAATTTTTCTTTCTGACACAAAATTCTGAACTTAATTATGTTAAAATCCCTTGAAAACTGTGTTTTTTCTTTTTGTTTATGGTAGATGTTTTACTTTAATATGTTAAGATCAGTAAAAACTAGATCCTACAAGACACACATACATACTATAAATAAATGAAGTTTGTAGGGTTGTCTATTTAATTTATATGACTTTCTCACCATTTTGAAAACAAACTGGTCAGGTTTCTTTTCTTCATATTTTGAAATTTGTGGCCTTTGGCCATGTGTTGGTTGTCCTTATAACTCTGGGGCTAATCTGTTTTCCTGTTATTTCAGAGTGATAGTGATGAAACAAGAGAGGAGTTTGTGTAGAAATACTGACACAAATTTTAAGTCGTTACACACAGGTAACACCAAGAAAGTGCATGAACCCTGCAGACAACTCTGGCAAACTGGTTTATAAAACACCTCTGAAGAAATGTAATGCTAAACAGGGAAAACATTTTGTGAAAAAATGGAATTCTCAACAAAAAGGTTTGGGATAGGTTAAAGCATACATTTTGTTTGGAGTTTAAGGTACTTACAAAGTTGGGCTTCAAATTATAAAATTACAGGCTTTTAAGCTCACGTATGTAAGTTGGAAATATTCTTTGTTGTAAGAAATTACAATAATTTTAAAAAATTACTTTTTGTGAGAAACGTCCCCAAAATGTAATTGCACAATTTAAATGGTGCAGTTGTTTGACATAACAATTCATAAATTAATGATTTTATAAAACTTATAGGTCTGCTAATCAAACCAGTTTGTAAAAGTGTCACAGTTCATGTGTGGGTTTTGCGGTTACTATTGGCATGACCCCTGCTCACTCTCCTTTCTACACATAATGTCAACACAAAGTTGTTTAGTGTATACACATTGGTCTAGTAAAATACATATGTGTAGAAAATGATTTTATGTGCTCAACATAATGTATGCAACATATATGAATGCCAAGAAACAATTTATTTGTTCATTCTAAAATATTGTTGCAGGAATATTTTTAGCATGATAACAGCATTACAACATGGCACATGAACTCTCTATGTAAAGCCACCAGTTTATTAACTTATATTGGACCAATGTGTAGGCACTTGCCATTTCTGGTATAATTTCAGCATTTTGTTTTGTTTCCTAGGTTACCAGAAGTAACATCTGCATCTTGATCTTGAAGATAAAGTATTGTAGCCTTCAACTTCCTTATTGTATCTTAATGGACAATATTTTCTTTCAGCAATGTAAAAAATTATGCAGAAGTTAGAAAAACAAAATTATGCCTGTTTATAATAACTTTCTATGGACTTTCTAAATGTGCTAACTTAGACTTGACAAAATCAGCAACATTAAAAGCACTGCTATTTTTTTCTTTACAACTTTGTTGTCTGCTTGTAATATTTAAAACTTTTTGTAAATGATACTTTCTAAGTTTCAGTATGAAATATTGTATAACCCTACCATTTTTACAATCTAAGCTTTGGTATCAAGCTGCTTTTGATTTTGACCAGAAAGGATGGGAAAAATTACAACCCAGGATGTGTAAACCAGTTTTCAGTTCATTTGCTTAAGGGCAGGGTGTTATAGTTCTGTTGCACTTCAGTTGGAAACTTGATCCACTCAGCGCTTCCCAGTCTATGTGCTTGATCGGATGTTGCATTTGTTCTCTATAGTGTAATGGCATGTGCTATTTTGTTTTCAGTTTTGGAATGGAAGCATTTTGCATACATTGTTTGTTTTTCTTTGTAAATATCAAAAGTGTATGTGCAATTTTGTTTAGCCCATATCTGCAAAGAATAAAACTCACATATGGTTCTTTTATTTCGTAATGTATTAATTGGTCTTGTCTAGTTTGTGTTACCATTGGGCAAATGTAGCATTTTTATTTTGATTTATGTGTTAAATGCATGGCTCAACTTTGTCCAAAATAAAAGTTAATTTATGCATTAATGAAAGAGTTATACAATTTACAACACAATGAGCTAATTTATCAGTTTCTGTCAGGTAGTTTATAAGTTTTATATGTATATTAACATAAAGACTCAAGTTTTACTCTAAACCAGTCTAATGTTTATCTGTATGTTCTTCCTGATGCTAAGCACCTTTTTAGCTCACCTGAGCACAGTGTGCTCAAGGGGAGCTTTTGTGATACTGTTTCGTCCGTCAACCCTCGTTCGTCGTCAACATTTTAGCTTGTAAACACACTAGAGACCACATTTATAGCCCAATCGTCATCAAACTTGGTCAGAATGTGTGTCTACATGAAATCTTGGATGAATTTGATATTGGATTACGTGGGGTCAAAAAGTAGGTCTAAGTGAAATCTTAGAAAAAGCTTGTGAACACACTGGAGACCACATTTATAGCCCAATCTTCACCAAACTTGGTCAAAATGTTTGTCTGCATGAAATCTTCGATGAGTTAGTAACTAGGTCACGTGGGTTCAAAAAGTAGGTCACTGGTCACATTTTAGAAAAACCTTGTGAAAACACATAAGAGGCCCCATTAATGACCCAATCTTAACCAAACTTGGCCAGCATGTTTGCCAATATGAAATCTTAGATATGTTTTGAAGTGAGTCATGTGGATTTAGTAAAATTAGTAAAATAAAATTCTAGAATATGTTGTCAACCCAGTGGCCACACTAATGGTCCAATCTTCACCAAAGATTTCTACAGTAAATAATTCCTAATTATTTGATGCCAGATTTGAGCCTACGTAAAGCCTGTTTCATCAGGTGAGCGATTAAGGGCCATCATGGCCCTCTTGTTAAAATTATTGGATAAACTGCATTATTTTTCACTATGAATGCCGTCAAATAGTCTTATAATGGCAAAGAGACAAACATATTGTATATAGTTAATTAACTTTTAATGTTGCTACTTGCATATAAATGACCGTAGATACTGGAGGAAGTGTGTACTTATTTATCCTATTGATTTGATCGAAAACATTTTTTATTTGATCTACTTTTGCATTTTACTGAAAGTAGGCAATGATGTTGGGTCATTACTAACAAGTATAACAAGAGAAATACATAAAGTTAGTGACAATTCTACAACTCAATGAAATTTTAAGCATTTATGTGTTTGGGCATATATTTTTCTGCATGCTGAGTAAAGTCATAACAGGCATTATTTTTATTTTTATTTTTTACAGTAAAATTTCAATCACTTTCTTCCAAGTCAGTATCAGACTTAAACTCAGTAAATCAACAATTTAAGGTATGAAGCAATTAGGACAGTTATTTTTATAAAGTATTATAGTTAATATTTGGGTTTTCTTCAATAAAAGTTTATTGTTTACAAAACCGACAATTTTGGTATGCATGATAATGATAAACATAAAATGTGATTGGTTAGGAGAACATATTCAGATTTTGCAGGGATATAATCATCTCATGCAAATGTCAGCATGACAATTCAAAACAAACTTAAACAATACTTTTAAATTTGATCTTTTCCAACAGACATGTTTCAGCTGATAATGTTGATTTTTTGCATTACAGTTTCTATTTCCATGGCGTTCTGGCTTTGTTTTTCGACTTTTGGTATAGTTCTGTCTTATCAGTCCAAATTGACAAGAAAAACCCTGGAGGACACTATTTCAGGATGGTATGTGTGGTGTAGTAGCAGGGTTAGTCTACTGTACTGCTCAAGGCTTGGAAAACAGTGGACAGTCTGAGGACAAAAGGTTACATGCAATTACTGGCATAATCTGTGTTTGTTGTGTTACCAACCATGATTTGTTTGTGATGGCTGAATGTTGTTTAAGTGATTATTTATTCAACAAAGTTGCAGTTCTACTCCCACTTATTGTAAATGTTTCTTTATGTTAATTGAGATTTAAGTTTTCATTCTATTATAGAATTGCCTAAAATGTTTAAAGTAGATGTGACCCAATTCTCTAGTAAAAGCCCATTTGGTGACTGCATAAAAATATTTGGATTCATCATGGAATCATTATAAATATACCATTAATCATTTTAGTATTAAGCATTTACTTTATAAAAAAAAGTGCAATACTTATTTTAGAATAGTTCTGTTGCAATTCTGTCAATAAATTCTCCTCCCTTTGCCCAATTTTATCACTTTTGGTCATTTTAGAACCATAATCATTTTTTCTGCTTCAATCATCAAAGTTGTTTCCATAAGATTATCATGATAACCAGGTGATATGTATTGCATTGTTTTCATGTTTTTAAATGTTTTGCTGTCTTTTACACTGTAATATAAATTGTGTGATGCAGTATACCAATCAACCATTGATCACAGCGATGGCAGTTGTAATACCAGTTGCTATTGTTACATTTCTGCACATTAGCAATATGGGTATGTGAACATTTTATCTTTGGCAGTTTTACACTTGAAATAAATGATGATACTACACCCACACCTTTATGTAAATGGTTTCCATAGTTACCTTGAAGAAACCATTACATGTGTACACATTGCCAAAATACCACCTACACTGTCACAGTATTAAACACAGGTACTAGTGTTAGGTAGATTTTACATTTACAATTTTTCCCAATGCCAAACAAAAGGTCCTAGATGTTTATCAATAGAGCATTTTTGTTTACGTTCAAAACCCAAGACAGCGCAAAGCAGTGTACTTTCAAAACATAAGATCTTGACTTTGTTGGTCATCATGCAGTTGGTGTTGGATTTTTATGACAGGGAAAATAATGTTTAGGTTCACATTAAGCATACATTTTAAAGATACACGGAAGCTTGTTGGTGTACACTTTTGAGAAGAAAATGCCATGTTCTAGTAACTAAAGACATTGTGTTTTTATAAACTAAAGCAGTAAGTGTTAGTGTTTTGACATTTTACCCTATTTTGCATATTTGCCCCAAACACACTTTGTTAGTATTATTCATAATCCATGTTGTAAAGGTCATGATTTTGACATAACTGATTTTGCATATCAACCAAACAATGAGGGTCAAATAAGTGTTTGTATTGACATTTACTTACATTTATTATTAAATCACCAATATAGAGTTTAAAATGTGAATATAGAACTAAGGTAGATCTTTGTGTTTTATCTGGTGTTGTGTATTCCCAACTTCATAAAGCTGGTCTTTAACCCTTTTCTTGCTGGAAACACCATTATGGTGGGGTATGTTGTATGTTAACAGAGTAAGTGGTGTTTCCCGCCAGTAATAGGGGTAATATAATTACATGTATAAGGTGACTGTATATAAGTATTGTTTACTAATATGTAGTGATGAGTGTAAATACCATTAATACACATTTAAACAAAATACTGCTTTATAATTAGACCTCTGCAGTTCATTGATGTAGCTGTTTTATACTATTATTAAATTGTAAATATCCTGAAATATATTGATGTGTATAAATTATGAAGTATTTATTGTACATAGTGAGTGAAAGTTATTTTACACAATAGAACCGTGTTTGTGTATATTATTAGTGCTTTCTATATACTATGTAAAGAGAATGAGCAGATGCATCAACTACATACACTATTGAGTCTGAGATCTTGCGCAAGTTTTTCATTTGTAAGATTCTAAAATAACTGATATAAATGGGCCAATCAGGTCACTATCTCTGACAGTGTTGAACTAGTTTCTCTATATTTTAGTATGACATAGCCCAGTAATTAAACAAGTATCTCAGAATAATATTGGCCATGCACATACTTTGTCAGCTTTTAAGAATAAAACAATGGAAATGTTAAGTAATTTTTTAAAGTTTCATGGTATTCTATCATTTTATATCGTGTTTTAATGTAATGTTATGTTTTAAGCCATCTCATTTATCATTTCATTGTAAAGCATACAATTTGTTTACATATTAATATTTTCAGAAAAGAAATAAAAAGTAAATAATTTAATATAAAATTTCAATGCTTACTTAATAAAGGCTTTCTTCCTATGAAATGATTACAGGGACTAAAATAAACTTAAAATACAAATAATAAATGTATGACCACATGTTGTTTGTGGATCATATTTATACAGCAGTATATTTCAACAACTAGTTACTCGTTTTCACAATCTGCAGAAAGTATTGACCTCTTGAGATAGTTAAGGTCCATGGCATAACAAAGCAATCCCAGTATGTTGGATACACGTGGGAGTTTTCATGTAATGCTCTGTTTCTGTGGGTAATCATTTTCAAATTTTCATCCTTAAACCAATAGGTTCTTTGTTTTATCTCTTTTCATGTTGTATTTCAACTGCCATTTTTGTACAGTCTCATATAACAATAGTGCAATGTTTTTATCATACAGTTTGTACATGTTTTCATCTTTCATTATAAGTGTCATAAATGTCACTCTTGGTTCAGATCAAATAGTGAACAAAGAGACTTTACAGTCACCAGCTTTATTTTATATTTGACAGTATTGAGGTATAATTTTTGTCTTTTATAATTTTAAATGGTTGTTAATTATTGTGATGATGATGATGATGATGGATGATGATGATGATGATGATTATATGTTTGCAGGTCAATGTTCTTGGTATCCTTTACTATAAACAAAGTCTCTACCCTCACTTTCTCTGCCATCTATTTATTTCTTCATCTTAGTTTTACTTTTTGGTAATTCTTATACCAACCTTGATGACAATGAGGTCAAGGTGGATCTTTGATAATAAATTGTGGTAAGAAAATAGTCTTGTGTTGTTTATCATATCTTCATGTCTAATTTCATCACTTAGGCTATTGCCTATTTATAAGGCTTAGGCAAATAGTGTAGATACAGACAAGACCCCTCTGATGGGAGCTGTCTGATCAGAATCTACACTATGTGCTGCCCAGTCTCTGTTTATAAGTATATCAACCCTGGCATGTAACACATATATATATATATCCCTGCTGAGAGCTGTCTGATCAGAATCTACACTATGTGCTGCCCAGTCTCTGTTTATAAGTATATCAACCCTGGCATGTAACACACACATATATATATCCCTGCTGGGAGCTGTCTGATCAGAATCTACACTATGTGCTGCCCAGTCTCTGTTTATAAGTATATCAACCCTGGCATGTAACACATATATATATATATATATATATATATATATATATATATATATATATATATATATATATATATATATATATATATCCCTGCTGAGAGCTGTCTGATCAGAATCTACACTATGTGCTGCCCAGTCTCTGTTTATAAGTATATCAACCCTGGCATGTAACACATATATATATATATATCCCTGCTGAGAGCTGTCTGATCAGGATCTACACTATGTGCTGCCCAGTCTCTGTTTATAAGCATATCAACCCTGACATGTAACACAAATATATATATATATATCCCTGCTGGGAGCTGTCTGATCAGAATCTACACTATTTGCTGCCCAGTCTCCGTTTAAAAATATATCAACCCTGACATGTAACATATATAACATTAATACAAAATAAACCCTGAGAATTCAGCATTGGTAATATGTAGATATCGGAATAACATGAGTCTCAATGTAAAACCAACGGTTTTATTGCTTTCAACAGTGAATTAAAGCAGGAGAAGAGGAGACAATGACTAAAAAACATCATGAGTTGATCAAATGTTTGATTCGTCTGACTGTAGGTTAACAAAAACATACCCTGCTATCAGAATAATGTTCAGTTATTGTTTGGCAATTAAAAACTGGCTCTCAAGCAAATGGCTGGTTCCTGTTAATGTTTAATGTTTTTTATGATTTTATATTGACTCATTTAAGATAATGTTAATTCGGGACAGTCATTATATTTGCCATATAATATGTCTGAAAGTTATTTGGACCAGATTGGATGATGAAATTCTAAACCATATATATAACTTTAAGTAGGCTCTATCAGATCAATATGTTGTTGTTTTTCTGTTCATGGACTTGTTGTTTTTTCTTAACAAGGTGTCAGCTACCACTTTACAAATAATTATTATATAATATAAAAACAGACAAAAGGACTAACGAAAAATTTAGTGCAAGCTGTTAAAAGGAATTTTTAAATGTATGTAGACCATGTAGTTATACTAATGTTGCTGTTTTGTTATTTCCGGTTATTTATTTGGACTGTGTATTTTTATGCTGGCAGGAGAAACGTAGGAAACAAAGGAATTGAAACACAATGAAAAAAAAACACGAAAATAAACATCATAGGTACGTCACAAACAGTAACAATACAAGAGGTAAACATTGCACAATGTATAATGTTTTATTGCAATATGTATTACGGCCTTTCGCCCGTCATATAAGATCATATAAGATCATATAAGAATACTTTTACTACCTCCACCATACTTACTACTTCCTCCACCAAAAAGATGAACGTTGATATAATGATCATAATTGGTTGCTGCAATGTATTTAAAAAACGAAACAAAAACTAACGCCTACCATTTATACATTCAATAAAAAATGTAGCTTTGAATGTATACGTGATATGCGTGCAAACCATCTGCTGCGAGTGAATAACACATCGAGAATAATTTCCCAATAACACATCCGATTAAAAATGTTGTGCTTATCGTAATGAAATGACACAAATAGATTAACATCAACTCACCACGCACATTTTTTACTCTGAGAAATGTAAAACTAACAGACTCATTTTGGTATGACATTGATATTTTATATTAACTTGTAGCTGCTGCGACTAATACAATGATGATGATGATGATATTAATAATGACGACGATAAGGACAGCAACGACGGCGATAATAAAAATGTCACGAGCCAATCATAGTATATAAAACTATACATTGGTTTTAGGGATCTGGGCGTAACACGGAAGAGAAGCAATTGTAATCTCCATTACGACATGCCCAGAGATTTAATACTTATAATTATTTATATAGGTACATTTATAGTCACCTGTATCATTCGTATCTCAATTAGTTTATATAACGTCATTGATATGTTTGTTTATGGTAATATACATAATTGCATCGATGCGATTTATAAATATGTTTATGCGTAATGAACTGTTGAACTGACTTGAATCAAAGATCTATGATAAATGAGTTTATAAGCGTCTCCTTTTTTAGAAATTATTGAATCTACACTAATCTATTATAAGACTTAACTATATAAAATAGTAAAGCGTTGTTATATCTTTTTCATAAAACGTGAGGGTCAACCCGCTTGTTATTGTGGTACCTCTCATAATTATGTGCTAATTCTATACCATTGAGGATGTGGAATATGAAATATTGTTCAACGATCATATTCATGTTCCTCAATTATTTATTTTAATTAACATATCAACCAAATATCAACCAAATAGGCACGATTTTTAATAATAACTTAAGTTATTCACTATTATATGTAGGTCTTATAGGAGATAAGTACATGTATACGTGTCCCCATAAAATAGAATATGGGTAATGTTACTATGTAATTATCAAAATGTGTAATTTCAACAGTCATAAATAAAACATTACAACAAAACATAACATTTCCTTCTTCATACAACCGTCGATCAGTTCGGAGCACCGCGGTCATGACCTTGTAATGAGGTAAACAGAACGAAAGCGAACAATTTATTTTGAGTTGTTACGATTGCAACAAGTCAGCATCAGCTTACATTGAACTTTTACAGCCGACTTGTATGTGCTAATTGTAAAATTATTCGAAAAGAATAATACCATAGTAGTTTGAAGTAAAACAATATAACAAATCGACACTTTAAGTATTCTATTACGTGAGCAATCAACCGAAGCTTTTCAATAATCCCCTAGAAGACATTGACGTCAATGTTCCAATTTTAGCAACTCCAGTGCTATTTATAGTATCGTATAATCCTCGCTTCGTGACAGAGCCGTACACCAATCATCACGCATCAGTGCGTCCCGCAGTTGTACTATTGTCGGTCGTGATTTTATTGTAGATGCTACCCAGAGCATAAAAGGTAGAATGTTGATCCAAAAGACACCATTGGTCAGTCCGAAATGTGTGCGTCACAGCATTCTGAAGTAGAAAAAAACAGTTTAAACTGGTAATTGAGAGATTGAAAATTGAACTCCGCCGTTCACGTGGAGTGCACATCGCATATCCGTACCTCTCATAGTTAAACTGACGATAGACGTGACCACATACTTTACCAGTCGGATTGTTCAAAGTTTGCACCAACATCTGCAAGGTTTATTGTCTACAAGTGTTTGCGGGGAATTGGTTAATTAAATTAGGATGCTAACATTTGACATTATGAAAGTGTTGATGCTGACTGCGTGTTTGGTGCAATTCTTCTCTTATGTGAATGCAGCCGGTGAGTAATTCTTTTTAAATGTTATTTTGATTAATATACACATTATCTTAACACGCATTATAAATGACATGTTTCTCTAGCCTGAAACATTTTAACATGTTTACAAATTAATAAAAATATTGCTTTACCCTACTTAATGCTCACGGTGTACTGAACGCTTGAAACTCGCCCCCACCAGGCCATAATTAAAATCACCGCATTTATGAGAGTAAGGTTAAGTAGTATAAACACCTTATTCCATCTCCCTTTTAGTAGACATACTAATTCATATTTGACCCAGGGATTTGTTGACATGTATCTACAACGCAGTTGTATCTGTACCTACAAATGTTTACTTTTCAGTATTATACAGTTTCATAGGCTGATTTATTTACAAGACAAATCATTGATATGTTTTATTTTATCCGGGTAACATGCATATAAACAGTTAAAGAAGGTCAAATTTGATTTTTTTTATTTATGCTAAAAATGAAAACTTTTTTTGAGCCACAATTATTTATTGATTGAAATATCACCTGTGATCAATAGATTACATGTTAGCATCATGTCCTTCACAATACATTGTTCCCTTAATGTAATTTTAGCTGTGTTTAGCCCAATAATCTCGTATATCTCTGAAATGGGCATACGATATTATACGTTATGCAATGATTTAAATACATATAAAGTGCTGATCGAGTGGTTCTATTGGCCATATTCCTTATCAAAACTACAATCTGGTCGCTATAAGGGCCAGTGAGCCAAAACTCATATTGTTAACAGCGCATCCTTCTAAACTTAACACAGGGATGCCTCAACTGAATTTGAATATGCCTGTGCATTGACCTTGTTAAGGTCAAGGCCATACACCAAGGTCAAATGTGGCAAATTTGAGGGAAAAAAGAGCATTTAAAAAGCAATAGAACAGTGTCCGTATCATCAGAAACAAGTGTAATATTGTCGATATTTCTAAAGGCATATTGTTGATAAAAATCAGCGACCTCATTTGCTTACTGCTAAAACAGCCAAAAAGGTCGTAAGAGTTTACCTCTTTTAAAATGCTTCAAACTTAGTGACACTGCAGTCCAAACTCATCGACAAATAAAGCGTCACTAACTTTTTATCTTATGTTAACCGAAAAATATCTATAACCGAAAACTATTTATAAACGGCGGCTATGTAACATTTAACCGGGATGTCACGTGGTTTCGTGTCAGCTTCCACATCAGTCTCGTAGCCTAGCAGCCACTGTTCAGAGTATAACGACAAATTATAGTTCTGTGCATATGAAGCCACCATAACCTTCCAGATCATTTCAAGAAACACATTATTTACCATTTTTTTGCTGTTTACTCAGATAGCATCTTGTTACTGGGGGTGCGTGTATCAATTTGATAAATTTGCTTGGCAGGCTAAGTCAGTCCCTATAGGTACGTACATCTAGCTACTGAAATTATCAGATGCATCGCGCCTGAAGGTCTTGTCAGACAGTCATTAAAATTGGCTTAATGAAATAACTGAGCCTGAGGTTATGAATCATTGAGCTGGAGACCGAGATCATTCTCAATTATAAAATTGGTCAGATTTCAAATTTTATTTCAACTTTATCCAATCAAATCTCAGTTCAAAGTTGCATAACCTCGAGCCTCAAAAACACATGCATGACCTTATTTCCAGCATTAGTTTTAGTGAATTTTGATACATGAAGTATTTTCGGCTTCCCCTAAACACCACTTGCTCGTAGTTTGTGAGTATTGTTCACGACCTAAACCCAACAGGTTATTAAGAGATAAAAGGTAAATAATATATCTCCTTGAATATTGAATTACACAAAAAGCCTCGGCATTCTGATTAGCTCAGACTTCTTTCGATCATTAAATGACTTTGCCTGAGTGTTCAAAGTGCGTGATTGTCTAATCTAAATTCGCTCATTCTACTCAAAAGTGATTCGACGGTATTATTTATATACCATTTATTTCAACCAAGCATATGTTATATCGTTATCTTCGGAATATTGCAAACAGAACAAAAATGAAGCCAATATTTCCAGCACTCTCTCTAAGGCCACTAATAATACAGTATTGCCTTACGACCAGTAAGCTACTGAATCATTTTAGATTTGAAAAAAAAGAAAGAATTTTTGAACAATGTGGACATCAAATTAGCGATTGGTAACTGCTCAGTTTGATCTTTTTTCTAATGTCTCGTCTCTGTGTTTATGTAACGTTTAAACCAACACCCGACATTTTAGACACATTTTCTCCAAACAAACCAATAAATTACTGTTATCTAAAAAGGTTCAGTGAAGTGCTGTTTATTGATACCTTAAATCTATGTGAAAAGTGAAATGCACACCCGATATGTTAATACAAACATGTATTTCCCATCCGAGCCACGCTGCACAGTTAGATATTTTTAAACTAAATGAACACGTGACTACTTAATTTTGAGATCATAGTATATCACTATCAGGGTAATCCACTCTGACGTCGATTTGGAAAGAATGAACATTTTGATTTATGCCACAATTTGTACTGTCTGACTAGTGAGGTAGTGTTTCAAATTGTAAATAAGTTTATTCAAAAACAATGCTTAAATTTCCCCAAACAGTAGTAAAATTTTGCTACATGCATTTGATGTAGGCACACTATCGGATAATACCTTAAACTGGCACATGTACCTTTATCTATTGCTGTACTTATTTTTAATATAATTATACTGTACTGCTTATAGGACCATGTCATAATTTAATTCAATTCTGCCGTTTTAATGCGAATGTATGATGTAATTAATTTTACCAAGGCTGACAGTAAAGTGGCATTTCTTGACGGATTTATGTCATTTTGGGTTGAAGGGTATCAACATTATAATATTCAGTAGCGAACAGGGGCGCTTCACCAAACACAAATGACGTGATAACCAGCACACGCTCGCTAGCACGCACTAACATCAAGACACGCACTAGAACTAAACGATGTAGACTTCGTGGATACTGAAGTTCTTACCTTTTATTTTGTTATGTTTATTTCTTAAGCAAAGCTTTGTTGAAGCACGTTCAATAATATAATAACATATAACCTCTCGTTCCTAGATTATATGTGAGCATGCCTTCTCTCAAAATATGTTGTTTGGTTGAAAGAAATATACGTCGCGTCGTTGTTTCCTATAATGTGAACGTTTGTAGATTAACATTCTAATGTATCTCGGTACTGTGAAAGTCATGTGTACATATCAGTTATTAACAATACACATGCTTAGTGGTGACGCGCAAAATGTACGCACGAAGTTGATGCATGGAAATAATTTAAATGTAAATAATGGCACTGTTCATGTTTCCCACATTATATAAAATATCCTTACCATGTCCTTGAATGTAAACTCTGAAAGTACGTTAATGTAGGCCAACGATTTTCTTTTAAAAGTAATTTAGAAACGAAATACAATCCTGTTGCATGCTCTCTGTGTTTTTAATGAAAAATGCACTGGTGCATTTTTCCATTGTGGCAATATTACTTTAATGTTCAGTTCTTTGCAGTCAAACTAGAAGATAACACATTTAAAAGCAGCATAGACAGTTAATTAAATCGTTATCTTACGCTTACATTAGTATGCAGAAATAGTCAGCAAATGTTTAAATTGAAGGACATGTCGCTGGCTGCCTGGATATTTTAACATTGAATAATATTAGCATAACAGTGTAATTTGCATTATATTACACGGGCCTGTATTAGATAAACCTTGAACTTTTCCAAGCATGGCTGTTAGATGAAGTGACATGCACACGAAGACTTGCCATAAAGTAAAAAGATATACAAAGACTATCTATTCGAATGCCTACTGACCTTGCATTCATATGCATAAAGAAATGTATCTCGACTTGCGTATTGATTAAAATCGTGCTTCAATCAGCAATTATTGTTTTTTTTAACGCACTAGTTACTTTAAAAGCAGTCATCTGTTGTCTTTGTTTTATCATTTAAAAAGAAACGTGATGCAGATGTAAGGTACAAAGATATGTTATTACAAAAAGGTGAATATGTTATTAATCCGAATTTGTTTGACCCATACAGGTATAAATTTCTGCTCTGGAGTAAGCCGACAATATACCATCGACACATCCACCTACTTCGTCATCAACGGATCTGACGTCGCTATTAACGGCGGAACGTCAGGAAGTGGCGGTGGGGGAACTACGTTAGCTGACTCGTCTAGCGTCGCGCGTGTCAAGCGACTGGCCAGTGACGTCGAAGATGACATCGTGACGTCATGCACGTGCCACATAAGGCAGGTTCCACCACTGTCAGCGGATGCGTCTATAAATGTGGAGCTGACAACAGGTTTTAGTTCTGATTGTCCGAAGTCTGTCGATGTGTCACCTGACGATGTAGAGTTCACCTGTTACAGTCAGATTCTGCCGACGACGCTTAACGCAGACATTACGTTAACATTGAAGACGGAGACGTCACGGGAAACCCCAGTCTTGTACACAAACGAGTACTACATTAAGTTATGGACAGGCTTTGGTTAGTAGACAAAAATCTTACCAAATCAGTTTCCATATTTTGGGGGAATTTGCTGATTAACGTATGTGATATAATTGCTTAAAATGATTTCTTATTTTATAATTCTATTCAATTAATAAATCTGTCACATGACAGTGTTTATGGCTTTCTGCTGATCTTGAACTCAAAAGGAAGATACAAGTCCGACAACTTCTAAGATTCTTAAATACTGATAAAAACGAGTTATCTCCCTTGGTTATTTTAAAAAAAAATACTATAAAAACAACGACAAAAAATAAACAAATAAAAAACAAGCAAACTCGCAATGTTCCTCATGTATCCCCTTCTATCAATCATTGGAACTTAGCAAGCAATAGTATGCAACTTTATTCCAATGTGTACTTTCTCGATCCAAAAATATACTCGAGTTCTACTTTCCAGGGACGCCACTAACCTTTGACGTTACGTGCGATCTACCAGTTAATCCTGTGTTAATGACGATGTCAACAACGTCAACAACAACGCAATCAACGTCAACGACTTTACCATATACGCTACCTACGAACGGTACAGATGTCGCGGGCTCGAACATGACTCAGGTGATCGCCGTCGTCACGCCGACAATAAATCCGACTTGTAAGTTCATTATCAGTGTTAATTCATATAAACACACATACATATTTACACTCACAAGCACACATGCATAAATACATAGATACAAAAATAAAAATACAGATACAAATATTGAAATGTACAGACTGGAAACCTACCGTACACAACTACCGCACATCCGTACTATCTATTAAAACGCGATTCTATGATTGATTATACGTTAACATTAAAGACGGAGACGTCACGGGAAACAGAATCTGACTGTAACAGGTGAACTCTACATCGTCAGGTGACATCGATATATCGCCAACATTTACTATTACGTATTCACTATTGATATTTACATGTTATTGAGTTTGACATTATTTTATATCGAAATAAATGTTGACATAATGAGACATTGCCATCACGACTGATTTTGACATTCCTTTTAATATTGGATTATATTAACTTATAAATATTTTTTTTATCTATATTGACATTACTATTGATATCGATATCTATATTGAGAGTTACTTGACTATTAGTAACACTACTAGTAAAATTATATTATTTATGATATTGACATCACTAGTCACATCTATATCGCTGTAATTATAGAGAATGACATCACTGTAGAAAATAAAATCAATTTTTACATTGACATAACTGTTGCTAATGATATTGACATAATTTATAAATTGTTGTTGACATTACTGTTGCAGTCATTGTGGTGGGCGTGGTCTTGGGTCTCTGCGTCATCACGGTGGCCCTTATCGTCTGTGTGGTTCTTCTCCTAGGCAGGTAAATACTGTTGTGAATTATGACTGATTCAACCAATTCATATCGGAGTAAAACTTGTTTATGAACATTCTCATTCAAAATGCGATTACTCCGAAGCGGTCTTAAATTAAACGAAGGAGATAAACTTTGTTCCAATGATAAAGGAAGATGATAGAGAAATCATTGCCCTAATATTATTTAGCATACTAATTGAAACATTTATACCGATCAATTCAATGATATAAATGAGCATTGGCAATTGGCCACAGCGACCGTGGATTCTAGCCTTGGTTTTTTACATGTGTTGGTATTTTCATGTGAATATTGAGACAAACTATAGCGAGCAACCTTATACATGCAAATACATTTTACAAAATAATTTACATATTATTAATGACAACATAACCCATCAATATACACCTCCGGATTGGTTAAGACGTCTGACATATCTAGCCAATATCACCCAATTTTCACCGATCTTTTTTATGTTCACCAGCATATATAGACATTGGAAAGTTTTTATTGAAAGTTACCACTGTTAGCACGCCCCTGCTTTTATAATATCTTTGTGCGTCCAATGATTTGGTAACCAGCTAAGATCTGACACGTCGTTCAGGATACGTCAGAACACGCATGCTACGCTATAAAAAGTGTTTGCCAAAGTATCAAATGAATTGTATGCAGAGTTTGTCGTAAGCTTACTAAGCGACAAAATGCAACTATGCTCTAATCTTAAGTATTAGTAGTAAAACTGTTACCTTTTGCAGACATGACATCAAACATCCAGACCCTAAACTGCCCCTTACCTCTAGAGGGCGTCTGTATCGGCGCGTGCAGCACACTGCCACACAGGTCTGGAAGAGTGTCCGCAGGAAGCGTCCTCTACCGGAAATTCCGTCGACCATTGGTGATGTTACTGAGCGCCATAAGCACGTACTGGGCCCGAATGATTCCACGAGAGTGTATGATAGTATCCGATCACATGGTAACAGGCATGATGGAGGATATTCGCAAAGTTCGGCTCAAACAAGCACACTGGATTGTATTAACAGCGTATCGCATCTTTGTGATATGAATAAAAGTACGCTAAACTCAAACAATGATCTGCCAATTTTACGCCATCATGACGTCATAGTACGTTTGTCGTCAGGACCGTATCTTCATCCCGTGTCGGAAAGTCTACCGGAAGATTCTAGGCGAGATTCTGGATACATGGAGCATGGAGACACTCTACAGATAGATCAAACTAGAACAACCGACATCCAGCGGAACTCCTCGATTAACACCCAAGATTCGGGATATGCAAATATGGACACATCTGAATTTGATATGCAGGAAGGTTCATTAAGGAGCTCCGGAAATGGCCTCACACTTGTTCTAGACGACGCCGGTTATATCCCAATGAACACCGTGCGGAACAACCGAAGAACATGTTATGCAAGTGACGAAGATGACGGTAGACAATACAAAAATGTGACTAAAAATTCACACACGAATAATGCAGTGCTAAAGGCATCAATAACACCACAGGAAAGTAATGGGTATATGAGGATAAATGAAGTTGGCAAATAGGTTCGTTATAAATTAAAACTATAAAACAGCATATGACTTTTAAATTGTTACATATTTTAGTTCGATTTTGTTATAAATTCCGACCTCGATCGATGATCATGATTCATGAAGAAATTAAGCAGGTTACAACTAAGCTTAATAGTCTATTTTAAGGGAGAGTACTGCTCAATTTCTCAATAAAGTGCGCCCTATTGATACTCATGGTTAGAATTGTTGTGGGCATTATGTAATCACGCGCAATTTCTCAATAAAGTGCGCCCTATTGATACTCATGGTTAGAATTGTTGTGGGCATTATGTAATCACGCGCAAATTCTCAATAAAGTGCGCCCTATTGATACTCATGGTTAGAATTGTTGTGGGCATTATGTAATCACGCGTATAAAATATTAAGTATAATGATATATAAACGATCAGACGAACAAACCATCAGTATAGGAGTTGCTTAATATTAGTCAGGTTTGGTTGCAGAAAGCTTGTATGCCAGTATTTACACGTAGGTAGATTGCCTGAATGATGCACATTAGATCTAATGGTTAACATTTCGGCTTTATTAGATCGTGTTGCGTTGCTAATATAACTGAAACATTTGCGCTCTCGAAACTTTGTCGCTTACACCAGTATTATTCAATGTTTTCTAAAGGTTTTTTTCTGTTAACATGTTTAAAAGTGCGTTGTTTGTGTCTCATATCTTGTAATTCATTGAATTTTATT
This sequence comes from Sinonovacula constricta, assembly GCA_007844125.1. NCBI lineage: Eukaryota > Metazoa > Mollusca > Bivalvia > Cardiida > Solecurtidae > Sinonovacula > Sinonovacula constricta. Next base: position 7,904,305 of record CM017556.1, read on the forward strand.
TTATTTATATATTATGTATGTAACTATTAACCTTTGTGTTTTCTGATCATTAAAATGTTGTTTAAAACTGAATTGTCCTTCATGTCTGTCAAGTGTACCATATATCAATAAAAACGATAGCAAAACCCTGTACTAAAGTAACTGAGGAGCTAGGTTTAGTGAAACATTACGCTTGAAGCATTGTTAACTGTCTATACATTCTTATGTAGCTTTTGTATTTGTTTTCACCTATAAAATCCTGTTCGTTTGTACCCAGTTAAGATGACCCACGATGACAGTTAAATTGTAACTTCTTGGACAATTTATTTTTTAACCAAAATGGCTGAGGTTCTCCGAACATGTCAAGTTAAACAATAAGTATTTATGAACATGTGCAATCAACATCTGTTTCAATGGCTAACGGAGGTATTTGCCAGCTTTTCATATATAAGGCTTTCGGTTTAAATCCCGCATGGTGCCATGTTTAATCTTTTTTATATTTAGGTATAACTTATAAATAATTTATTTCATGTTTACAAAAGTACAAATTATGTTAATTATCATTTCATTTCACTATTTAATGGAAGTGTTAATATGATGACACGCTGATATACAGGATCTTTACCTTTACGACAACAGTTGTACAATGTACTTGTTATTGAGTGTGCTCTGAAACAACGGAAATAAAACCTTTGTCGCGACAAAGAAATAGTCTCGTTATGTGTGTGTGTTAATTTCCGCACAGTTTGGGTTATAATATCTCTGTGATATTCAAAGCATGATTATTTGTACATATGTCTTTACATTCCATATAAATGGCGACATCCATACAAATAGTTCTAATCAAAGGGTGCCACTTGCTTTCAAGTGCGAATAAGAGACACTTCCAATGCACACTGGAAGCTATAAATTGATACATAGAGCGGTTAATTTATAAGAAAACATCACCGTCGGTACAGTTTCTTCCTGATTTGTTAGACAAACGAACACTTAAACAGCAAACATAAAGCATTATCTTAGTATTGTGTAAATCTTCAGAAGTCAAGGTGGAACTTAAAACCCCATACTGGTGTCAATTCGAACTTGTCGCTGCAACATTCTTGTTCCCTTATGATCTGGGGAGCCCAGTTCTTCATATTTATTCTTCATAGGTTTATCATTCGGGCTGTATTTTTATTTGGATAAGATTCTCTTCTGATGTCTCGGAAGTGATTTCGAACGACGCCCTTTATGTCCTTTATACGAGTTGTGATGGAAACGAAATCATAACATTTCTTCATTGTTTCACGTCATTTTTGCACCATTTTGTATTTTAATACAAGGCAGAGGGTCTTCAAGCTGATATACAGTTCTGGCTCTACCTAGGTAGAACAGACATCTTAAAAATATTCCGTGTGCTTAATGAAACGTGTCATCCTAAATATTAATTCTTTTAATACACAATCGGGTCAAAATTGATATTTAACGTCTGCGGACAACACCAGATCAATGCTCCCGATAGTATTCATGATCTAACCACATGCACGACACGGCTGAGCGCGTACCCCTTGGCAACCAAACAACACCGTATCCATGGTAACTAATTAAAATAAACTGTGATATTCACAAGTTTCTTTGTTGCACGTTTATCGTAGTCTCGACGACTCCGTTAAAATCGATTGTTTTTTATTTACGAAATGAACATGCTTAAGGGTGAATTAGCAAGGTGAGCAATGATATTATGTTAGCATCGATTATTAATAAAATGAGTCAAAGCTCTAATGATGGAAACCGCCGAATAGATCAATAGTGTTGTCCCATCTGTTGCCTGCTGATATAACAGGGATGTGCATCTCGTGAAAGGTTTCTTTCACAATCCTAGTTTTATTCGGCGGGAATGTACATTTTGGTAGCTGTATAAAGATAGACTTTGATTTGTTTTCAAATAGGCTGGCATACATTCTTGACCTTGTATACATGTATAAGGTAAGATTTTATTTTATGCACATTGATTAAGTAAGATAAATCGTTGTATTCTTATTTCCGAACATTATTACATTTATAATGTTTTGTTACTGGAAATTATAGTAATTGCTTCTGTAACCAGTGGAAACGCAATACATCCAGGTTGTAACCATGACAACGTGCAAGTCTCAATTCCCAGTGATGGAAGTTGCTCCATCTCGTGCCTGCTGAGTGAGACTACATGGTTCCTACATATGTGACAAAATGTAACATAGTTATAATCGTAGGTGGTGAAAAAGTGGCATTTTATTTTCGTTTATTTAACAGTTGTTGTGATATCATACAACGTGTAACAGTGTAATGTAGTAGCAGAAGTAGCCTGGTGAGGAAATAAAAGTAATTATCTGAAACATTCAATTACAGACTGCAATGTGACATTTTAAAAATAGGAGGAGATATTCGAATGTTTGCACCAACATTGATATTAAACCTATCTCTTACGAATTTCTGTACCATCTTGTCAGTATAAATGGACGTGTTTTCTCTTCCCCTCTGAGCATAAGTAGGAGTAATGTGGTGTTCGGGATAATTTGGTGTTAAGAAAGTATTCTTTGGTTGCTTAGCACGATTGCTGTATAAGAGCTTGGATTAACATCTGTCGCACCCAGTAAGCATACCATCGACACATGCGCCACCTTTTAAAATCAGTTCCTTTTAATGCATTGTGAGGTTTTTGTTCGCTTTATTGCGTTGTTTGTGTTCTGACAACATAACACAGGATTTTCTGAAACAGTTGTTGTAAGTAACACATGGGATAAATGTATGGTAAACCTGCAATTTTGTGTAGACATACTAAAATAATACGTATTTGCGAGACAAACGCCATCATCCTGCTTGGAACAAAGGACGGGTAGTTTTAGTAAAATAGAAATAAAGTAATGTTTTCAGGACATAGTTATATATACGCGTAGTTATTTATATAGTTATATAGTTATATATATATAGAGAGAGACACACAGACAGACAGACAGACAGACAGACAGACAGACAGACAGACAGACAGACAGACAGACAGAGACACAGAGAGAGACAGACAGAGAGACGGACAGAGGGATGGATGGAGGGAGGGAGGGATGGGAGAGAGAGAGAGAGAGAGAGAGAGAGAGAGCAGACATGTTTGTTTAGCTTGAAGAACTGAGACAATGCAAAGGAAGTGAGAACTGCTATAAATGCACACATTTCAAGAGGGGTTTTTAGGGTTATCTTGTCATTATTCATTCTTTCTTCTAGTGTCGGTGTTTAAAATGTAGCAGATACAGCGATGCATTAACTGCCACTGCATATAGTGAAACGCCTGGCATGATACCCTGACAGGTGACCAGTCAGTCGTAGAACTATCATCTATTGAGTTTAAGTCAGAAAGCGACACCACTGGAATAATTACGGCTTGTTGCGGTAATGGAATGAACCGGGGATTTCCAGTACGATGATCGGCTTCTTAACCCTCTGCGATACCAGGACAGGTAATGACAGGAAGATAATGTCTCTGTAAATGACTACTAACTTAATATGATATTTGTCAAGCCATATCTTTATTGTACAACTACACCTAATGCTGTTCTTAAGATAAACATTTCCTGTTTGCTAAACGTAATTTAATCTAAATCTTCACCGCTGTACATAAACCTCGTCTAAGTTATCTATTAACAAATATTGTCCGATTAATGGTATTCGGGCGACACAACTAATCATATTTAGATTTCTTTGCGTCTCACAGTTTTGGTGTGTTAACATATAAGAGGTATTATTGTTGTTATGTATTGTTGTTATGTAAGATTGTGTACTTGAATGACCATTGAATCAGTCTCAGCTAACAAGTACAAACAAGATATAACCGGGGTTCCATAAGTACGTACTTCAATTCAAATCATCACTTGAACTGAGGTTCAACAAATTGCATCAGCATATAACCTGTTGGAGCTATATTCTGCTATATTTGCCTTGGACACTGTTTAGTTCTCAGCTATTGTCGGCCAAACTGTGCGTACATGCATAGCTAGCTAGAGGTACGATTGCTAGAAATTCAACGGCAGACAGTGAAGATCCTGATCAGAATCTTTTCAGCAGGTCTTGATGAGAAACATTATCTTAATTGGTTATTTGGTCATGATTTCGACCTGAACTCATACTTTAGTCTTGGTTAATTTCAGACACTTCGTCATCAGTGACACACGAGAAAAATCGCTCTACATGTTCAGTCATTCCAAATCTTTAAATAATCAAAATGATGAGTTCTGCGACAAAAAGATGTCGTTGTCAAAACGGATTGACGGGATAATGCTATAACGTGATCTCAAACGTAAATACTTATGTGGTTTTCTAAGTTTAATACAGATAATTATGCAGCGTGGTCAGAAAGGAAATGTTTGTGATAGCAATGACGAGTGGGGTGTTGTGTTTCAATATTTCACACGGATGTAGGACATCAATAAACAACATTTCCTTGGAACTTTTCAGGTAACAGTTCTATGTACGGTTGTTTAAGAAATATGTTTTCCAAACTGTTGGATACTGACTTTATTTCGTGATTACCTCTAGGTTTTCAAAGACGTGTGGTAATATAAGAGGTAGAATTCTGAACGTATTCTTTAATAAAATAACCATAAAAACAAAGGATAATAGCTATATTTATAGTCACTGCATGGTGCTTATATTTTTATTTCTGTGACATACTTTCCTTATTGTAATTCTCTTTGAGGATGTGTCTCCTTCAATGTAAGCGGACCTTGTCAAGTGATACACACTAGAGTTGAGATTTGGTTTTAACTTACCAAACCACCAGGCTCATTGTTGTAGAGTAATAGAAAATTAAACTGCTTTGTTATCACGTGATAAAGATAATTTGCATTGTTTTATGTTATCATGTGAGTTGATTTGATTATTCTTTTGATTTTGATACGCGAAATATAAACAGTGAGCATTGAGAGTTGTGACAACTGAATGGTGATGGATTTACTGTTCTATTTGCAGAATGTATTGAAACATGTAAGGCAACGATAGCAGCAGCAGCAACAACAACAACTATAATATCATAGAACAACATCATCATCAACAACAGCGACAACCTAGAAGCAGTAACAGTAATCAACAAAACCATAGTAACAAGTTCAAAACAACAGGAGTAACAACAACAACAAGACGCGAAGAAAGGCGGGAGTTACAACAACAGCAACAACAAGTGAAGAACGACAGGAGCAAGAACAGAAACAAGAAGAAAAGGCAGCAAACAACCATGACGCAGCCGCACGCTTCACTTTTGCTGGGTGGCTGCATAGAACGTTTTGAACAAGAGGACATTACTGTACAAATATTTGATAATGCAGGAACAAACCTGTATCGCAATGGGACACATTTTAATCTTTCTAAACCGGAAGTAGAAATTCTGCGAGCGTGTTGCCAGAGATCGTACCTGGGACCAGTCGCGGTTACCATTCACAACACGCAGCTGCTCGTGGTTGTCAATGGAAGCAGGGAACTACTTGGAACTGGAGAATTTAATACCGAGTCACGTGACTATTGCCGGCAGTTACATGACATAGATGGCGGTTACGTCTCCGAGAGTTCTGTGAGTGACGGTATAGGACATATACTGGAAGGTAAGTCAGAACAGTTGTGTAATGACACATTATTTTCAACAGACATAGAAGAGAACAAACATTTTAAGAAAAAAAAGGAAACCCCGTGTACCGATAGCAGTCGGAAGTTAACTTTGGCAGTATGCTGTGTCGGGTCCATCACTGTTGTTGTGTGTAGAGAGGCAGGACAGAGTGATCAGTTGTCCGCTTTTGAATGCCTCAAAGAAGTGAAGAGAGAAGTACATTCCCAGCTCAGAGACATTGGCATAATGTCTAGCTCAGAGACAATACATAACATCCCAGCCCAGAGTCATTGGCAGAACAGCTAGCTCAGAGACAATGGCATAACATCTAGCTCAGAGACAATGGCATAACATCTAGCTCAGAGACATTGGCATAACATCTAGCTCAGAGACATTGGCATAACATCTAGCTCAGAGACATTTTCATAACATCTAGCTCAGAGACAATGGTATAACATCCCAGCTCAGAGTCATTGGCAGAACATCTTGCTCAAAGATAATGATATACGATCTAGCTCAGATACAATGGCATAATATCGAGCTCAGAGACAATGTTATAAAATCTAGCTCAGAGACAATGGCATAACACCTAGCTCAGAGACAATGACATAAAATGTAGCTTAGAGACAATGGCATAACAAACTTAAAGAAATTACATTACATCTCTACTCAGGGAAATTTCATAACATCCCTACTCAGGGCAATAACATAACATCTTAGGTAAGAGACAATGATATTGCACCATAAAGTGCACATTTAAACAAGATAAATGTGTGTTTATCCTGAGTTGGTTTTAAAGACAACCATCTTCGACGAATTTTGCCTTCATTTTTATGTAATAAGTTTAAGTACTGTTTATTATATTTGTATGTTGTATTTGTGTAAGTGTGATTTTATAACCTTTTTATGTAAAAACGTGTTTTGTTGCAGAAATTGTTTTAATACACAACACAAAACGTGAGGTTTTTCTGATTGTACTTACCACATATGTTTTCGTATAAGTGTTGTGTTTCCTCAAAACATTTTACACAAGTGCCGCAGCTAAACAAACTGTCTGGTCTTACACACTGGCTGTAACATCTGATAGTGGTATGTGCTAAAAATAGATATCGACGTCAGTGCGGATTACCCAGATGACTCTATAACAGTAAGTGATCACTGGCTTTCTAAGTTTACAAATAGCTGTCTCTGCAGCGTGGCTCGGATAGGAAATACCTCTTTGCAAGGACGAGTTGGGATTTATCCTTGAATGTTCACAAACATCTTTGGCATCAATGAACATCATTTTTCAAGACCTTTTCAGGTACCAATGACTTGTTCGGTTTTTTAAGAAATTATTTTTGGACCAAACTATCGGATACCACCTTTAATATTGTAAACATGATTACAGTAACAGAAAAATATGAAAATGATGAACAAAGCAAACCGTTTCTACTGTATGCCTACAATAATACAGTTAGTTGACAACACATATGGGCAAGTTTATCTGTTTTGATAACACGTGTGTGGTTACTTTTGCACACAGGCACGTGTAAAAGCCTTTAAGTCGAGATCAGAGCAGAGACTGTGAGCAAGTCGTCGACGGAACCCAGACTTTAGTATCAATTCGCCACAGTTCTTATATATCTATAAAGGATAACAACCCATTATTTTGTTATATACGCTCTATGTATTTTATATATTGTATTATAACTGCATGACAGGATATAAAAAAGATATGTCATAAAACACGTGCTTGTTCACTAACACCCTCCTAACATCTCTTGTATTGTGTCGCTACATTATTTAGCCGGAAGTCAACTATTGATTAATGCGTAGAAACTATTGATGTAAACATTTAATTAACATGTTATGTGTTAATTGCTGATAAAATGGAACAGATCACGCCATTTCGTCACACTTGAAAGTTATGTCATGTACATTATACATTCCCCTAATTAACTGCATCGCATTGTATAGTTCCGCAAGCAACTTTCTGTTGTGTAACTTGAATGAGAAACTGTGTACTGTTTAAGTATTTCTTTATTTTAACTTTGTAAAACGTATTTTACTTGTCAATATGATAACGTTCTTTAATAGCATTCATTGTGTGGCACCCGTGGCAGAGTCCTCGACATGTAACTGCCTAGCATTGCAGTTTGACGGTTCGAGTCCCGATCGGGCCTTAGGTTTTGAGTACGGAAAGTTAATGAAATTAAATTAATTGATGTTGCGCTCTTGATGACATAAACGTTAATGAAAGTATGTCCTTTCATTTTGTGCAAAAACAAAAAGGATACCAGACTTAATGGTGGCTATGTTAACCTTTATTGTATAAACAAAGTCAACTTATATATAGTAGTTTGATGATGGTTCTTATTAATTTTTATAAAAACATTAATATACGTGAAAAAAATTCACCATGTACAACATGTCATCATAGGTTATTATGAAGCTTCTGTATTAAAACAAGATAACTAAAGCTTTTATATAATAGACTGCTTAGAGTTCAGTGTTGCGCTGAACATATCGCACAATCAATTGTCGTTTAAAGGTGGTATCCTACAGAGTTCCTAAATCAAATAAATGAAACAATTTCTTACCTCTGCTTTGGGAAATGTAAGATCAATGTCTGCATTAGTTCATTCTTAGTAAAGGCGATTGTGAGCACCACTTTATCGTGAAAAAATTAACTCTAAGTGTTCATTTTTTAATCTATAAATTATCATGATATGGGGAAACTAGATATCGACGCCAGGTCGGATTTCCCGGATGATAACTTGATCGGAAAAGTAATTCGTCACGTGGTTGCTTTAGTTTAAAAATAGCAAACCGTGTTACGTGACCCAGATAGAAAAGTGTGAAAGGACGAATGGGATACTATGCATTTTTCACATAAATCTAGGGCATAAAGAAATTTCGAGGATCTTTGTTTGGTAACAATAATTTATTTGGTTGTTTGAGAAAAAGAGACTTTGGTACATACTGTCGGATACCACTTTTAGGACATTGTTAGGCTAAAATCTTTACCTGTTCTTCAAATATTCCCGAATAAATATACATTGCCTGATGATCGTGGTAGGAACCAGAATAAACGTATAGGACATATAATTATAGAGTTTACATATGTCCATTTATTTATTACACCCATTTAAAATATAATCTCCGATACAATATATTTGGAAGGTGTTGAGCACTGAATCACACAGCATAAACTAATAAGTGATTACCTGCAGTCATTTATCAGGCATGGACACAGGGATGTTAAAGTTGCTGAATACAAAGGGATTATAGAAAACACTCGACTCGTCTACTCTTATTTCAACACAAACAGTATCGTAAGAGTTAAATGCATTAAGTCATCGCCCTTTTAAACAAAAGCAAAAAAGAACCATCAACAGACACGAATTTGTATGCTCCTTGAATATCCGATCTGTACAGGCTATAACTGAGAACCGTAGTTGCTTGTGGATGCGTTCCCTAAGACAGTCAAAACATTCCGACAATATGCTTCTACACCTGTGTTGTTTTCGACATTTTTCGGTTTCGTCTCGGTGCTACGGGGACGGATGTATCCTGAACATCGGTGGCGCCATCTGGAATATCTAGACTCATGAAGACATCATCAGAAAACAACGGTCTTTGATCATCGTCTGCTTTCAGCTGACTCGCCAATGTTAGCGCCCGAATAGATTTCAGGGTTTCTGTTCGCCAATCTTCACAGAATGACGTAGCTCGTCTCGCTTCCTCTCGTCTGACTTCACTTCCGCGTGGTCGCAACTGGACTTCCGATGACCTTGGCGTCTGCTCATCGTCGCAAATGCTCGAAACATTAACTAGGTCGTCGAAAGAGAAACACTGAAGCTCTGAGTCTTTAGAAGAGACTGACCTGTGGGTTAGGTATGAATATCCTCTTGGCAAAGTTGTTTTCCCCTTTTGAATATCAACGAGTTGTTTCAGAACTTGTAACGACGACACTTCCCCTGTTTGACAGAGGCCTATCAGTAATAAATCACCCTCTACGATGGCAGAGATCTGTAAAGCATGCAGCGCTTCCACTGAGTCACTTCTGGTGAAATGTTTGTGAGTGAGTTTGAAGAAAACTTCATCGACCGTCTTCAAGGACGTTGACTCCATATTAAAATTTGACATACCGGTCATGCAGCTATCGGTACCCTTCATACACAGAAAATTCATCAAAGCGATATTGAGGCGACAATAAGCCGTGCCACGAGATCTGAGCAAACTTATAATGGCATTGACATGACTGGAGTCAATGACAACAGACAGATTTTTGACGTCCTTGGCGTTTGCGGATTGACTCCCGTCATTGACGTCACATTGATCTCCCAGACCGCGCAAGGGGGCAACGGAGAAGGAGAAAGCGATTTGGTCACAAGTGTGGACTGAGTAGACCCCTATCAACAACATCTCGTCGATGTAATCAACCATCGTGTCTGTGATGGTCTGCCAAGATGGTGACTGGGACCGTAAGTCCGGCATCGTCCGAATGTTGCGTATTTAACACGAGAGGTAAGGTCTGAATATTGGATTGTATTGGGAACTGTAAATATATATAAACAAGAAATTGGTGTAAAGGAAGGTTTATTTGTTTATAATGAATAAATATTGGTAATTCGGTAATCAACACTGCTTCTGTGTCACACTTGCACACAAATATAACTATGAACAAAATTATCATAAGATTCAGGTAAGATTACCTTAGTAATAACCATAAAAACAGTCATCTAATTGTATCTTTATTGATATTTCCATAAGTATCTCAACTTAATTTCTTTTGTTATTAATTATACGCATCTACTTATCGTCACCCGTGACAAAAGTGATAAGATTTTAGGCTGTGGTAAACAAGTTTTAATGAAGAAATCCAAAAACAAAGAAACAAAAATAATTACCAGTTTTGGTTGACATCTGCTTCTGTGTCTGCCATAGACAATACACAAACTCACTGATACATAAAAACCAGCTCTACAATTAAATAACAAGTAAATACGTAAATAACATCGAAATATTTAATGAAAAATATCGTTCACTTTTGACATCTGTTTTATGTCACTATGTTATGGGTGAGGCTTTTAAGATGACCGACGACCACGTGATTACCGATGCAACTTAACAACCATCCGCTAACTTCCGTTTTGTACACATTTCAGGAAGAGTTTCAAGTTATCAACTCTGCGCATAGCGAACATGTGAGTGGTAATACGGGAAGTTAAGCATGTTGTGTGTAAATATGCGAAGGCGTCACCTTGTCAACGATTTTGGTAAATACATGTAGTATCATAATAAATAATTTGTAAGGTATTTATTTAATTGTTTAAAGGTAGAAATCGTATTGAATATGTCTCGAAACAATAACCTTCGTAGTTTAGGAATATGTGGGCCCGATTAAAGCCGTCGTTAGCTGATGAAATTTTGATCTGAATATAAACCTTGAACTGCTCAATTTAAACAGTATTCTTTTCAGATCTATATTAAGACTTCATTTGTAATCCAGTTGAATATTTGTTTATAAACAATCAAGATAAGTACCTATCATTTAATATTTCTTGTCCCTTGAAGTGCACTTCTCTGCATGTCTAGTAGAACCGGGAAGCAGAAATGGTCGCCCTGAGAATAAAGTTTAATAGGATAGAAGCAACATCATGGGCGGATCTAGCGGGAGGTTGTCCACGCCCCATGATAAATCTGTCAAAAATAATTTTCATGAACGTATTTTTTTAACATTTCAGTGCGTGTCACTTCTTTGTGGCAATTGTAGTATTATTGTCACATATGTGTTCAGTGCTACACATAAGACGAGTTATCACGTATTTACGCCTAAAATGTCTTCAAAACGCATTTAAAAACTATCTGTGTAAAAGTACTTTCTATGAAGGTCTGTCAAGCATCTAAAAGGCATGAAATGGGACTATTTGACGCCAACACTCTTCCTGTGGGCGTATTCCCAAGACATGCCCCCCCCCCCCAACCTAGCATGGCCAGCACCTATGGTGTTCACTTTGGCGCCACCAACCACCAACACAATGTTGGTTCCGTTCCTGGGCATTACGTGATTTTTCATACGTAACCATGTCTGTCGGACAAGGTCCAATCTCCGCTGTAACCATGTCTGTCGAACAAGGTCCAATCCCAACTGTAACCATGTCTGTCGGACAAGGTCCAAACCCCACTGTAACCATGTCTGTCGGACAAGGTCCAATCCCCACTTTGACCATGTCTGTCGGACAAGGTCCAATCCCCACTGTCACCATGTCTGTCGGACAAGGTCCAATACCCACTGTAACCATGTATGTCGGACAAGGTCAAATCCACACTGTAACCATGTCTGTCGGACAAGGTCCAATCCCAACTTTGACCATGTCTGTCGGACAAGGTCCAATCCCCACTGTGACCATGTCTGTCGGACAAGGTCCGATCCCCACTGTAACCATGTCTGTCGGACAAGGTCCAAACCCCACTGTAACCATGTATGTCGGACAAGGTCCAATCCCCACTGTAACCATGTCTATCGGACAACGTCCAATCCCCACTGTAACCATGTCTGTTGGACAAGGTCCAATCCCCACTGTGGCCATGTCTGTTGGACAAGGTCCAATCCCCACTGTAACCATGTCTGTCGGACAAGGTCCAATCCCCACTGTGACCATGTCTGTCGGACAAGGTCCAATCCCCACTGTGGTCATGTCTGTTGGACAAGGTCCAATCACCATTGTAACCATGTCTGTCGGACAAGGTCCAATCCCCACTGTGGCCATGTCTGTTGGACAAGGTCCAATCACCACTGTAACCATGTCTGACGGACAAGGTCCAATCCAACACTGTGACCATGTCTGTCGGACAAGGTCCAATCCCCCTTTGACCATATCTGTTGGACAAGGTCCAATCCCCATTGTAACCATGTCTGTCGGACAAATCCAATCCGCGCTGTAATCCTGTCTGACAGACAAGGTCCAATCCACACTGTAACCATGTCTGTCGGACAACGTCCAATCCCCACTTTGATCATGTCTGTCGGACAAAGTCCCATCCCTACTGTAACTATGTATGTCGAACAAGGTCCAATCCCCACTGTAACCATATATGTCGGACAAGGTCCAATCCCCACTGTAACCATGTCTGTCGGACAAGGTCCATTCCCCACTGTAACCATGTCTCTCGGACAAAGTCCAATCCCCGCTGTAACCATGTCTGTCGGACAAGGTCCAATCCCCACTGTAACCATGTCTGTCGGACAAGGTCCAATCCCCACTGTGACCATGTCTGTCGGACAAGGTCCAATCCCCACTGTAACCATGTCTGTCGGACAAGGTCCAATCCCCACTGTAACCATGTCTGTCGGACAAGGTCCAATCCCCACTGTAACCATGTCTGTCGGACAAGGTCCAATCCCCACTGTAACCATGTCTGTCGGACAAGGTCCAATCCCCACTGTAACCATGTCTGTCGGACAAGGTCTAATCCCCGCTGTAACCATGTCTGTCGGACAAGGTCCAATCCCCGCTGTAACCATGTCTGTCGGACTAGGTCCAATCCCCACTGTAACCATGTCTGTCGGACAAGGTCTAATCCCCGCTGTAACCATGTCTGTCGGACAAGGTCCAATCCCCGCTGTAACCATGTCTGTCGGACTAGGTCCAATCCCCACTGTAACCATGTATGTTGGGCAAGGTCCAATACCCACTGTAACCATGTCTGTCGGACAAGGCCCGATCACCACTGTAACCATGTCTGTCGGACAAGGTCCAATCCCCACTGTGACCATGTCTGTCGGACAAGGTCCAATCCCCACTGTGGCCATGTCTGTTGGACAAGGCCCGATCACCACTGTAACCATGTCTGTCGGACAAGGTCCAATCCCCACTGTGACCATGTCTGTCGGACAAGGTCCAATCCCCACTGTGGCCATGTCTGTTGGACAAGGTCCAATCACCATTGTAACCATGTCTGTCGGACAAGGTCCAATCCCACTGTGGCCATGTCTGTTGGACAAGGTCCAATCACCACTGTAACCATGTCTGACGGACAAGGTCCAATCCAACACTGTGACCATGTCTGTCGGACAAGGTCCAATCCCCCTTTGACCATATCTGTTGGACAAGGTCCAATCCCCACTGTAACCATGTCTGTCGGACAAAGTCCAATCCGCGCTGTAATCCTGTCTGACAGACAAGGTCCAATCCACACTGTAACCATGTCTGTCGGACAACGTCCAATCCCCACTTTGATCATGTCTGTCGGACAAAGTCCCATCCCCACTGTAACTATGTATATCGAACAAGGTCCAATTCCCACTTTAACCATATATGTCGGACAAGGTCCAATCCCCACTGTAACCATGTCTGTCGGACAAGGTCCATTCCCCACTGTAACCATGTCTCTCGGACAAAGTCCAATCCCCGCTGTAACCATGTCTGTCGGACAAGGTCCAATCCCCACTGTAACCATGTCTGTCGGACAAGGTCTAATCCCCGCTGTAACCATGTCTGTCGGACAAGGTCCAATCCCCGCTGTAACCATGTCTGTCGGACTAGGTCCAATCCCCACTGTAACCATGTCTGTCGGACAAGGTCTAATCCCCGCTGTAACCATGTCTGTCGGACAAGGTCCAATCCCCGCTGTAACCATGTCTGTCGGACTAGGTCCAATCCCCACTGTAACCATGTCTGTTGGGCAAGGTCCAATACCCACTGTAACCATGTCTGTCGGACAAGGTCCAATCACCACTGTAACCATGTCTGTCGGACAAGGCCCGATCACCACTGTAACCATGTCTGTCGGACAAGGTCCAATCACCACTGTAACCATGTCTGTCGGACAAGGTCCAATCCCCACTGTGACAATGTCTGTCGGACAAGGTCCAATCACCACTGTAACCATGTCTGTCGGACAAGGTCCAATCCCCACTGTGACAATGTCTCTCGGACAAAGTCCAATTCCCACTGTAACCATGTATGTCGGACAAGGTCCAATCCCCACTGTAACCATGCTTGTCGGACAAGGTCCAATCACCACTGTAACCATGTCTATCGGACAAGGTCCAATCCCCACTGTAACCATGTCTGTCAGACAAGGTCCAATTCCCACTTTGACCATGTCTGTCGGACAAGGTCCAATCCCCACTGTGACAATGTCTGTCGGACAAAGTCCAATCCCCACTGTAACCATGTATGTCGGACAAGGTCCAATTCCCACTGTGACAATGTCTATCGGACAAAGTCCATTCACCACTGTAACCATGTATGTCGGACAAGGTCCAATCCCCACTGTGACAATGTCTGTCGGACAAGGTCCAATCACCACTGTAACCATGTCTGTCGGACAAGGTCCAATCCCCGCTGTGACCATGTCTGTCGGACAAGGTCCAATCCCCACTGTCACCATGTCTGTCGGACAAGGTCCAATCCCCACTGTGACCATGTCTGTCGGACAAGGTCCAATCCCCACAGCAACCATGTCTGTCGGACAAGGTCCAATCCCCACTGTGACCAGGTCTGTCGGACAAGGTCCAATCCCTACTGTAATCCTGTCTGACAGACAAGGTCCAATCCCCACTGTAACCATGTATGTCGGACAACGTCCAATCCCCACTGTGATCATGTCTGTCGGACAAAGTCCAATCCCCACTGTAACCATGTATGTCGAACAAGGTCCAATCCCCACTGTGACAATGTCTGTCGGACAAGGTCCAATCCCCACTGTAACCATGTCTGTCGGACAAGGTCCAATCCCCACTGTAACCATGTCTGTCGGAGAAGGTCCAAACCCCACTGTAACCATGTCTGTCGGACAAGGTCCAATCCCCACTGTAACCATGTCTGTCGGACAAGGTCCAATCCCCACTGTGACCATGTCTGTTGGACAAGGTCCAATCCCCACTGTAACCATGTCTGTTGGACAAGGTCCCATCCCTACTGTGACCATGTCTGTCGGACAAGGTCCAATCCCCACTGTGACCATGTTTGTCGGACAAGGTCCAATCCCCACTGTGACCATGTTTGTTGGACAAGGTCCAATCCACACTGTAACCATGTCTGTCGGACAAGGTCCAATCCCCACTGTGACCATGTCTGTCCGACAAGGTCCGATCCACACTGTAACCATGTCTGTCGGAGAAGGTCCAAACCCCACTGTAACCATGTCTGTCGGACAAGGTCCAATCCCCACTGTAACCATGTCTGTCGGACAAGGTCCAATCCCCACTGTGACCATGTCTGTTGGACAAGGTCCAATCCCCACTGTAACCATGTCTGTTGGACAAGGTCCCATCCCTACTGTGACCATGTCTGTCGGACAAGGTCCAATCCCCACTGTGACCATGTCTGTCGGACAAGGTCCAATCCCCACTGTGACCATGTCTGTCGGACAAGGTCCCATCCCCACTGTGACCATGTCTGTCCGACAAGGTCCGATACACACTGTAACCATGTCTGTCGGACAAGGTCCAATCCCCACTGTAACCATGTCTGTCGGACAAGGTCCAATCCCCACTGTAACCATGTCTGTCGGACTAGGTCCAATCCCCACTGTAACCATGTCTGTCGGACAAGGTCTAATCCCCGCTGTAACCATGTCTGTCGGACAAGGTCCAATCCCCGCTGTAACCATGTCTGTCGGACTAGGTCCAATCCCCACTGTAACCATGTCTGTTGGGCAAGGTCCAATACCCACTGTAACCATGTCTGTCGGACAAGGTCCAATCACCACTGTAACCATGTCTGTCGGACAAGGCCCGATCACCACTGTAACCATGTCTGTCGGACAAGGTTCCAATCCCCACTGTGACAATGTCTGTCGGACAAGGTCCAATCACCACTGTAACCATGTCTGTCGGACAAGGTCCAATCCCCACTGTGACAATGTCTGTCGGACAAGGTCCAATCACCACTGTAACCAAGTCTGTCGGACAAGGTCCAATCCCCACTGTGACAATGTCTCTCGGACAAAGTCCAATTCCCACTGTAACCATGTATGTCGGACAAGGTCCAATCCCCACTGTAACCATGCTTGTCGGACAAGGTCCAATCCCCACTGTAACCATGTCTATCGGACAAGGTCCAATCCCCACTGTGACAATGTCTGTCGGACAAAGTCCAATCCCCACTGTAACCATGTATGTCGGACAAGGTCCAATTCCCACTGTGACAATGTCTGTCAGACAAGGTCCAATTCCCACTTTGACCATGTCTGTCGGACACTGTCCAATCCCCACTGTGACAATGTCTGTCGGACAAAGTCCAATCCCCACTGTAACCATGTATGTCGGACAAGGTCCAATTCCCACTGTGACAATGTCTGTCGGACAAAGTCCATTCACCACTGTAACCATGTATGTCGGACAAGGTCCAATCCCCACTGTGACAATGTCTGTCGGACAAGGTCCAATCACCACTGTAACCATGTCTGTTGGACAAGGTCCCATCCCTACTGTGACCATGTCTGTCGGACAAGGTCCAATCCCCACTGTAACCATGTCTGTCGGACAAGGCCCGATCACCACTGTAACCATGTCTGTCGGACAAGGTCCAATCCCCACTGTGACAATGTCTGTCGGACAAGGTCCAATCACCACTGTAACCATGTCTGTCGGACAAGGTCCAATCCCCACTGTGACAATGTCTCTCGGACAAAGTCCAATTCCCACTGTAACCATGTATGTCGGACAAGGTCCAATCCCCACTGTAACCATGCTTGTCGGACAAGGTCCAATCACCACTGTAACCATGTCTATCGGACAAGGTCCAATCCCCACTGTAACCATGTCTGTCAGACAAGGTCCAATTCCCACTTTGACCATGTCTGTCGGACAAGGTCCAATCCCCACTGTGACAATGTCTGTCGGACAAAGTCCAATCCCCACTGTAACCATGTATGTCGGACAAGGTCCAATTCCCACTGTGACAATGTCTATCGGACAAAGTCCATTCACCACTGTAACCATGTATGTCGGACAAGGTCCAATCCCCACTGTGACAATGTCTGTCGGACAAGGTCCAATCACCACTGTAACCATGTCTGTCGGACAAGGTCCAATCCCCGCTGTGACCATGTCTGTCGGACAAGGTCCAATCCCCACTGTCACCATGTCTGTCGGACAAGGTCCAATCCCCACTGTGACCATGTCTGTCAGACAAGGTCCAATCCCCACAGCAACCATGTCTGTCGGACAAGGTCCAATCCCCACTGTGACCAGGTCTGTCGGACAAGGTCCAATCCCTACTGTAATCCTGTCTGACAGACAAGGTCCAATCCCCACTGTAACCATGTATGTCGGACAACGTCCAATCCCCACTGTGATCATGTCTGTCGGACAAAGTCCAATCCCCACTGTAACCATGTATGTCGAACAAGGTCCAATCCCCACTGTGACAGTGTCTGTCGGACAAGGTCCAATCCCCATTGTAACCATGTCTGTCGGACAAGGTCCAATCCCCACTGTAACCATGTCTGTCGGAGAAGGTCCAAACCCCACTGTAACCATGTCTGTCGGACAAGGTCCAATCCCCACTGTAACCATGTCTGTCGGACAAGGTCCAATCCCCACTGTGACCATGTCTGTTGGACAAGGTCCAATCCCCACTGTAACCATGTCTGTTGGACAAGGTCCCATCCCTACTGTGACCATGTCTGTCGGACAAGGTCCAATCCCCACTGTGACCATGTTTGTCGGACAAGGTCCAATCCCCACTGTGACCATGTTTGTTGGACAAGGTCCAATCCACACTGTAACCATGTCTGTCGGACAAGGTCCAATCCCCACTGTGACCATGTCTGTCCGACAAGGTCCGATCCACACTGTAACCATGTCTGTCGGAGAAGGTCCAAACCCCACTGTAACCATGTTTGTCGGACAAGGTCCAATCCCACTGTAACCATGTCTGTCGGACAAGGTCCAATCCCCACTGTGACCATGTCTGTTGGACAAGGTCCAATCCCCACTGTAACCATGTCTGTTGGACAAGGTCCCATCCCTACTGTGACCATGTCTGTCGGACAAGGTCCAATCCCCACTGTGACCATGTCTGTCGGACAAGGTCCAATCCCCACTGTGACCATGTCTGTCGGACAAGGTCCCATCCCCACTGTGACCATGTCTGTCCGACAAGGTCCGATACACACTGTAACCATGTCTGTCGGACAAGGTCCAATCCCCACTGTAACCATGTCTGTCGGACAAGGTCCAATCCCCACTGTAACCATGTCTGTCGGACTAGGTCCAATCCCCACTGTAACCATGTCTGTCGGACAAGGTCTAATCCCCGCTGTAACCATGTCTGTCGGACAAGGTCCAATCCCCGCTGTAACCATGTCTGTCGGACTAGGTCCAATCCCCACTGTAACCATGTCTGTTGGGCAAGGTCCAATACCCACTGTAACCATGTCTGTCGGACAAGGTCCAATCACCACTGTAACCATGTCTGTCGGACAAGGCCCGATCACCACTGTAACCATGTCTGTCGGACAAGGTCCAATCCCCACTGTGACAATGTCTGTCGGACAAGGTCCAATCACCACTGTAACCATGTCTGTCGGACAAGGTCCAATCCCCACTGTGACAATGTCTGTCGGACAAGGTCCAATCACCACTGTAACCAAGTCTGTCGGACAAGGTCCAATCCCCACTGTGACAATGTCTCTCGGACAAAGTCCAATTCCCACTGTAACCATGTATGTCGGACAAGGTCCAATCCCCACTGTAACCATGCTTGTCGGACAAGGTCCAATCCCCACTGTAACCATGTCTATCGGACAAGGTCCAATCCCCACTGTGACAATGTCTGTCGGACAAAGTCCAATCCCCACTGTAACCATGTATGTCGGACAAGGTCCAATTCCCACTGTGACAATGTCTGTCAGACAAGGTCCAATTCCCACTTTGACCATGTCTGTCGGACAAGGTCCAATCCCCACTGTGACAATGTCTGTCGGACAAAGTCCAATCCCCACTGTAACCATGTATGTCGGACAAGGTCCAATTCCCACTGTGACAATGTCTGTCGGACAAAGTCCATTCACCACTGTAACCATGTATGTCGGACAAGGTCCAATCCCCACTGTGACAATGTCTGTCGGACAAGGTCCAATCACCACTGTAACCATGTCTGTTGGACAAGGTCCCATCCCTACTGTGACCATGTCTGTCGGACAAGGTCCAATCCCCACTGTAACCATGTCTGTCGGACAAGGCCCGATCACCACTGTAACCATGTCTGTCGGACAAGGTCCAATCCCCACTGTGACAATGTCTGTCGGACAAGGTCCAATCCCCACTGTAACCATGTCTGTCGGACAAGGTCCAATCCCCACTGTGACAATGTCTGTCGGACAAGGTCCAATCACCACTGTAACCAAGTCTGTCGGACAAGGTCCAATCCCCACTATGACAATGTCTCTCGGACAAAGTCCAATTCCCACTGTAACCATGTATGTCGGACAAGGTCCAATCCCCACTGTAACCATGCTTGTCGGACAAGGTCCAATCCCCACTGTAACCATGTCTATCGGACAAGGTCCAATCCCCACATTGACAATGTCTGTCGGACAAAGCCCAATCCCCACTGTAACCATGTATGTCGGACAAGGTCCAATTCCCACTGTGACAATGTCTGTCAGACAAGGTCCAATTCCCACTTTGACCATGTCTGTCGGACAAGGTCCAATCCCCACTGTGACAACGTCTGTCGGACAAAGTCCAATCCCCACTGTAACCATGTATGTCGGACAAGGTCCAATTCCCACTGCGACAATGTCTGTCGGACAAAGTCCATTCACCACTGTAACCATGTATGTCGGACAAGGTCCAATCCCCACTGTGACAATGTCTGTCGGACAAGGTCCAATCACCACTGTAACCATGTCTGTCGGACAAGGTCCAATCCCCGCTGTGACCATGTCTGTCGGACAAGGTCTAATCCCCACTGTCACCATGTTTGTCGGACAAGGTCCAATCCCCACTGTGACCATGTCTGTCGGACAAGGTCCAATCCCCACAGCAACCATGTCTGTCGGACAAGGTTCAATCCCCACTGTGACCAGGTCTGTCGGACAAGGTCCAATCCCTACTGTAATCCTGTCTGACAGACAAGGTCCAATCCCCACTGTAACCATGTCTGTCGGACAACGTCCAATCCCCACTGTGATCATGTCTGTCGGACAAAGTCCAATCCCCACTGTAACCATGTATGTCGAACAAGGTCCAATCCCCACTGTGACAATGTCTGTCGGACAAGGTCCAATCCCCACTGTAACCATGTCTGTCGGACAAGGTCCAATCCCCACTGTAACCATGTCTGTCGGAGAAGGTCCAAACCCCACTGTAACCATGTCTGTCGGACAAGGTCCAATCCCCACTGTAATCATGTCTGTCGGACAAGGTCCAATCCCCACTGTGACCATGTCTGTTGGACAAGGTCCAATCCCCACTGTAACCATGTCTGTTGGACAAGGTCCCATCCCTACTGTGACCATGTCTGTCGGACAAGGTCCAATCCCCACTGTGACCATGTCTGTCGGACAAGGTCCAATCCCCACTGTGACCATGTCTGTTGGACAAGGTCCAATCCCCACTGTAACCATGTCTGTCGGACAAGGTTCAATCCCCACTGTGACCATGTCTGTCCGACAAGGTCCGATCCACACTGTAACCATGTCTGTCGGACAAGGTCCAATCCCCACTGTAACCATGTCTGTCGGACAAGGTCCAATCCCCACTGTAACCATGTCTGTCGGACAAGGTCCAATTCCCACTGTGACAATGTCTGTCGGACTAGGTCCAATCCCCACTGTAACCATGTCTGTCGGACAAGTTCCAATTCCCACTTTGACCATGTCTGTAGGACAAGGTCCCATCCCTACTGTGACCATGTCTGTCGGACTAGGTTCAATCCCCACTGTGACCATGTCTGTCGGACAAGGTCCAATCCCCACTGTAACCATGTCTGTCGGACAAGGTCCAATCCCCACTGTGACCATGTCTGTCGGACTAGGTCCAATCCCCACTGTAACCATGTCTATCGGACAAGTTCCAATTCCCACTTTGACCATGTCTGTAGGACAAGGTCCAATCCCCACTGTGGCCATGTCTGTCGGACAAGGTCCAATCCCCACTGTGACCATGTCTGTCGGACAAGGTCCAATCCCTACTGTGATCATGTCTGTCGGACAAGGTCCAATCCCCACTGTAAGCATGTCTGTCGGACAAGGTCCAATCCCCGCTGTGACCATGTCTGTCGGACAAGGTCCAATACCTACTGTAACCATGTATGTCGGACAAGGTCCAATCCCCACTGTAACCATGTATGTCGGACAAGGTCCAATCCCCACTGTGACCATGTCTGTCGGACAAGGTCCAATCCACACTGTAACCATGTATGTCGGACAAGGTCCAATCCTCACTGTGACCATGTCTGTCGGACAAGGTCCAATCCCCACTGTAACCATGTATGTCGGACAAGGTCCAATCCCCACTGTGACCATGTCTGTCGGACAAGGTCCAATCCCCACTGTGACCATGTCTGTCGGACAAGGTCCAATCCCCACTGTAACCATGTCTGTCGGACAAGGTCCAATCCCCACTGTAACCATGTCTGTCGGACAAGGTCCAATTCCCACTGTGACAATGTCTGTCGGACTAGGTCCAATCCCCACTGTAACCATGTCTGTCGGACAAGTTCCAATTCCCACTTTGACCATGTCTGTAGGACAAGGTCCCATCCCTACTGTGACCATGTCTGTCGGACTAGGTTCAATCCCCACTGTGACCATGTCTGTCGGACAAGGTCCAATCCCCACTGTAACCATGTCTGTCGGACAAGGTCCAATCCCCACTGTGACCATGTCTGTCGGACTAGGTCCAATCCCCACTGTAACCATGTCTATCGGACAAGTTCCAATTCCCACTTTGACCATGTCTGTAGGACAAGGTCCAATCCCCACTGTGGCCATGTCTGTCGGACAAGGTCCAATCCCCACTGTGGCCATGTCTGTCGGACAAGGTCCAATCCCTACTGTGATCATGTCTGTCGGACAAGGTCCAATCCCCACTGTAAGCATGTCTGTCGGACAAGGTCCAATCCCCGCTGTGACCATGTCTGTCGGACAAGGTCCAATACCTACTGTAACCATGTATGTCGGACAAGGTCCAATCCCCACTGTAACCATGTATGTCGGACAAGGTCCAATCCCCACTGTGACCATGTCTGTCGGACAAGGTCCAATCCACACTGTAACCATGTATGTCGGACAAGGTCCAATCCTCACTGTGACCATGTCTGTCGGACAAGGTCCAATCCCCACTGTAACCATGTATGTCGGACAAGGTCCAATCCCCACTGTGACCATGTCTGTCGGACAAGGTCCAATCCCCACTGTGACCATGTCTGTCGGACAAGTTCCAATCCCCACTGTGACCATGTCTGTCGGACAAGGTCCAATCCCCACTGTGACCATGTCTGTCGGACAAGGTCCAATCCCCACTGTGACAATGTCTGTCGGACAAGGTCCAATCCCCACTGTGACCATGTCTGTCGGACAAGGTCCAATCCCCGCTGTGACCATGTCTGTTGGACAAGGTCCAATCCCCGCTGTGACCATGTCTGTCGGACAAGGTCCAATCCCCACTGTAACCATGTCTGTCGGACAAGGTCCAATCCCCACTGTAACCATGTCTGTCGGACAAGGTCCAATCCCCACTGTGACCATGTCTGTCGGACAAGGTCCAGTCCCTACTGTAAACATGTCTGTCGGACAAGGTCCAATCCCCACTGTAACCATGTCTGTCGGACAAGGTCCAATCCCCACTGTAACCATGTCTATCGGACAAGGTCCAGTCCCCACTGTGGCCATGTATGTCGGACAAGGTCCAGTCCCCACTGTAAACATGTCTGTCGGACAAGGTCCAATCCCCACTGTGATTCGGGATGATATCTCGTTGAGAAGGTTATGGTTTTAGGCAGACGTTAATGGCAGCCTCATTTGGCAAATGCGACTTTTATTACCACATCGAAATACAGGAATGTGCCATATTGTGACGCACCAATTTATAGCCTCCTCTCCTCTGCCCTTATATGTTAACAAGTGTTTTTCGGTCGACTGTTCATAGTTTCATGATTAAGTTCTTTCTAGAACACAGACAAGTTGTTACAGTGAGTTTAAAAACCAGAAATTGCATTTAGCAGTATTGCAACTATGTTGTACATGACAATGCCGAAACTATAGACTGGACATGTCAGAGGTGATAAATAATAATAATAATAATAATAATAATAATAATGATAATAATAATAATAATAATAATAATAATAATAATAATAATAATAATAATAATAATAATAATAATAATAGTGATAATAATAATAATAATAATAATAATAATAATAATAATAATATCTTTATTTACGGAAGGAAACACATAAATCATATACCTACACAAATACATATACAACTTTTCTAATAGAAGCCTACGACAGCAGTGTGAATACATGCTACTATTCAACAAACATGATTGTAATTTGAAAATAAAGGCAAGCATGAAAGAAGATGACAATGTAAAGAGTATGAGCATTATCATCAGAATATTTCTGTGATAGATGATGAATGATGAAGATTAAAATTAAAAAAATATCAGGTACATGTACATATAAATATCGCCATAGTTCAAACAATAGTGTAATAATATGACAATGAATACACAAAACAGACATCTGTAGTGCATATTTTCATTATTATTATTATTATTATTATTATTATTATTTCATTTATTGTCATAACGGTTATGTTAATGTTAATATACAATTTGAATTATGCTTAACTCCTTACCGAATTTAAACGCTAATGTATGTACATCCATGACTTAACTACGCGGAATTCGAAAATTTTCTTAAACATCTCCGTCTTTTAGACATACACATAACAATTAATCTATAATATTTACAGTAACCCAGTGTTATCTATAAAATGATACTGACACTAACCAACCAACGATACAGATAGCCAGTGTTATCTATAAAATGATACTGACACCAACCAACCAGCGATACAGTAAGCCATTGTTATCTATAAAATGATACTGACACCAACCAACCAACGCTACAGTAACCTAGTGTTATCTATAAAATGATACTGACACCAACCAACCAGCGATACAGTAACCCAGTGTTATCTTTAAAATGACACTGACACCAACCAACCAGGGATACAGTAACCCAGTGTTATCTATAAAATGATACTGACACCAACCAACCAGCGCTACAGTAACCCAGTGTTATCTATAAAATGATACTGACACCAACCAACCAGCAATACAGTAACCCAGTGTTATCTATAAAATGATACTGACACCAACCAACCAGCGCTACAGTAACCCAGTGTTATCTATAAAATGATACTGACACCAACCAACCAGCGCTACAGTAAGCCATTGTTATCTATAAAATGATACTGACACCAACCAACCAGCGATACAGTAAGCCCAGTGTTATCTATAAAATGATACTGACACAAACCTACCAGCGCTACAGTAACCCAGTGTTATTATAAAATGATACTGACACCAACCAACCAGCGCTACATTAACCCAGTGTTATCTATAAAATGATACTGACACAAACCTACCAGCGCTACAGTAACCCAGTGTTATCTATAAAATGATACTGACACCAAACCAACCAGCGCTACAGTAACCCAGTGTTATCTATAAAATGATACTGACACCAACCAACCAGCGCTACAGTAACCCAGTGTTATCTATAAAATGATACTGACACAAACCTACCAGCGCTTCAGTAACCCAGTGTTATCTATAAAAGGATATTGACACTAACCAACCAGCGATACAGTTACCCATTGTTATATATAAAAATGATGAACTGAAAAACCAACCAGCCAGCGTAAGAAATCCAGTTTTATCTATAAAATGATACTGACCAAACCAACCAGCGATCAGTAAGCCAGTTTTATCTATACAAAATGAATACTGACA